>PVKB01001675.1:102084-377382 GCA_004027205.1 Ctenodactylus gundi | reverse complement strand
CCCCCCCCCCCCAGATGATGCCCCGTGAAAGCCCCTGACACGATGCCCCGCGAAAAGTCTTCTCGTCAAGGTAGCCCTCACCGTGTGACTCGCGGGCGGGAGGAAGACACTGCCCCAGCCCGAGGTGTACAATTTACATAGAAATTTGCTATGAACAATTCTCCGAAGGCTCCTGAGAATGGAGTCTGTGGCCAGGAACCTTATGAAACGCCTCAAGGCGCGCCTTAAGTTTGGTTAAATGATCATAGGCTTGCATCGTGTTTATTCTTCCGGTTTTTTCAAACCGCATCTTGGATGGCTTCCTGTCAGTTTTCAGATGTCCATTTGCTGCACAGACAGATTTCGTATGCCTACTGCAGATTGTCTTCAAAGTTCTAGTTTAAAGAGCATTATGTAAGACTCTCTGTTTACATAAGAGCTTTAACTCAAACCTCTCAGCAAACCATTTATTACCAATGAAAAACCACGCAGGGGAGCAGTATAAGCGACCTGTGTCTTCATGACACCTTTAAGAACAGCAGTAGCTCATTCTTTTGGGGGGAAATAAAAGGGTATAACAAAGTTTGGGAGTATTTTGCATTTTTATTCTGCTTGTTTTCATATCAGTGGAGCATTATTCCTAAGCTTAATTCAGGCTGCGGAGACACGGGATACACTTTTTCTCAGTGTGGTGAGTATTTAACTAGGCCACAGAGATGGGTTTGTTTTTCTTTCTTAAGTTTCAGCCTCAATTTGAGAACAAATATCTTTTGCAAATATCCGATGCAAAAGCAGCTAATGTTTAAGTTACTAAGAAAAAATTTATGAACACATGATCACTATACGCCAGAATCAAGCTATGGCACACATATGCAATAACACATTTTAGCTAGGCACGACGGTACACACCTATAATCAAGCTGAGGCAGGAGGATGGCAAAGTTGAGCCCAGTGTGTGCAACTTAATGGCTTAGTGAAAGTCTGAATCTGTAGATAAATAAATAAATAAATAAATAAAGAAAGAAAGAAAGAAAGAAAGGCTGAAGGTATAGCACGGTATGATTCAATGGTTTCAATCCCTAGTACCAAGAATTTTTTTTTCTATTTACCAGTTTTGCCCTCATCACAATCATTTCCCCACAACTAATCATCATTATCAGCTAAAATGGGTTTTATTTATTTATTTATTTGAGACAGGGTCTCACTTTGTTGTCCTGGTTCTGAACTCTCTATGAATGCCCCTGTGCCTGGACAATTTTTATGTGGTTCTGGGGGACCGAGCTCAAGTTTCTCAACACAGTAGGCAACTGCTCTAGCTACTGAGTTATGCCCCAGCCATGAATGGGTTTCTTTGATCTTTCTTTTGGGAGGATTTTTATTCTTATAGTATATAGTGACAATTCTTTTTAGGAAAAGTAGGACCTGGTCAGGTAGAAATCTTACATACTACAGTGATTTCAGAACATAGACAACATAAAAAAGGCAATTTTTAAACCAAGTAGGTTCTTTACTACATTAATAATTAGCTTCCTATTGTTTTGAAGTCACCAATTACCTCCCCTATCACCCATTTTCAATATATAAGTACATCAAAAATATCATTAGAGTATAAATTCCAAAATGAAAAAGGCCAGTTTGTTTTTTTCATACTCATTGCCTTAACTGGGGAAAATGCCATTTGAACACTGGATTATTATGTTGTCATGGAAGAACAACAAAGATTCTATAGGCATCCCAGCTTAATTATTAAACATGAAAAGAAGGAAATACTTGTAGTGAGGTCTTAGAGCCTGGCATTCTTCCTGGTGGTTGTCTTTAATTAAGGTAGTCTCTCTTTACGAAGTAGGACAGATGCCCTTTTAAAACTGTACTTCCGACTTGTCCTGTGGGTGCAGAGAAAGAGTTCGATCCCCAAATGTCTTCTCATAGGATACCTCTCTTAATATGTAATAAACTGATGGTTTGGGTATGGCCAAAACTAAGAGAAATTGCAAATATGAAGGATCATGTCTGGAACATTCTCTCACCTGGGCTCCTCCCCTGACTCCTCCCAACTTCTCTGGATGCACAGGTTCTTGGTCTGGCCTTCTGCGATGCAAACCACTGAGACTTTTCTATCTGTGAAGCGCCTCAGTATTGCAATTGCCTTTTGCTTTGTCATCACTCAGGTAAGATAATACATACCAACGTGTTAGAAGCTGATAAATGCAAAGTCATTTGCCTATTTTCCCAAAGAAGCTTGGAGGGTCTGTGTTAAGGTATCAAACAGTACATGTCGGGAGTGCAATCAGAACTTAAGACTAGTGGGCAGATAGAAGAGATATTTTAGTAGCAGGAGTTTGTGGCATTCCTCAAATATAGGCACATGGCCACGAGTTACCTTCAATGCCTTCCCTGCTAAGTCTGCCTCTACTCTGTGTGCTCCTTGGATCTCCCGGTCTCCTGCAAACACAATGCCACTGAATTTGCTGCTCATAACTGCACAGCATTAGAAAAGCTGCAGTGGGGCTGCATTGAAGAATTCACTCTAGTTCTTCTAGTGATAATTGCAGTGGGACTGATCTCACTCCAGGGATAATAATCCATAATTGGACAATGAAAGTCATGCACCCCATAGCAACTGGTTTGGGGGGGGGGGGCATTAGACCTCAGCAGAGCAACAAGTGAAGTGAGTATTAGCCTCTTATTTTTGACCTGAATGATGAAGAAAGAGTTAAAGCTTTGTTTATCTTCCCCCCCCCCACACATTTTATTGATATGTATACGTGCAAAATTCAAGGTTTACAGTGAGGTTGGGCATTTTGTGCACATTCATATCTTGTCAAGGTGACAAGGGCTTTCCCACTCTCCTTTTGTCCCGCCCTCTCCCTCTTCCCCCACCCTACCCCCCTTTCACTTTGTCTTTCATCTTAAGTTCCAAAGGAGTTGTGATCTGGGTCTCTCATATCAGAGAGATCATCCGAAGTTTCACCTTCTGCTTCGGACTTACTTCACTAAGCATGATGTTCTCAAGTTTCTTCCATTTGCCTATAAAAGCCTCCACGCTGTTGGACTTTATTGATGCATAGTATTCCATTGTGTATAAATACCACAGTTTGTGTATCCACTGGTCTGTTGATGGGTATTTTGGTGACTGCTGTTGTGGAGAGAAGCCAGTAGAGACAAAAGCAAAGAATAGAATAAGATATAACCAAGGACCCAGATTCAGCGGTGGCTAAAATCCGTTCTTGGACTTCATTTTTTCCTAATGTGTGTCAGCCAGGAAATTTTTTTCCCCTCTTTAAAATTAGTTTTTGTCATTTGAAACTGAAGCAGCTATGACTCTTTTATGACTGTCATGCACTTAAGAGCAGGAAGTTGAGTTAATCATACATCGAACTTCATAGATAATTATTATCATTGGTTTATGCAAAGCAAATCTCCTTCCTTCTCCCCTTCTCTTTTATTCCCTGGTATCCCACTCTGATTCTTGTCTCTATCGGATACTACCCTTCTAACAGGTATGAATGCATTCTTGTAAAAATTACATTTTTCTGAATTATTTTTAATTGATGTAAGTGACATCGTGTTGAATGTGTCATTCTGTTCCTTGCTTTTTCACTTAGTCCTATATATGGATTATTATTAACATTTTCTATGTAAATGTGTGTTTTGTCTTGGGCATAATTGTATGCTACATGCTGCATAATTATTCATCATGTGTGCATCAATAAAGCTCCAGTAGATTGAAAAAAAAGAAACCATGCTATGTATTTTGACAAAGAATTTAATATGAGAATTTGGTCACATAGGTGTTGGAGACTGAAAAAGAAAAACATAACAAAAAACATAGAAGAATCAATGTAACAAACAGTAGGGTTAAAGGAACAAGTATAAAAAATCAAGACTATTCATACTTTAAAATTAGCAGTGGGACAGGTCTGTAATTCTAGCACTCTGGGAGGCTGAGCGAGTAGGATCACAGGTTCAACTCCCAGCCTGGGTAATTTAGGGACTTACTGAGACTCTGTCTCAAAAATCATAACAAAAAAATGGGCTGGGATATAACTCAGTGTGAAGGTCCGGCATTGAAAAAAAGGCCTATATTACACATAGAATTGCTTATTCCATACATTATATTCGACGAAACAAATTAATACAACAAAACAAATATAATAGTGAAGTCATAATTATGGAATTCATTGGTCTAATCATAACCTTGCATCACTTAGATATAACTGGCCTGACCAAATGCAGATTGATCTTTAGGGAATCATTGCCTCTCCATTTAAGAACACCTTAAAAATCCAGGTTATGTCATAGAATATGAAGATATGCTTTAGGCCACTGGCCAGCATAAGATTCTGTTTCTCCTACAGTCAGAATAAAGGTCTGGAAATCCGTGTTACTACTGCAGTTGGTAACCCACGAGGAGAAACTTAGCTTTCCAACCCACAAACTTGTGTGTGCTGATCTAGAGATCTTAGTTGATTGTTTCTACAAGAAGACATAACAAATGTTCCACTAAACTGAAAGTTGAGAGTGCCACCTCTCGGTTTTGGGATTCTCACATCCTGGAGACAATGGGCAAAGAAGGAGGTTACGCTAATGGGTGGGTGGTTGATCCTGATTAACAGGAAAATGTTGCCACTGCTACACAAATGTTCCAGAGAACACATCAGCCTGCCACTTAGAACTTCCATGTCTCAGAGCAAAAGTTAATGGATACCTAAAGAAATCCCAAAAGAAGAGGAACCACTGAAACTAGGGGCATCTGGTGAAGCAAAGAAATGGCCGAATTGATGGCTAAACGCCAAGAAAACATAGCTTGTGTGGCACAAAAGCTACAAATATCCTATACAGGGAGCATACTCAGTTCTCATTAGACATTTATCAGAAAAACTTTGTATTTTCTTGTTGCTTACCCAGTAAAGTCTCCTCATAAGTAGCTTGGGTCCATCAGTCTTGGCATCCTAGACATCTCCACAGTGACATGCTTGCATGGTAAGATGTCAGAACTCCAGTGAATGGAAGCAGTGGCTGTGTGTGGAAAATATATCAACTTACTGTGTAGCTGTAGTTACACATAAGATCATCACGACTTGAACACTGGGCAATTATAGGTTTTGGCCTTTTAAATATATTATTCATGTTCATTTTGCTTTTATACTGATTGCTACTAGTTCTCACATAGCATTTTCTGTGTGAGTTTCCTTTCAAATGTCATAGTATAAAAATGTCATATTAATTCCATCAAAATACTTAATGGGTAGGAATTTACCAATAGTGTGTATAAATAAATAATAAAATAAGTAAGCACACACTTTTAACTATTTGCTATGCTGAAGAAAGAGTTTTGCAGGATAAATTCAGTAAACATTTCACTTTGAACAATGAGAGTCTCTGGCTTTGTCTTTCAGAGTTCAAGAAAGGTCCAGCACTATTTAGGCTAGGGGAGAGGGAATAAAACCAAACCTTACCTGATTCACATGTGGGGAGATACAAGAACAAATATTCACTGCAACCAGAATGGCCACTCAAAACACTTTGTAAAAATAGAGAGGGGAGTAGGGTGGGGGAGGAGGGAGGGAGAGGTGGGTAGGGGAAGGGACAAAAGGAGAGTGGGAAAGCCCTTGTCACCTTGACAAGATACGTATGTGCACAAAATGCTCAACTTCATTGTAAACCTTGAATTTTGCAAGTATACATATCAATAAAATGTGGGAAAAAAGAAAAAAAATAAATTTATTATTTCCAAAAAAAAAAGAATTGGTCATTCAGCCTTGTTAACACCCTTTTCTCTGAACTGAGTATGTCCTTCATACATGTTTAACTCATAAGAATGAAACTTACCCTTTCCTTACTGTGTTTAACTACTTTTTCTTTGCTACATTCAACTACTTTAAAAAATCTTTAATTTTATTTACCAAGAAACTTCTTTTTTGTTTTTTTAAATGTTAGTTGACCTCAGCAGCACACAGATCTCTCAATACACGGATGGCGGATGTGGGCACGAGCCGGCACTCTGGAAAGGAAAGTATGTGAAACAAATATGGCTGTGGTTCTCCTTGTCTGTGAGCTCACAGCCTGACTGGGATGATAGGTGAGGGTTAAAATGTGGCCTGTGACATCATTCACTCATTTACTGACCCAGATTACTCAATCATTCTATGTAACTTGCATCCTACATGCCAGGTACCATGTTCAGCCTCTCTTGCATGGATGACTTTTCCTGGGGAGATGTTTGCCAACGTCGACTCACCCCAGATAGAACATGGCAGAAAGACCAAAGTAACGATTGCATAGCCAATTTGGTGAACCACTGAGTGTATTGAGCTCACTCTGAGGAGGTTGGGTGAGGAGTTGCTTACAGGGTCCCAGGTGAGGAGCTCTCTATAGGAGCATGGATGTGGGGTCACCTAGAAGCCTATGGTGACTCCAAGGCAGTCATATCACCAGAAGCTCACCCCAGCATCGATGGTGACTCATCGAAACCATGCTCCGTGACTGGGCTCGCCTTTCTGGTCAGCTGCTGCTTTTCGCTTTCAGGATTTACTCTTGATCACAGTGAGTCTCATTCCACTGGCTCCCTTCTCACTGGCTGGCTGTGGTCCTGTGATCTTAGTGCCTCAAGTACCCCAGAATCAACATCCCTGCATGTGCCACATGTTGAGAGTCACCGCCCCAGAAGCCTCAAGGCATCCTTCAGGCCAGAATGCAGGCGCTGCAGCAGGAGCACACAGGTCAGAAGCCCTTCTAGGGGATAACAGTCACTTCGCTGCACACCCAGGTGAAGAGGGCGAAGCTGTGTGCTCTGACCTAACCTCTCTTACTGTGCACACCTGTGAGTAGTCCCTGCTTGCCCCATACAACAGCCTCCCAAAGGAGGCGTTCTCCACTTGGGTGCATATTGAAATCACTTCATCCTCAGGGACAACCACTTAAATGATTAAATGATATGAGCATGTTGGGCACTTGGAATCAAGAGAATTCCTCCGGTGTGCAGCCAGAACTGAGAACCACTGCTCTGAAGATTTGAAGATAATTCTTCCAGGAAACTCGTAATCTCATTGGAGAAATGGCTAAGTAGCCAGATGGTTATGATCCAACGTGAAAAGCCTAAGAATGGAAGCGAGTGTGGGGAGCTGTAGTCCCTGTTCCCATTTTACAGATGGGGAATCTGAGTGTCTCAGATTTATAGATTTATGGATTTACCTAGATTTACAGATTTGTGAGTGTACAGAGTCAAGGTATAAACCTAGATCTGTCAGATTTGTTTGATCGAAAGCACTGCTCAGTGCTTCCCAATCAATTGCAGAACAAGTTTAGGAACCAAGTTGTTTTATTTTTATTATTTCATGCAGAAATTTACAATGTCTTTGTGTGTTCTCATGTGGCCAAACTACTTACATGAAATCCTAAATATTAAAGAGTGAAAAACTGTTATAACAATAAAAAATGTGTCATGAGTCTGTATCTCAAGATGTTTACTGGACTGGATACTTGTGATATAACACATCTACAGAAGTACTTTTTCTTTCTTTTCTTTTCTTTTCTTTTCTTTTCTTTTCTTTTCTTTTCTTTTCTTTTCATGTTTCCTGTCTCCCAGAATATCTATCCAACAAAACTGACCAAAGTGTGCTTGCCTATTGTTATCATGAAAAAATATGTAATAGTGAATATTCTTGTGGAGGTCAGTGTGGAAATCTCTTTGCTAATGTGACCCATAATGATCAAATCTGAAACTATGTGCCGCTATGTAACCTGGACATTCCTCAGGCTTTCTCAAATGTGCTCCTGTAGTAAATTTTTTTTTTTTTTGCTTTTTCAGAGACTTTGCGATGTCTTTATTTTTTATTCAGAAAGCTGTAAAAAAATCTGATTGCAGATTCTGTTTAAGTAATTCCATTTTAGTTTTTGTTTTGTACAGTTTTACTTGAGGAAAAGTTTTGCCTGTAGAAGACCATCTCAGCTCATCATAAAAAGAGTATATGCAGGCAAAAGCAAAAGAACCTCTCTACATTTCGTACTGATGTTTTATACATCAGTGAGGTTGTGCATGGCATGTCCAAACTGAACAGAGAGAGAAAGTAGAAGCTTAATGCCTGTGATGTCCATCTGGAGGTTTCCTGAGCAAAGATTGTCACCCCAAACTCTAAAAGAAGTCCCTAGTCCTTGCCAAAAATGAGGCTAGAGCTAATGCTGAGAAAAAAATGCAATGAAACAAAATTTCACTATTTTAACTAGACTGAAGAAGCAGCACGGGCCGAACAAGGACGTCTAGGCAGAGATTCAACTTCTGAATTAAAGTGAATTAAAAAACCTCAATGATGCAAGTACTTCATGACAGAATAAACATTGAAGGGTGTCATTGGGATATTTAATCTTTATATGATAATTCTTTTGATTCATAGATTTCAGAATGTCTGGAACTTTAAAATATCACAATGATTCAAATTATGCATATCTGTAGGGGTTCTTTTAAATGTGCTGGCACCGGCTCATTTTTATCTTTCGGATTCTATTGAGGTTTTATTGAGCTGATTGTATGAAAAGGTCCTCCAAAGTTCAAGACAAATTTTCTCCCCTAGATCTCATTTTATAATAATAATAAGCCGTGGTTACTGCTTTGGGCCATTATGTATAGTAAAAACTGTAGTTATTTGAATCCAAGGGTTTATATATGTAAACCAGTTTCTGGGGCACACCAAAGAAACAGGTGTCTTTTTTCTTTTCTTTTTTTCTTTCTTTTTTGGTATTACAAAGAGACAGGACTCTGAATGAAATTTAACATGGATAATTCAGCATAAGATGTTCCATAGTGAGCATGTGCTTCTCGGGAAGCAGTTTAGGAAGGTTGGAAGAGCTTTTCCAAGACATAAGTTTATACATGTGACATGGACCTCGTCTTACATGCAAATTACTTACATAACTGGGCTGTTGAATTTCTGGTTATTGTTATTGTAGTGATGAAATTTATGTTGTACAGTGTGACAACGTGTTGTATGTATGCAAAATGTAATGATGAAATCAGAACAGTTAATAGTTTTATCTTCTGAAATGTTTTTTACAGTAATGTTACTACTGAACACGGCCCTCTGTTGCAGGACTTCCCATTTCAAAGACATCTGACTTAACAATAAGTAAGTTCTGTCATCCCACATATCAAAGAATCTTGAGGAAGGGTATCTCCAGTGTTGTTAATTCACTGAGTCATTAAGAGACCAAGTCCAAAGGTTTACTAGCTGGCAGGGGTGATGCCTGCCTGTAATCCCAACACTCAGCAGACTGTGGCCCATGGATAACTGTGAATGAATGTGAGGGCAGCCTGGGCTACATAATCAGTTTGGAATGAGTTTAGACTCCAAAGTAAGAACCTGTGTCAAAAAAAGAAAAAAAATCCAACCCCACCCTGAAAAATAAATTCACAAGTTCTTGCTCTCCTTTCCCCCAGTCATCACACGCTTTGTCCCTGGCTGGGTTCCTTAAGGGTTACAAAGATGGCTGTCAGGATGCCATGCATAACAGGTGGCTAACATAATGTCCAATAGTCAGAGAGTCTTCTACGTGCCTCTCTCTTAGGAGGTTAACTTTTTTCAAAGTCCCTGGTAGAGCACGTTCATAGGTTGGAATGGAGTTGTATTCATAAACCAATTGCTAGGAAAGGAAACAAGATTATTCTAATTAGAGTAATAGTCGGTATCTACCTTGAGTTATATGGGGACAATGGACACCTGAATTAATTTGGGGCCGCTCCTAGTAAGGAGAAAGAGTGAATGGTTGCTAGGTGAGCAAAGCAAGAGACTCTTTGAAAAATAAAGAAAGTGACAAAGAAGAGTGAGAAAAAAATAGTTCAAGGAAATCAAGCTCAGAGATGATTCCTTGTGGGAACAGATGGAACTCACAGCTATAGGAAGCAGGTGGCAACAGCGTAGAAGGACTTTATTTTTAGTCACTCTAAGTGGGCCTCTACGCATATGAGGTCAGGAATGTGGGTGAAACAGAAAGGGGCTGTGGGAGCTTCTTGTACTGGTCATTTTGTTCACATCAATTTTTTTCTTTCTGAAAACAGATTATTTTACAACAAAACTTGTAAGAGGAGGGTGCAGTGGCTTGATCAGGTTCGCACAGTACATTTCATTATCCTTCTACCCCTGCAGCCTGGGAACAAACAAATGACAATAGTGTAATAAATGCCCCCCACCCACCACCTGTCCATCCACAGACAGCCATGGCATGTCCAGCACCACGATAGGCTCTGGAGTTAGCATTGAGTTAAGTATCAAAAGTCTTCATCCAACTGGAACTTAACCTTTTAATGAGAGGAGACAAGCCACAAACACCTAACCAAATAAACTTAGAGTAAGGTAATGATAGGTTCCATGCAGAAAAACACATGATTTCATAGAACTTGGGTATTTTGTGCACATATACATTATGTCTGCATTACAATCTCTTCCTCTCTTCCCTGTTGGCCCTCCTGCTCTGTCCCCATCCCCTCCTAACTCCCACTCTCACAGGCATTTGGTTCTATAGAATGCCTGTATTCTGGATTTCTCGTATTAGAGAAACCAGGCGATATTACTTAACCTTCTGTGTTTGACTCACTTCGCTAAGCATGGTGATCTGAAGTTGCATCCATTTATCTACACAAGCCTCAAATCCGTCTGCCTTTATGGAAAAGTAATACTTTACAGTGTACATATAGCACAATTTTTGTATCCATTGGTCTGTAGGTGTTTTACCTGGTATATTCTGGGAAGATTTTATTAAAAGAGTACTTCCCTGGAGACCTGAAGGAGGAAGCGGCTGTGAGAATAATGAGGAATGTCCTAGACAGAGGGAATAGAAGATAAGTCTTAACATAGAATCTTGCTCACAGGCCAAAAAGGCCTGTGTGACTGGACTGTAGTGAGGACAGGGAATGAAAGAGGATGAGTTTCAGAGAAGTATCGGGCCAGATCATGCAAAGTACTGTGGACCAGTGGTTCACAACTTGTGGTCCGAAGACGATAGCATCGTTATCACCCAGGAACTAGTTCCAAATGCAAATAATTGTGATCCACCCAGGTTTCCTAAGCAGAAGCCCAGGGGGCGGGGGGAGGCCAGGAGGCAACAATAGATGCTATAATAAAAGTCTCCAGGTAATTCTGATTCTGTTGCAGCTAAAGTTGGAGAAACAGGGTCATAGGTTATCTCAAGGACTTTGATTTAATACAGTTAAATTAGGAAGCCATTGGAAGGTCTTAAACATAAGACCTAAGATTTTTCATTTGAAAATGATGACTTACTGAGACACCATCTGAAAAAAAAATGAGCAAAAAGTGATGATGGCTGGGATTAGAATGACAATGAGAAGTGGTTGGAATCTGTGTATATTTTGAAAGTGAATCCAATAGGAATTGCTGGTAGATCTTTTTTAACGAGACAGATTTAAAGGGGAGGTAAGAGCCAGGCACACTAGTAAAAACCTATAATCCCAACACTCTGGGAGGTTGAGGTAGGAAGTTTGCAAGTTTGAGGGCAATTCAACAACTTAGCAAGATCTTGTATCAAAAGATAAAAATCAGGCTGGGGAAGTAGTTCAGCTCAAAGGCCCTGGGTTTAATCCTCAGTACTATGCACAGAAATAAAAGGTGGATATTTTTTGGCTTGATTAACTGCAAGGACAGATTAGCTCTTCATTGAAAAGCAGAAAATTGTAAAAGAAGATAATCTAAAGGATAAAGGCAGGGATGGGATTTGTTCATGTTAAATTTGAAGTGGATATTCCCAGTAGGGAGTCCAGGTGTGACAGTTTGGATCTAGAATGTCTCCCAGAGTCTCAGGTGTGGGAGGTGATTCAATAATGTGGGTTAATTCATTGATTTCCTGTGCTGTGAAGAGGTTGGAAGGGCAGATCACCGGGGCTTGACCTGGAAGGAGTAGATCACGAGGACATGATCTGGAAGGATAGAGGGGGATTCTTCCCTCGTTCTCCTGGTTGCCTGTCTTGCCATGCTGTGAACAACTTCTCTCCATCTAAGCCACTACTGTGTGCTCCCACCTTTTTCCACTGCCCATGAATGGCCTGAGACCTTCTGAAACTGGGAGTTAAAATAAACTTTTCCACCTTTAAACTGCATCAGCTAAAATCCAATGAAGACACCAGAAGAATGATTTGAACTGAAGAAAACAAACTTGAGAGTTGTCAAGTAGCATTTTGCTACTGAACACAGTCGTCCCTGGTGAGATCAGGGAGGGAAAGAGCTGAGTTATGAACAGTTAGAAGATAAAGGGAAGGAACTAGCGAAGGAGATGGAGAAGAAGGAATGAATAAGACTGGAAGAGTAATGGAATCTGCTACGTGGAAGCAAATTCAGAAATTGAGTGAAGAAGTTAGTACTTCTAGAAGAGACCAGAGGAACTCACTTGCCTTGAATGCAACACTTAAAGGAGCATCCGAGAAGGTAGGTAATTGATATCTTAATTTACAATAATATTTAGAACTTAGTTTTAAAGTTCTCTAATGAACAAAATATGACTTAAATGAAGGCAAATACTCATAGGACTCCTATTGCTTCTCCTACCCTAGTCTTAGCCTGGCCGTGTCTTGTCTTTATTTAAAAACTTAACAGATTGCTTACCATGTTTTTTTTTTTTTTTTTTTTTGCAATTATTTCTATTTAAAACACTGCACCAGGACATTTATTTGGGTGAATGAGTTTTGGCACCCTGTTAAAACTCACGCCTGAAGTGAATGTTTCATTCAGCCCATTTTATTCTTAGGGTAGAATAAAGACTGAGGTTGGGTCAACTCATAAGAGTCAGGGATGGCCCTGGTAAGAGCTGGCTGAGGGATATTTTGAGGCTGGAATCTAACTGGAGTGGGTTCAAGAGGGAAGGAGAGGACAAAAATTGAAGACAGTGCGTCTACACTCTTTTTAAAGCATTTCGCAGGCATGTCCAACTTGGGGCCCACTAATTTTTTTGTACTTCACTCCCCCTTTTTGAGTCTTGAACCACATATCAAATGAACTATAAATAATAAAGTTAATATATAAATAATATAAGTATGTATTTTTCAGTATAAATATATGACTAATATAGTTAATATAGATGAGTACTAAAACTTTACTTAGTGAAATTATTTTTCATTATGATGTTGAAAAAAAGCAATAGCAAAAACCCAGCAGGCTGCAGGTTGGGCACATGTTTAAGGAATTTCACTGTGGAAAGGAGCAGAGAGATGGGCCCAGTCACAAGCATGTGGGGTCCACTGTGGATCACATTTCACACAGAGAATGTTGTGTGTGAGGAAGCGCTGGTACAGCCGTGGGGCACACAGCATAGACGGGAGCAGGTGCTGGGCACCTGTGTATGCTGATGTGATGGTGCCAGGAGCTTGGAGAGAGGGCAGAGAGGATTTGCAGTTTTATTAGGTGTGTATCAATCAGCTTACAAAAGGACAAATACAGTAAAATATCTAGTGTTAAAAGAGAACAGGAAGCTTAAGAAGAAAAAAAGTACAGTGGTTATGATTATAGGCACAGCGAGGCTGTGCTTTCTGGCAGCTAAGGGCAAGGGAGATGGTTAAATTATTAATACCTAACTCATTATGTAGGAAAGGAAATATAAGCAGCACAGACAGTACATTAGTGGAGAAAACATTACTGGAACCAACTCTGGTAACTACTGCCTTTGGAATGAAGGTATGGAAAGGGAAAAATACTTAGTAACTATTTCATCACATGTACAAGAGGTGTGGTCATGTGGATCAGTTTTGTAACGTCCTTAGTTAAAGGACCATGCCAGGAATATATGTTGCCAAAGCATTTCAGTTTTTCATGTTTAATATGATATAAGTCTCCATCTTGGACCTCCAAAACAGCAGGGGGATGAGCATTCTTAATTCAATTGTCTGTCGGGTTTTCGGCTGGAGCGTGGTGTCCAATGTATCAAGTAGATTCCATCAACACTGGAGTCTATCAGCCATACTCTACTATGAACAGAGGGTGGGGATCCTTCTTCTGGGACCTGAGTGGAAAGTCAAGGAGCCAACTTTGTGTTTTTCTCCTGAAGAGAGGCATCATGGGTAGCAGAACTGCAGGCAAAGTCAGGACTTTTTCAGAGGGAAGTTAAAATGGATTTTGGTTAAGACTTCTCCAGAAGCATGACAGAGATGGTTTTAATTTAAGATTTTTCAGAGCGGTATTACCAGCTGTGTATAGCTTTAGGAAGAGTCAGTGTGCCGCAGGGCACATTTATCATCTTGCCATTCTGATGAGCCCTCTGGGGGTACACAATACTTCTCTAAGTGATAGAAAGATTTTGACTCATATATAAAGTTATTTGTTATTCATTTTTTGAAGATTGGAGGATATTAGTTTGGAATTTTAATTTTCATTTATAACCTTTAAAAGTTTTGTTTTCTGTAAAAAAAATGATGTGGCTACTAGAACCAAGTGGAATGTAAGAGCTCCAGTCAAATAAGCAAATGCCACAATTAACAACTTCCGGGTCATGGGCCGGCTCATGGCCTGGTAGGAAAGAGAATGAGAGGTGAGTCAGGTGCAGAGCTTCCTCTGTATTTACAGGTGCTCCGTATTGCTCGCGTTGTCACCCGAGTTCCACCTGCTGTCAGATCAGCACTGGCGTTAGAGTCTCACAGGAGCACGAACCTTACCTTGAAACACACATCAGGGCTCTCAGTTGCTTCTTCTTTGTGAGAATCTAATGTTTGAGGTAGAGCTGAGGCAGTCATGCTACCACCATCCACCCTCCCTACCCCTACACCTGTTCATGGTAAAATTGTCTTCCATAAACGTAGCTCCTGGCGCCAAAAAGTTTGGGTACTGCTGCTATAAACCAAAAAAATGTATGCACAAGTTATATTTTTCAAAATTCAGCATGTGATGTTGTGACATGTAAACCTAGCCAGAGCATGTGCTGTGAATGTTCCTTCTCTTACCTTTTTTTTTCCCCTGCCACCTACACAGAAACCCTTCCGTGAGAATGGGTTGGGGAAGTGCCTATAGGGTGAGTTGGGGCCAGCCTGCCGCCCACAAAGGCCTAAACACGTCAAGGAAAGGGAAAGGTGGGGCAGAATCTCAGGGCTGTGCTAGATGACAGTGGAAAAGGGAGAAAGGGCCCAGCAATCTAGGGAAGTGGATTTTTCAGTGAGAACGCCTTTCAGTTTGTACACTACTTACAGATACCAAAGTTCCATTTGGAAAGGGTCACGCAGTGCTGTCCTAGGACTCAAAAGTGACAGAACTCCTTTCTTTTTTAACCACCAAGAAGTCCATCTTTGAGGGGAAACTATTTAAATCCCCAGTGGCTTAGATATTATGATTCATCTATAAGTCATCTTATACTTTTGAAATTTGTCAGTAATATAATGGAAGCAAAGATATTTTTTTTCCCTGAAAGGAAGACACAGACTGTTTGTTTCTTGCAAAGGAAGTAAAAAATGAGGAAATCAGCTGGTATTTGCTCAAAATATCTCCGTAATTGAGGCCAAAGCATCTTCTAGCTTAATTTTATATCAATGAATGCCCTTCATGCCTCCTTGTAGAGAGAATCTCAGGGAAAAAGGCTGAAATTTACCAACAAGGATTTTTGAAATACAGTAGCTATTAATATCATTAAATCATGCACTTTACCTTAGAAATTCTGCTATTCTTGAATTTAGCAATGTGTATGTATACATACGTGTTAATTAAAGAGATATTCTTGAAGAATCTTTAGAGATTAAAACTTCTACCTTTATTGGAAATTTCATAGCATTGATCAGATATTTTCCACAGGTGATGCGATCTCTCTGTTATCTCTCAAAATTTGCATTTCAAAGCTGATTGGTAGACTCTGTAAGATGAAATTGATGTCCTTTCTGTAAGACAGAGATGCAGGATGAATCCTTGCTGAAAAATGTTATTTATGGCCAAGTTATTTCATAAATTTAGGTTTGCATTTCTGATTCAGCATCATTTTTTACTGTATCTTAAGTTTCTGATATTAAAGCTCGTATTTCTTGCAAAATGTACCTACATCGAGAACGTACCTAATAGCTCTTTTCTTTTCAACCAGTTCATGAAGTATTGTTTTAGTATTCATTAAGAAATACAATTGTACTATGAAATCTTCTCATCAAATAAACAGATATGCATCACCTTTCATTACCAGTTATTAATCTAACTGTAGATAGTTTTTTTGTTTTTCTGAGAATGAGTTAAAAATGTTTGGGAGGCATTGTAACTCCATAGTTAAAATATGTCTATTTCATTGGAAACTTAGTAGTGATATACAATCAAGCTTGAAATCATTATATCAAATGGATGCTAGTATATTTTAATTGAATTGCTTAGTTTTTCTAGCTGGTCAACCTCTAAAGGTCACCTGTCACAACCGCATCAAAATTTTCCCTAAATTCTATCACCTAAAATTATATTGAAAGATTATGTCAGATGTCATGTCTTTTAAATTTTTGAAGCTGGATGATTCAATTAGGCCTTAGGTTTAAAAAAAAAACAAATTTATCCAGTGTAATAAAAATACGGAATTTTATAGGCTTGTTAGGATGCATTACAGAAACTATATTCCAGAAATATGACTTTTGGCTTCTTAAGTGCACATTTAAAATATGTCCTCCCTCTCATCTTCCTTTTTGAGTTTATATTCAACTTGAACTTTAATGTAAATCTACCGGGGACCACCCTAGTTAATTAGCCAAATCGGATATAAGCAGTGATTTTCCTTAGTAGAAGAATAAATATGATTCCTGATTTTTGTTTCTCTCTTTTTCCCTAGGCTAATCTTAATAACCCACCATTTAAGAATAATTTTGAGAGGTCATTTTGGATGGAATTTATTTCATATTTTTCTGTGTTTAAAAAACCTGGTATTAGGACTGGGTTTAATTTCTCACCCTAAAAAAACTACAAAAAAAAAAGAGGTAATAATTTCCAAGGGTTTCACTTTGGGCAATTGAAGGCTGGTGATTTCTGAAGCTATACTCACTGCTCTTTAGTGATCATCTATTATGTGACAGGAAATGTAAGTGATTTTCCACAATCATGTAGAAGGTATTCTACCGTCTTCACTTTTTCTGTGGTTTCCTTAGGCCTCATGACACTCTCTAGAAGAGATCTGTTTTCTTTTTACTTGCCATACAGAGAATGGACAGGCATAGGTTTGGGAGGATGAGGATAGTGGTGTGAAGTCTGTACAATTATTACCAGCTAATTCACAAATAGAAGACAGATTCAATGTTGGCCCGGGAAACAGCACTAAGCAGTGAAATTTGATGGTGGCATTTTCTGGCCAGAGTAACTAAAAGAGAAGGAATAGGTACAAAGATTTTTCAATGTACTTCTGATGTTCCACTATGGATCAGTAGTTTTATGTATCTGCAAGTGATTTTGAACCCTTTAATAGCTAGGTTTTTTTTCAAGTCTTTACCAGTGTAAAAATTAAAGTAAACTCTATCAATTTTCTATTGGTTTCCTTTCCTAGAGATAGTTGTCCTCTCTTCATTTCTGCAATTCAATTTTCTGAACAAACTCCACGATACTACTCAGATTCTTTTCATTTATATTGAAATTTGGTTGTATTATAATGAGCTGACAATTGTTGAGTTTGGGGAATTGAACATTTTTGGACCCAGAGATTTTAATTTTCATATAGTGTTTGGCAATAGTAATTGAAAAGTAATATTGTTTGGGTTAAAACCAAAATATATCCAATCACCTGATATCCTATTCTTTGGATTTGAAATGAATATTGAATTCTCATTAACTTTAACGTCATAATTTCCTTTTCTATGTTTATTGTCAGTGTTTTGCTTTAATTCCTCCTGTGTTACTTCCTGGACCAATCAACCCACAACCAACAACCAACAACTATATTCAAAATTTACAGTTTTATTGGGCCAGATTTTGTTCCTAGAAAAAACAAACAAGCAAACAAACAAACAAAAAAAGCAGATCAGAAACATAAGTGTATGTTGTTTCTAGGGAATAATCTGATCATTATTGGGGAAAATATATCATATCTTTACCTATAAGTCATGGTTCAGTCAAGAATAAGATATTATACTGGTACTTTTTCCTTCTCATTCTTTTTTTGGTGGATGTGCTGGAGAGGTTAAATCTTAATAGAGAATTTAGTACAAGGAACTAGTTGTGCAGGTGTTGGAGGGCTGGAAAGGCACCGAAGGGAGATGGGGGTGTCACAAACAGAAAGTGCCATTACATTGAGGAGCATTGGTAATTCTCCCCTCACAACAAGGATGGTGCTGGCAATGAGCTTTGAAAGGCAAGGAAGCAATAGTAATAAGTTCCCATTCACTAGGGTTCTGTAGGCATGGGGTGGATCAAAGAACAGAGCTTGAAGCAAAAGTTAGGTGTTTGGAGCTTTTCCAAATTCAGAATGCGTGGATAATAGAGCTTGGAAGGAGAAAAGGACACAGCCAGGGATTCATATTCTCAGGTAACTTCTTTTTTTTCTTATTTGACTAACTTTGTAGCCCAGGCTGGCCTTGAACTCAGGCAATATTTCTGTCTCAGCCTCCCAAGTGCTGGGATTACAGGCATGCACCACCATGCCCAGCTTATGTGGTGATGGGGAATCAGCTCAAGTACTTAATGCTGGCTAGGCAAGTGCTTTATCTGCTAAGCTATTCCTCCAGCCCCCTGATAGGTAACATTTAATTAAGAACTCAACGTGTCTCACAAATGCACAGAAAATAACATGCTTACAGAATGCAGTATAGCTAATAAGTGGGAGGCTCTGATGAAGGATAATCAACAGAATCCAAACTAAGTCAAGTTAATATAGAAAGGTCTATTAATTTTTCCCCATTTTTATTAATATAAACACACATATGCACACACGTATGATACATGATGGTTACAATGAGCTCAAAAATTTTGTGCACAGTTCTTAGTTACTTTTTCATTGCTGTGACTTAACACCTGACATTCACAAATTTAGGGGAGGAAAGGTTTATTTTAGCTCACAGTTTCAGAAGATCACAGTCCATTCATGGGTAGCTGGTAACAGTGGAAGTAGATGGCAGAGGCAGAGGTGGAGCCAGCTCCTCGACATTAGAAATGGGAAGCCAAGTTCCATCAAGTCCCATCTGGTTCCCAAAGAAGGTGGCAGTGTATATATACTTCCAGGTCCTGTCCCAGAGATCTATCCCTTCTGGGTCCAGCCTCAGTGTTCCACCCCTTTTCAGGTGTGGAAAATGCAGAAGGGTGGGAAGCCCCCATGACACGTCTGTAACCCAGTCTACATAGCTGTACTCCACCCCTTCAGACCAGGCCCCAGTCTCCCAACAGCACATGAATCCATAGACAGTCCATAATATCCAATTACATGAGACTTTTGGGGGGAATTCCAGATCCAAACCACAATAACACACACACACACACACACACACACACACACACACACACACACACACACACCATGTCAACTTCATAATCTCTATTTAAAATGATACCTAGATGGTGGAACAAAGTACTTGAAGTGCCGTGGGATGCAATAGATGCTTTTCTATGCTGTTAGTAGATATTTAGGCTTTTTGAAAATTATGAGTTGCTATAGTTACAACATGGCTTTGTACATGTTTTCTGGTGTACTTGAACGGAGCTGTTCTAATATGTAACCATATATACATATGTATATATCTTGGTTACTTTCTTGTTGCTGGGACACAATACCTGACATCCACAACTTAAAGAAAGAAAAGTTTCCTAATTGCAGGAGATTTCAGTTCCTTCATGGGCAGCTGTTAATGTTGGGAATGGTCTGGTGGAGAACAAATGCTCGCTGCATCACAAGACAAAGGGTCAGTAGTTGCTGAGCAGCTGGGGCAAGAGTATACCTTTCCAGGTCACGCCCTCAGGAATCGGCCACACCCTCAGTGATACATCACAGCTTCAGTAATTCGCCCTTCCTGACCCATCCCTACCTCCTAAAAGTACTTGAAATCCATAGGTAACTTGCAACATCCAAATACATGAGACTTTTGGGGACACAAATTCTAGAGAGAAATCATATAAATCAGAACTAGGATAAAATTGATATAAATCATACAAATCAGGAGTAGAATTGTGTACTACACATGTACACATACACACATCTCTAGAAGCAGAACGATTTAATGTTCAATATCATGAAGTAGTGGCATGTTACTTTCCAGTGAATGATATTCATTAAAATTTAAAGTATAGAATTTCCCATGATTTGCAATTGATTCCTGTCTGATTATTATATTCTTCATTCTTGGATGCTTACAGGAATAAATTTGAGTCATTAACTTTAAGGCTAACTAACTTTTCTTTATCGTAACCCTAGAGATAGTCTTTAATTTATTTCTGGGAAAAGACTTCAGTGTCCTTAACACTGTGTGACTCAAAAGATGAAGGAACATCACAGTTCTGAGATTTTTCCAGAACGTGGATGTACGGTGAGGCTAATGAGTCTTACTTTTTAATACCTCTTATTTCCTTGGACCCCAAGAGCTTGGTTTGAAAACATTCACTTTTATATATGCATTTTACTCATAATTGTTTTCCTAAAAAGAACTTCAACTTTTATAAGTTTGAGGTTTCATAAATCATGGATTTGTCCCTAGTTTATTTTATAATATAATTTTTAAAATTTTAGGTTTAACTTACATTTTGTGACTCTGGTCCTTCCAATCCTCTGAAATTGTTTTTAAGAGCCATATTCAAAGATTTAAAACATTTTCTTCCTGATTACTTTAAAAATCACCTTAAACAGCAGAGTGGTCATTAAACTAATTCAGCAATGAGTTCTTTGTAACAGATATCATCCTTGTTTCAGTGCAGTTACCTGGAATCGAGACAGAATGGGAGCAATTTTCAAAATACTGGATTTATTGAATCTGCTTAGGTCATTGTTTTTGGAACCTTTCAGTTTACTTTGACTTTAAGGGCCAAATGGGACTGAAGGGTTAATGTGCTAGCGTTTCAGAGACTTGTTCCAGGGTTTTCTCAAAATCTCTGCCTGATTCCTCTGAAGTTAAAATAATGTACAACATCAGGCAAATAAGTCAATTTAGTATTTTAAACTGTGTCCATAAGTAGGTGTCATTCTATTTGTGATTATTAGTATGCTATGATCACTGATTAAAGATATACTTATTGATCTGGTCACTACTATTGAGAGATATGACTATAAAGAGCACTCAATTAGAAAGTATCAAGGTTGAATCAGGATAGTATCATTGTCTTTTCAGACAGACTATTTTTATGACTACAACTCCTGTGGAAGTGTTCTTTAATATTTTTTTCTCATAAATAAAGGGCTCCTCAGAAAACTCTTTGGGTACAAACACATTTAGGACCTCTTCTGGTTAACAGAAGCTTTTGTCCCTCTGTCTGTGTTTTCAACATAAAACCACCCTCTTTGAAAACAACCAACCAACCAAAAACAACAACAACAACAACAAAAAGTTTTAAGCACATGTCAGAGGAAAGGAGAGGCCTAGAAGAGGTAAAAGATGTCAGGAGAAAGGGTGGCTGTGATCAAATTGTGTTATATACCCTATGAAAATGCCACAATTAAACTCATTCATTTGTTCAATTGTCAGTTAAATATAATTTACTCTTTTCTAGAAATAAAAATCTATTTCTTATATCATGCTGGAGTGTCTCCAAGGCTTTCCCATTGTGATCTTCTTCCTGCACTTATAATCAAAGTCTTTTCAGTTGCTATTCCCTGAAGGCATCAAAGCCTCTTGACCATGTGACCATTCCTCATGTTGACTATTTGCAAGATGCCACCAATCAGGTTGGACATTCGGTGCCCACTTTTCCATCCCAACCTGACCAAATGCTCTGCTAAACCTATTACAGAATCTCTGTGACCCTGGGCATCATTTATTTTCAGAAAAATATCCACTTTTGGGTATTCAAAGTTTTTGTGGTATTTGGAATTGAACCCAGGGTCTTCACACTGAACTACATCCTCCATCTTTTCTATAGTTACCTTTTATTTTTGCAGTAGAGTCTCACAATGTCACTGAATCACCCAAGTTGACCTTGAACGTGTGATCCTTCTGCAACAGCCTGCCTGAGTACTGAAACTACAGGTGCGTGCCACTCTGTCAGCTTAGATGTGATTTTTATTCACAGTTTTAAGCTTTCTACTTTTTGCTGAAAGAGTTCCTGGATGTGCATATTTTTTCCTAAAGATGTAGATAACCTTAGAAAAGGATCTGAGTGCATGGCAGATGTTTCTTCAATGAAAACTTTGAAGTTGCTCAAAATATGCTCAGGGACCTGGAGTCACTGATATATGACCTTGAAGTTTGACATTCCATTCAATTTCAGTGTCCTCACACTCCAACCCAAGGCTCTGCTGTGAAATTCTCCTAAATGTGCACCCTCTGTCTCCTCCTTCCCGGGGCTTCCCTGCAGGATGGCTGCTCTGAGTACTTCTTCTTGAGGCCCAGCTTCCCCAAAGGAGAGGCTCCTTTCTTTCTCAGTAACTTTAGCAAACCCTTTGTCTCTTTCAGGGTGTATTTTGAAGACTCCCTCCCCACCACCCTACCTTTGAAAGTATGACTAAGTTAGTCCTTTCCTTGGCCATCTTAGCCTAGGTAATGGGATATTCAGCCGGAGGTAGGAGGTTCTTAGTCCCAGAATAGCAGCCTCAGTTAATTTGCACAGAATATTTTATTCCTCTCTCTGTCTTAGGTAACACTTTCTTTCTGGTGAATGTAAGACTCCTCAAGCAATAACAACTTGCATTTATACAGCCTTATGAACATGAACTCACATAAATCACTTTCATTAGTACCTTATCCCTTCAGAGGTCCCTTTCCCAGGTGACTAGTGTGCCTCCGCCCGCCTCCCCACCTCAGCCTTGCGTCCATTATTGGTATAATCAGAGTTGGCGCTCCCTGGGGAAACCCACCTGCCAGATCCTTTCCCTCTGATTCTCACACCAATTTAGCGGAGGCCCATGACCCCCTGCTGTCTGCTCAGACGATTTCTCCCCACCTGCCCCTCAACTCACCTAAGTATCTCTCTCCAATTGCAGTCACTCTCCTACTGTGCTTCATGAAGAGGACTGAGGTCATTTGTTCCCATCGAGTACCAATCTTCTCTCTCTTCTTCACCTCAAAAATTTCTTCATTTGTTGCCTCTCATCTTTCCCATAAATGCAGGCTCTCCAATCAGCTGCATAGAGGCTGAAGATCACAGCACTGTGGTTAAGCATGCAAGCTGTGGCTGACTGTGGCTTGACTACCAGAATTCGTAGAAAGTTCAACATATCCTTTTGTCTTTGTATATTTTAATTCGGACCTAATTTAAAAAGAATCCACTAGGCTTTGGATTTCTTATGGAATTGATAGAGAAATAGAGAAGTTGTGAGAATCAGATAAGAAATTAAGGGTATTTCCTACAAGGCCTAGCCCAGTCTTCCCCATGTGAAGGTTAATTTTTCTTCATAGGCATAGTAGTCTTCTGCAGACTTAGCCAATAGGCTTGTTACTTGATTTCTTCGTGCAATAAAAGCAAAAATTTCTAAAATATTTAACATTTGGAATGTCACATTTTGTGCAATGTGTTTTAACCAGGGATTTTTTTTTTTAGTGTGACTGCATACAAGTGCTTAAAAAGATAACATTGTCTCCCCAACACTCTCAAGGTAGTGTAGTTTTTCTAGGTATGCTGGAAATTTCTGCACAGTAAGTGTCTGTCCCATCTCGTTTTGCTCTAGGACAGGAACCATATTCTATAATTATCACCCCCATTTCGAAGATGGGAAAATGAAGGCACTGAGAAAAAAAGGAAACTTACCCCAAGTCCCAGAGTGACTAAAAGGGGAAGATAATGAATATGCCTGGATTAGCTTGGCTCTTTGTGCAATTTTGTATCAATATTTTAAAAAATGCTCTAAAAAAACCTAATCAGAATCTTCTGCATAGTAATCATGTGCTGAAAAATGGTGTATTCTTTTTGCATAAAAGATTTTCTGCATTACAGCAGGGGGCCTTACCCTGATGTGTCAGGAGGAAGAAGAAAATTCATTTCTTATACCAGCCTGTCAGCTGCCCTTTCTGATTGGGCCATATACCATTAGACAATCACAAACAGTGACAAGAGCTTGTGCTCTGTGGTGATGCGCACGTTTGGATTGCTTTGCTGAGATGCTGGCCTGCGCTGCATTACTAGCAAACACTACAAAGAACAGATGCGAAGAAATACACTGTATTTATCATTTAGATGCTCAATCTGGGTGTTTTAAATACAACTCCCATTTTGTTACAGTATATTTGATATTTGAAGTGATCTTTTAAAGATCCACTTGAAAAACACGATAAATGATGTGTCTTTATGGATTAAGTCCTTCCTTGTTGACATAATTGCATCCTGAAAGTGACAGAAAATACAGATCTTTCCAATTTTTATGCCCAAAATTACATACATAATTTTGACTGTGTATATGTAGCAATTTCATCAGTGCAAATTCACCTCCTCTGCAGCTGGTGTAATTCTTCTACCGACCTTAGGGAAGACTTCCCCAATGCAGTACAAAAGATATGTGCTCTTATATTAACTCCCAGTAGATTACAAAAAGTAATCAGAACCAAATGGAAGATATACTCTCCGTTATATATTTTCAGACTTGAAGTAGTATTTTTCCCCCCTGCATATGAAAGCAAGTAGGGAACCTTTTAAATTATCCCTGGTCCCTTTATAACTCCTTGAGTAAGTGCATTGCAAATAAGCACATTTATCATTGAAGACCGTTAGCAAAGAATATGGTATTTATTCAGACGATTCAGAGACACAATGTTTGAATAGTTTTAAGATTGCTTAGTTGGTTTAGAGCCATATCCACTTTTTGACCACGGTATTGTTAAGTGATGAAAGTTAGAAAGCTTACCATTTCACTGATCTGTCATAGCCAATAAAAATATTCATTTTAAAGAATTAAAATGTATGGGTGGAGTATATGAATTTTAATAATGATTTTCATGTTTAAATTAGAAGAAAATTTAATAGACTACATATTCCTAAGGTTCATTTTAAAGACATTGCATTTCTTGTGTCATCAAGGAATTTGAGGATGATAAATTAGTGTAGAACAAAGTCCACTGTGGAGAATCACTAGGTACCAGCTATGATAATAACCTATTATAAGATACCTGGCTATAGCATGGAGTTCATCATGGAGGGAGAGTTATGTTCTCTTTGTACACAGAACGTGTGATGTTTCCCTTTACTTACAGCTTGGAAAGCATAGGATATAAGGAGGTTCTCTGTGTCTCCTGCCCTCTGCATAATAACAGAATTCTATCTAGTAAGGCCATTAAGACATTTATGAATGCACCCACGGTGACTTAGCTGGGAGACTGAAAATGCTTGTGGATGGAAAATTTGTGCTTAGATATTCATTTATTTCAGATTTTACCCTTACTGCCAGAAGGATGTGGGTGGGCCTTCATACTTAGAACAAAGAAGTAAATATATTAAAACAAATATTAGCCTTTTAGACAAACATTTTCTCATTAGTCTTTTCACTGTGAAGGGAATGGGGTTAAAAATGGCTTGAAGTTTCTTAAGTCATTATGTTCTGTGGCTTTTCTAAAATTAGAGTGCCAAGTTTTCAGTAACTGTTTGTATTTACATAATTTTATTAATTTTTATTACAGTTCAAAGCATACAACCATTTTACCAATTGCCTTTTTATAATTAGAATGTTATATCTTCACTTTGTTTTGGCTCTCAGTGAATACAGTGGCGTCACATTTCATTAGCAAATACAGAGCTGTATTTCCTGATGTAATTAGACAAGTGTATTTGGTGTTTAACATGATTTTCATCTTCATTAGAGAGAGATATGAAACTTATGAGTCTCCTTTATCATTTTGAAAATTCCTCTGCCTCGAATGAAAATCTCTCTGTAATTTTATTGTTCTTGTTTGAGTTTGAGGTAGTATGTCACCTGATTAGGAGACAGCAAATTATCTTAAATTATCTTAGTTTTTCTGGTGGAAGAATACAAGAGTTTGCGTGTGTGTGTGTGTGTGTGTGTGTGTGTTTCAGATATAAAGACACCATGTTTGCAAAAGTAACACAAAAAACCATCTTTAGCTCAATCTGAGGAAGGTTTTAGCGTTGGACCTGTGTATTTGAGTGAGACCTTTTTCTTGAGATGGGACTGTTTTTGCTGTTGGATATGAAGTTAACTGAGATGCACTTTGTGGAGGTGGCTGGCGGCTGAAGGTCAAACATTAAAGCATTATGCACTAACGGATAAAGCATTACTCAAGAGCATTAGAGAAGCAGAATTTGCGGTGACCATCTTTGTCATTGTGTACATTGTACTTAAAAATAGGAATTCCTTATTGCTCTGTCTTTACCAAGCTATAGAGACAACACTACACATAGAGGGACAAAGTACTGTAAACTTATTATTTTTTTTTCTTAATCTGCTGGGTCTGGAGGCCAAAGTCTGTGAACTTGGTACGCTGGAAGGCTCAGGCAGGAGGGTCACAGTTTGAACGTAGGTTGGACAACTTAGCAGCTCAGCGAGGCTCTGTCTGAAAATCAAGTTTAAAAAATAGGCTGGGATGTGGTTAAGTGTAAAGGCGTGGTTTCAGTCCCCATTACTGCTGGGAATAACCCCTTAGTCCTATTGATTATCTACTTTCTCTTTTTAGTAGCAAAATGATGAAAGTTTTAATTTTTGTATTTGTGTCAGCATGATCTGGTTCTAATGTTTCATTGTTTCTGTGTGCTATTTCCTGTCATTAGAAATAGCATTATTAGAAATAATGTTGATAAAATTTTATGTAATAAAAGTACTGAAGACTTTTAAAATTGGTCTTTGAAAGTACATGAGAGTCGAAAATATGATGTTTTCACATATAAAATTGCTTCTAATAGTTATGATCGTTACTTATGATTGGCTGTTTCTGTACAATGATTTTGAGCTTAATTCTTCATCCGATGGGACAAAGATATGAAAGGGGATCTTTGATACTAAATTAGAAATTACTGTGACATTACACCGTATCATGTTCTTTTCCCATGTTTTAGAAAAGCTTGAGAACATAATGACTGAAGAAATTTCAAGCAATTTCTAACTATCATCTTTTGTGTGTTTTAAAAAATTATGTATTGCAATGTTTAATTCCTCAAGGGTTTTAAGTTAATTTCTAAGAAGAATGGTAAAATCCAAAATATTTAAAAGTAGTTCCAAGGAATATAGAAATTAGGGAAAACAGTAAAGATCAGAACAAATAGGGCACAGTTGAAACAGCTGTGCCTAAGAGAGAAGTGAGAATTGGATAATTGTTCAATAGAAGGAAACAAATATTTTATCTAGGACACATAAAACTTTTCTTAGCCCATGGTCCTAAAGGAAAG
Source organism: Ctenodactylus gundi (assembly GCA_004027205.1). Taxonomy (NCBI): domain Eukaryota; kingdom Metazoa; phylum Chordata; class Mammalia; order Rodentia; family Ctenodactylidae; genus Ctenodactylus; species Ctenodactylus gundi. Next base: position 350,023 of record PVKB01001675.1, on the reverse strand, counting down.
TTCTCCCACAGAGGGGCATATTAGAAAGCTGTAAATATTACCTTCAAGACTATTCTAATAGTCAAATAAATAAAAGATTTCAGTGAAGTAGTTAATGATACAATATATGACACAAACAAGGATTCATAACTCTCCCCACTACTTCATTAATATGAAAGTTGAGGGCAGAGTATGAAAAAATAATCCATACAAGAAATTTTGAGATCAGAATACAGGCAGTTTTCGAATCAAATGAGAGTGATGGAAGGGTTGGGAACTGGAGGGAGGGGGCGGGAAGAGCAATAAAGGTGAAGTTGTCATGATATTACACAAATCCTCAGGCTTAATGTGCCCATTGTATATTTGCATATATATTAATAAATATTGGGGAGAAAAAGAAATTTCACAAAGTGATCAAGATAGTGTGCAATAATGAAAGCTTTTGATGTCTACCTTGGTCCCTCTTGAGGACCGGATAGCTGGCAAGCTCTTCAAATGCTTGTCTCCTGAATGACAGGCAGTTTGAGGCTGTATTCTCTGGTAAAGTGTTCCATGTCATGTCTCGAAGTCATGAATGCTCAAGGAGCTCTAGGTGCTCACCTCATACCCATAATCCTTTTGTTATAAGTAGTGCCTTATGTACACATCACTTACTGTGCTACGAATGCCATAGTCAGAGCTGGGCTGAGTCAAAGATTGTCTTATAGGCCAGCATTTGACGTGTCGTGATTGAAAGTCCTTTCTTTTGGCTGCATCAAGTTAGATAAGGACTTACTACTCAAATGGCATCTTTGCTGCTAGGATCGTTGACTTGGGAAAGAGGAGGAGGCCCAAAATGTAGATCGAAGGAGGAGATTCTCAAGAGAAGGCAAGGTGAAGCCATGGGATAGGCAGGGAGAAGAGGGGAACTGAGGCATATGAGTGGAAGACTTCTGAACATGCTGTGGGCCTTTGACATTGCAGTGATATTATAAGAGATATTTAATTTTTCGCAGTCATTAGTGCTTCCTTGCCCTCTTGGGCACATCCCTATAGCTCATTGGATGAGGTAATCTGCACATTTTTGTTCTTTGTAACAGAAAAGAGTAAAACACAAGGGTCTGCTCGTGAAATCTGCAGATTAAATGTCACGATAGTTTATTATCCTTTTTTAGACATTAAGAATTCTAACAAAATTCTTACCAAGAGGAATCACCATGTATGTTTATTCTCATTGCTATTAGTGACAGAAACACAACTAAAACTTCCTGCTGGGATAATCACAATTAACACCAATTAAGGATTATTGAGGCTTCTGTTTTGGTTAGGCCTATAAAAACATCTGCAAATCACACACAGGAATTTTGTAATATTTATTTATTTCAATAACTGGGATTAAAATTTTTGCAGTTTTAAAACAGTGTAAGACCTTTTAAAACAGCAGTTGAAACTTTAAATAATATTATAACTTGAGGCTTAAGGTTTACCTTGGTGGGAGAGTGTGAGGCTAGCGTGTGAGCTCCCCAGCCCTGGGTTTAATCTCACCACTGGAAAAGAAAAAAAGGACAATTGGACGGTTAGGTCTTCTGTACTTAATATGTCATAGACTGGTATCTTTGATCATAATCAGAAGGACAAATAGCTTGACTGCTTTTACTGTATTGGGTTTGTGTTTTAGAGGAACAATGTCATGGTGTAGTTACCCATCAATTTACAATGAAAGGAACATGGAATCTGGAGCCTCAGAATGCTCCCATTGTCTCTCTCTACTATAAAATTAGAATATTAAGTTACAGGAGATAATTCTAATGAAGCAAAGCATATTCATCCCTCAGCCCCTCAAAGAGCGCTCTACTAATGTGGTCTCCTTTCTTTAATGATTCCACCCAAATCGGTGATGACCTTTCTAATGAAACATAAAACCTACAATATCCAGCCTTACTAATATATTCTAATGTAATTAGGTCACACAAAAGGCTTGTTAAGTTTGTAATGACTGCTTTCACCTTTACCAGGATTTCTAGTTACAGCAGCGGTGTGTCATTTTTTACTCTACTGCTGTTATTCTACCTCACATAAGTAAATAAAAAAGTTTTAAAAACTGGAACTTCTCCTATACATTATTGCTCTATGAAATAGTGTTTTAAAAATTACAAATGATAGCATAATAAAGTTTAGGTCTTAGTAATATCCAAGTTATCTATTATTAGTTTGATGCTCAAAAGCTACTACATGCGTTCTTAGACATAATTATATATATGTGTGTGTTAAAGAGATTCACGTCTAATCATGGTTTGTGGTTGCTCTCATTAAATGATTTCCTCATTAAGGATAATTACGTATTTGGAACTGTTGATGCTTACAAGGATGATGTCTTCCTAAATAATGCATCCCCAGTGATATCCTGTAGTGGCCAGATCTGAGCTGCTTGTTGAAAGCTAACATTTCAGAGTTGCATATTGTTTCGTTTGAGACTATATGCACTCTCTGCCCTGTCTATAGGATTGCCTTATAAATATAAAAAAGTCGCCCCGTGACCTCTTAATGTAGATTTCCTATTTTGCATAAATACACGTGGGGGAGAAGAGAATCAAAGCCCTCTGAACTGCAAGCCTGCCGCCTTATTTTCTTATCGGGCTGCACAGGGCCACATAGCGGCCCAAGTCTCTGGAGCCGCCTTTCACTAACCTGCCTGGCCAACGGGGCTCTGGAGATAGGAAGTTGCTTACTTTCCATGTGGGATTTATGTCATACAGATAACTGTCTGCCAGAAACTAAACCGAGCTCAAGAAAGTTATTGGAAGTGTGAGATTAGATCCAGCTCCGGTAGAAGAGGGATCCCAGAGGGGATTCCCAGGGAGCCCGCTGGGGAGAGGCAGCCCACACGGCCCGGCTCCTCGGTGGGGATGTCTGCCTGGCATCTCAACAGCCAGCCGCTACCGGTGGATGTTGCTGCGGGCACATCAGAATCTCTTAATGGACTGAACTCAAAAGGGGGTGAAGACAGCAGGGAAGGGAAACCAGGGGGGAAAATGTATGAAAAATTCACCACGTAAATTAGCTGGGCCTCTTGCCGTAAAATGTAACAATTTCACCTGCATATGAATTTCGGGGGCTCCTTCTGCCATGCCTAGAGGGATTGCATCACGTAATCTACAAGGTAATTATTGAAAATGCATAGATCATGTAGGTACAAAAAAAATGGAAACTTGTCTCCAGAAAAAAAAAAAAAACATTAAAAGGTCTGCATATGTCAATGAATTAGAGTCTGTTTGCTTCCAACAGCTGCTATTTTGGGAATTTCTCTGAGGATGTTTAAAGAGAAAGTTTTGTATATTGAGGTGGCTGTTCCATTGTGAGGACGGTTGAAACCAGAGTAGGCTATTGAGGGGAGCTAACGGTTTTGGCACTGGGTTTGGGTGTTAAGTATCAACTAACATGTTTATGCCCGCCCTTCAGATGTCCACATACAAAGACCCCATTCTCTCCCTTCTGGCAGGAATCCAGGCCAATCTTAGAATGCTTAGTCCCTTGCCCATCATTAAGGGCCCTGTGTTAATCGTGGGGCTTCATCTCAGAAGCACCCTGGAAAGGAATGCTTACTGACCCACAGTGTCCACATTTCCGCCTCTGTGGAAATTGCATGCACGTGAACATGGGGTGTGCAGCAGAACTAAGAAACAATCAAGCTCAAGCCCACATGAAACTACCAAGAGGTTTCCTATTTTAGACACACTAGTGGACAGGTCATTGGGATATTGCCATCTTTAAAAGAAAAATCTGTGTTATATTTGAAGTACGTAGTAGTAGTAGTAGTAGTAGTAGTAGTAGTAGTGTGTGTGTGTGTGTGTGTGTGTGTTTGTGTGTGTGTATGAGGTTCTTTTCGCTATTTCTATGGAGAATACAGATACTGTATACCTCTTCAGTGGCAAGTCTTAGTCTGTTAAAACGGTGCTGGCTTGTTCTAAAATAATATGCCTAAATTGGATTTTATAAATAGTGTAACAAGCAAGCAGGCAGAGCAAATATTACGTCTTTCCCTACAGTTTTAAGCTGAGTGCTGGCACAACTGAAGAGCGTTTTACTTTCTTTTGTGATTTATTTGGCATTAACATTATCTTGATGTTCTCTGTGTAGACTTTGCTGGGTCTGAAGATTTTAATGAGCTGCATGTTTATCAATTTATTAATGGATTAAAATTAATTTATGAGTTAAACTAAAATCCATTATCAATAGAGAAGAGAAATTTGGATCATTATACTGGTAAATTTTCAGGGTATTTTTTTAAAATTAAGTGAAAGATGTAGGTAGATTCTGTGTAAATATTTCAGACTGAGCACCTCATAATTGGGAAACAAGTTAAAATAAACATTGTCTCACATCTAAATGATTAGAGTCTTAAATATCATATGTATAAGACTATTCACTTAAAATAGTGACTTATTTGGGTTACATATATGGTATCATGATCCTTTTCCTGTGCTAAATATATTTGTTTTTATGACTAAAAAATAAGTCTTGACTCTTTAGAAAAGCAGAGAAATTCTTCCCTTCATGATGTTGATTTTGCATACTTGTGTTTTCCAGTTTTCAGTTTTTCCTTCAAGGTATTAGGAGGAGAAAAGAATAGTGCTAGAAAAAAAAAATAGAGAAAAGCAGGAAGACGTGCTTATTTCTTTACAGAGTCCTCATCCATCAGCTTTCTTTATTACTCTCCCCGTCACAATGAGAGTGCAGTGTCTAGTTCGGGCAAACACAGATAGGGTTGTCCACCCTCTCAGGCTGGCATGGTGGCATCAGAAGTCCTTGGAGACCAGGCCTGAGCTACTGACGGGGTGGGAAAACATCTGTCCTCCCAGGGCTGCATGCCAGGCCATAGCTGGCACTCGATAAATATTTTTTGGAACGGATGATTGAATAAAGACCTCTGTGATTTTTGCAAGTGTGGGAAGAAGGATTTTGGCCTTCCTGTCCCCTGTATGTACAATAACACAGCCTCTGACATTGGTGCCTTATGTAACAGATGGCACAAGGATTTGAACGCAGGGCCTTTGGGCTGAGCTTACTCCTGGTCTCCAGTGATTTTTAAAAATTCATTATTTTTGTTGTGAGACAGAATCTCTATAAGTTGTTAAGTTGCCCAGGCTTGGCTCTTCCTTGTGACCTTCCCACCTCTTCCTTACTGCCATTTAGTGGTTTCCTTTTGGTTTAGAACAGAATCCAAATGTGTGCGTGTGTTTGTGTGGGTGTGTATGGGTTGGGGGGGGGGGGATTGTCCTGAGCTACATTCCCAGCCATTTCTGTTTTTGGTTTTGAGACAGGGTCTTGCTAAGTCAGTATGTTGCCCAAGGTGAACTCGAGCTTGGGAACCTCCTTCCTCAGCCTCCTGGAGGGGTGAGATTCCAGGCCTGCACAACCAAGGTCAGCATAGTAGAATCCGGACTTTTATAAATGATGTATGCACCTGTGTGATTTCCCATTTTACCTTTTACTTCTTGTCTTTCTTTCCTGCATCTGCAGAGGGCTAGTAGCTTTCTCGGTGAACCTCTGTTCATCTTTACCGTCCTTGTTTCCAGCTCCAGGGACCCTTCCCTGAGCTTTCTCCACCCTCTGTGTCTCCACAGATGCCCCGCTGTGCTTCTGCTATGTGCTGTGGAGCTTGCTCCGACTCTCCCAGTGCTTTACTTAGCACACTGTATCTTAATTGCTCATTTGTCTGTATTTCCAATATTGTATAAAGCTGTAAAGACAGAGACTTATTTACCTTGTTCATTACTGTGCCCCAAAGCATAGTAAAATGCTTGCAAGACAGAAGGTGGTAGGTAAATATTTGCTGCAGAGAGTATGGGGTGATAGGTGAAATGAAAGACCGTGAGTTGAACTGTCTGGTCAAAATTCTGGGACTGCCGGTTAGTTGCTTGATAACTTTAGACAAATTAGATAACCACTCTATGCCTAGATCTCTTATCTCTAATATAGGTATTATAATAGTTCGTCATATGGTTGTTGGGTTGTTGTGAGCCCTGAATCAGTACATGTAAACGGTTTAGGACAGTTCTCATCACAGTGTAAGCATTCACTAGGTAAACATTATTTTTTAAAACATCTGTTAAGGTCATCAAAAGTAACAGGAATATCTACCTGTCTGTCTGTCTGTCTATCTATCTATCCATCCATCCATCTGCTAAAACTGAGCCTGTCTTTACATGCTCTCTGAACCAGTCATGAAAGCTAAAGTGAATCTATGACTCAATTAATTACATAAACTGATAAATCAATTTAGAGTATTAACATCAACCTACATGTTCCCCTGGGAGAGCAGGGCTAGCTGCTGTCTTGTTTACTGGCCTGTGTTATGTCTTGTGTGTTTTCTTATAGCGACGTCATCCACAGCCCTGGCAGTGGAGTTGGCTACCAAACTGACAGTGTACCCTTTTATATCATTCTCTACAACCTGGCAGTATCAGGCTTACTGATTTTCAAATGAGACTTTCCCTTTTCCTTAAATTTTAGATGTTTGGAGTAGTTCTCCATCTATGTCGGGTGGTCGGGGCTGAGGCTTTTTTTTTTTCAACATAAAGGAGATTTCCAGCCATCTTCAAGTAAGAAAATAGAAGCATGCAAAGGCTCAGATATTTTCTCTGAGACATCATCAGTTAATATGGGAGGCAGGGATAAAGCAGCATTTCATGTGAATGTGCACCTGCATACATGTAGAATAATAACAAGTTTATAGTATATTTGCATGTGTAGATATGTATGTATGTGTAGGCATGTATATAGAGATTTCATGCATGTATATGTGTGTTCATGACACATGCATGTCATACAACCTGGGTAAGCTCTGGGAAAGACATTATTTGATAACTCCTGTCAGCACTTCAGGTTGCTTTGGAGGAGGCCTTTCCTTAATTTTTAGTTTTCCTCTTATGTAAAGCTAGGACGAAAGTCTTTGCTCAGTGTCCTTGTTAGCTTTCAGTCTTAAGAACACGGGGTCTCGCTATGGATACTGTGCTTGTGTCTTTTTCCCCTGGCTCTGTCAAACTTCTGCTGTAACACCTTCTTCACCCCAGGTGACACTGCTGCCTCACTGTACTTATTAGTCCTTCATGTCTGATTTCTTCACCGTGCATGCAAGTGATGAAAGCCACCTGTGATCTTCTGACATTTTCTTAGCTTTGATTCACCTTTAATTTTCTTTGTGGCTAGTGCTGTTGATCAGGTCTGTTGACGCAGCTCCTGTGGTGAGGAAGCCCCCTGGAGCACCAGGCTGTGTTGGGCTGGTTCTCACCACTTGGTCATCTCAGCTTCTCTGTCAGGGCTTTTTCTTTTTCTCTTTCTTTCTTTCTTTCTTTCTTTCTTTCTTTCTTTCTTTCTTTCTTTCTTTCTTTCTTGCTATTCAACAAACATTTCCCTAATTCTATTTTTTTCCTTCTATAATTCCCTTGCCTTGTGAGAGTTCCTCTGTCTTTCACAATTTGCTCTGAGTTTTGTGAAAGGAAAGATTGTCTGTGTCACTCTTACAGCTGTTCCTAGTACTTCATGACCTAGCACCTGGGTCATGGTGGTGCTCAGAAATGCTTGTTGATTTGTATGTAGCTAAACAGACGGTTCTGAAGTCTAGAGGAATATCCTTTCTTCATATCTAGTACTCATAGTATTAGCCACTTTCCGTGCATTTCAAATAATAAACCAGATGTTAGCATTAAAGCACTTCCTGTGCACTAGCCAGTCGGCTTGGTGAGTTAAACACATCATTGTCTATTCTACAGAACAATTTTTCAAAGTATGAATCATCATTAATAGCTAAGGTAGAAGGAAACTGACATCAGATGGCTATCTAGTGAGCACCTCAAATTTAACATCGCAGACAAGAAAAACAGACTCCGTTCTTCCCCCCAGACCTGCCTGTGTGAAATCTTCCCCATCTCAGGAAGCTATTCATCCCGTTATTTTCTGCTCATTGCTTTTTTCCCCCTCATCCAGTCCATTAATGTGTATCCAATGAACTATAAAAATTACTCTCAATTCATTTGTCTTCCTTCATTTCCACACTTTGATGTTAGCTGAGGCCCTTATCTTTTCTCCTTTCCTATTAAATATATATCTCTATATATTCATGTATCTATATAGATATACATATATGCAATACACGATCGTTACATTGACCTTGAGTATGTTTTGCACGTATGTATTGTGTCAACACTACAATCCTTTCCCCTCCCTCTTTTTGACCCTCCTGCACCCTCCCAATCTTCCCCCCTAAATTCCATTATCACACCATTTACTTCTATAAATTACCTGTATTTTGGGTTTCTCATCTTAGAGAAAACTATGAAATACTAAACCTTCTGCATCAGATTCACTTCACTAAGCATCATGGTCTCAAGTTGTGTCTACTCACCTACAAAAGCCTAAAATCTGTCGGTCTTTTTGGAAGAGTAGTACTCCATTGCGTACCCTCACGACAGTTTTTGTAACCATGGGACTGTTGTTGGGTAGTTTAACATCTTCTACATTTTAGCTTTTGCTAGTTGTGCTGCTACAAACATGGGTGCACATGCATCTCTCATATATATTGCTTTTAACTCTTTTGGAAAGACATCTAGAAGGGGTATCCCTGTGTAGAATGGAGTGTTTTTTTTTTTCAGCCTCTTGTGGAATATCCATACTGCCCTCCATAGTGGTTGTACCAGTTTACAGTCCCACCAGCAATGTAAAAAGATTCCTTTTACCTCACAACCTCTACAGTATTGATTGATATATGCCATTCTCACTGGGGTCAGATGATATCTTTGTGATGCTTTGATTTGTATTTCTCTAATTGAGGCCATTGTCTTTGCATTATCAGTACCAGAGTCTTCTAGTAGACTTCCCGACTTTTCTTCCAGCTGTCTACACTCCATTGCTTGACAACACACCATGGCTCTTTAAATATGTCGATCGGAACAAGTATGTGAGGAACTGCAACCAGTCATCACCACAAGTACTACCTGACACTTTCTGGTGGTGCTGACGATTTGGCTACACTCTTCTGTAAGCCAAATAACTGTAAATTAGAGTTAGTTAAAAATCTACATTAAAGATTGATTTCATTTATGAAGGGACTGGCATTGGAATCCACAAGCAACTTTAAGAGATAATTTTGTTAGCGGATTCTATACCTCATCATATATCTTTAAGCAGCAGGCACTTAGAACATTAGCTAGTTTGCCATTATTTATTTACAAAACACTTTTAAAGAATATATTGATTGTGTAAAGTGTAGCCCATTCATAACCACATATGGGTAAGTGAACTGCGTGTGTTTACTATCCTATTCAAACAACTGCAAAGTAATACCTCTTGTCATCTTTGGATTGCCTATAATTTATACTTATGTTGCCCATTGTTTGGATTTGCTGAATCATGAGATAACCAAGAGAGAAGTAAGCTTGTCAAAGACACTCATTTATTTCCAGGATTTTGCTTTTTAAGCCCCTTGTGTACATTTGGGGTTGCATCAGCCAGTGTTGGCTTTGAGACTCACAGTCAATTCCTGTTCTGGTTGTCCTGGTACTCAGATATAACCAGGAAGCAGGGACCTGGACAGGATGTGTAAATCTTGCTTATCTTGCTGCAGTGATAGGTTAACACATCTTTGAGAATATATTTCTAATAAAATCTGGTCATTTTGTATTAAGAAATATGACTTGTAATGACAGTGATTAATCAGTAATGCAAAGAGTCATCTCTGTTTTAATTAGTGCAGACAAGTTTCAAGCTGAGAATTAAATGTCAGTGTTTACTTAATTGGTGCAATTTTAACTTCATTGAAAAATATTCACCAATACTATTTGTTAAGCAGTCTGAATTTGCTCTTATGGAAAAAAACAAGGTAGAACATATCAAACATATTCAACATAAAAGTGTTTCTTTTTTTCCTTCTTAAGTCTATGATAAAACCATATATATATATATATATATATATATATATATATATATATATATATATATATATATATATATATATATATATATATATATATATACTTTTTTTTCTTTTTTGAGGTAGAGTCTCTCTCTGTAGTCTGGGCTGGTCCTGAGCTCACTGTGTAGCTCAGACTAGCTCTGGACTCATGGCAATCTTTCTGCCTTAGCCTCTCTGGTGTGGGGATTCCACCAGTGTGCCACCATACCTGGTTTAAGTGGTACTGGGGGATTGAACTCAGGGCTTTATGCTTACTGGGCAAGTGCTTTAACCACTGTGCCATTCCTCCAGCCCAAACTCTACAATTTTAAGAACATTGCAAAAAAAAATCACTCTTGAATTTACTGACTTTGATGGAGAATTTGTGTCTTAGAAGATCTCTTTGTTACCTGAAATTAACATAGTGACTATTCAGCCATTAAAGGAATTATATTTTAAAGTACTATTCAAATTAATGCAAAAGAAATTGAAATATGGGGAAATTATAATCTGAATTTCTATCAGGATTAAGATTATACTTCAAAAATTTGAGATGACTGTCTTCCTTAACACACTTAAGTTTTTCTCCTTTGTTCCATTTTCCTTTTAGCTTTTCTCCCTTTCTCCTTTCTCCCTCCTTCCTCTCTTTGCTTTGGGTTCCTCTCCCCTTTCTCAGCTCCTGTCCGCATGGTGCCCACCCTGGACGATCTCCCTTTCCTCTTGGCATCACCATCCCTCGCTCACTCACCTCCGTGGCTTTAGCCAGGCCTCTGCAGATTTGTTCGTCTGGGTTTCTCCTCTTCTCAGAGCCTCAACTTTATTTCTAGAAGTGCCACGAATTTACACGTCCTAGAGCGAACCTACTAGCATCCTCACCCAGAATCCTTTCCTTCTCATTTTCATCCTGGTTAGTGCTTGTGCAAGGGACTCAGCTCAGTTTAGAAGTGACGCCATCCTGGATGCCAATCCACCTCTGTTAACAACACTGTCCATCTAGTGTCCCCAAGGGCACAAACGCTGTTAATACAGTAACTGAGCAACGGTTTAAGTCTGTTTCCTTTATGCAAGTGCACATTCATGGCTAAAGCCTTCACCGGCTCTGACCTGGGCTTTTCTAGCTGCAACCTCCCATTTCCACAGTCTGCAGTTCATTGTCTATGTCGCACCCTGAGGAAAATCTCTACAATCACAATTTGATTGTCATTTTTTTCACTTTGATGGTCACACACTATCAAATTTAAACTCGGTTTCTAGAGGTATTCTCTCTTTCACAATGGACCATCCTGTCCCACATGTCAGCTTTATGGGTGGTGAGGAGCAATGAGTAGAGCCAACTTACTCATGTCCATCTGCTTGGCTGTCTGTGTGAGCTTTGTCCAAATGATATCTATATATTTTTAGCTTATCTGCACTTCAGTCTTCTCATCTCTAAAGTTTGTAAGTTAGAAGTTAGTTTGAGGATTATTAAGTAAGCTAATAACGCATGCAAAGTGCTTACAAGAGTAAATGCTAGCCAAATAATATTAAACACACAAGCAAGCAAACAAATAACCCTGTTCTACTGTATGGATGTGGCGCTTTCCCACACAGGCCACAATCCATCCTTTCTCTAGAAGTCTGCTCACAAGCATCCACTCGAATGTGCTTCCTCTGGTGAGGTTTTTTTCTCTGAAACAAGCTAAATACATGATCCCCTTCTTTGTGTTGTGGTGAGACCTGGCTCAAGCCTTGATCACAGCCCCTGATGAATCATTTTGCAATTGTTTATGTAAGCAGACTCTCAGACTGGATAGTCTTAGTCATCTTTCCGTTTTCCTCAGTGCCTATCACAGAAGAAATGCTCAATAAGCATTCATGGGAGGAATGGACTTATTGGAGCCCCCCACCCCCCCTTTTTCTTGAAGTCATGTTGTCTTGGTAACATAAAAGATTCTTGTATTCCCCCTCCCTTCCGAAGGGACACCTAAGAATTTTGTGACTTGAAAAGATCTACACTTTGTTTAAGAGGCCCATTTTTTTTTTCTGGGACCTTCTGTGGATGTGAGCAAAATGAGTAAAATGTTAGCCTGATCTAAAAAAAAAAAATGCCTAAGTTAGGCCGTATTTGATTTTTATTTGGGAAATATGACATATCTAGACAATTTTCATGAAAGTTCTTTGTAGTCTTTCCATTTTATGCAAAAACTTGTAGGCTACTGAGGAAGTTGTTCTGCACCATTGTGAGGTATTGCGAGAAATTTTCAGTGTCACCTTACAAATATCATCAGTATGGCTGAACTGAAACAAAATGTCAAAGCAGGTGATGTTTTGGTTTGGAGATCTGCCAGCTTTTCATGATGGCCTCTGATTGCCCCAGCCTAATCTGCCAGCCTCTTTCCCCAGGACTCATGTTCCAGGCTTTTCCCACCTCTTCTGCCAATAGTGTGATTGGTGTGCCAGGACTGAGCTTGTAAGTGGATTGTTCTTGTCCCATCTCAAGTAAAGGGTCTGCATCCCAGCAACTGGGAGGTGACAGTTTGTGATGATTTCAGTGCAGGCAACACTGTAAGTGTCACTGAGGCCATGTACTAGGATAAGAGGGGTTGATAGAAAAAATTTAAATATTTGAAAATAGTTACTAAAGACAATTCTGAATGTTCTTGACACAAAGAAACCATATGTCTGAGTTGATAGATGCACCCGTCACTTTGATTTGATCATTACATATCATATGCACATATTGAAACACCACACAGTAGCCCGTAACTATTTACAATTACTGTGTGTCAATTAAAAATAAAACTGCATTTTAAAAGACCCTGCAGGGAACATTTTATTAACAAAGAGCCCCCCCCCCCCCCACCTGCTCTCTGCTAAGGGTAAAGGAGCCCTGGAACATTAGTGCTGTCACTGTCACTGGAAACTCACAAGGAAAAAGCAATTATTCATTCATTCATGGTGCTATATTAAAAAGAATATAGACTCTGAGGTCAGGAAGACCTGGGTTTAATGTTTCTCCCACAAGGTCCTTCTATGGTTGTCATTACACGACTTCCTTTAAAACTTCGGCTTCTAGCTATAAAATGAGAATAGTGTTTCTAACCTAGGCAGCCTTGTAAGCAAGATAATGTTGACTAACGGCTTGGAAAGGGTTTCCATGCCTAAGTATATCACCAACAACAGATATAACTCTTGTTTTTGAAACTATTCAGATTTTCATTGAGGGCTAGCTTTGTCCTGAGCAATTTATTGTAGCTGAGTCTATAGGTAATCACATATATTTATTTTAGCCTCAAATTTGTGCCTTTCAGAGTTCAAATCTCTCAGAAACTTCTCTTAAATGGTTTTCTACTTTCTGATCTGGATCAATTCTCCTTGGGAAGAGAGCAAAGGATAAAAGTGGAAAAGGACAGAGCTGTCATTTGGACACAAAATTGATAGCCTGTCCCAGAATGCAATGTGCCACCATGAAAATGATTTAGAGACTGTAGAATCTGCCAAAGTTATTCAGGAGTATTAATAGCTTGCTGAAATCTCTTGTATTTAAGAGGAAGAAGAAGAAAAAATAAGAGTAAGAGGGAAGGCCTTTGGCAACTAGGTGTTTGAAGGTAGAAATATGAAAAGCCCATAATGTTCAGCCTGAAATATCAGCTCCAAAACATTTGTGAGTTGGTTCCAGGTTTGACACAGATTTCCTCTCTTCTCTCGAAACATAATAAAATTGAAAATAAAGATCAAAACACTTCAACTATTGCTCAACAGCAGCGGAGTGCCTGCTCACAAGAAAGGACAAAAATTGGTGCCATCTCCATAATTCTTTTAAGCCTTTTCCCCTACAATAGGAATATTTGTTACCTGAAACCCACAGGCCTATCTGCTGTCCTTCCTACAGAGCTGCAATGTCTTGCTCTGCTGTGCATGTCAAAGGCACACATTGTTTCTGCCTCTGCGAGGAGAATCTTTCTGAGACCCTGTCATAGACTTTTGATTAAGTCTCAGTTTCTTGAAGGCTGTAAGTCAGAGATCATTTAGTGACTCTGTCACTTGCAAAAGGCTGTGCTGACTTCTTTGGGGGGAAAACTGCCAAGTTTCTCTCTTCCCTTTTTTGAAGATGAAATGTCTTCAGTAAAGATTGTATTTGGCATATGTAGGGGAAATTGAATTATCCTATCCCATTTATTTTACTGTTTAACCAATAAACACCCTTTCTGAAATGGACAGTTGGATAACGATGACCGCATTCTTTTGCTCACATAATTATGATAGCCAAGCTGTGTGCACTAAAGCTGGTATTAATACTGATGGATTGAATTAAAGATAGGTGCAATTTCTAATTTATCACAATTACTTCATTCCCATCTAACTCTAATGGAAAGCTTATGACAAAATGCTTATAGTGTTATATCAAACACAATTTTATGCCCTCATGAAAATAGTATTTAATGTGGCAAGCTAACAAAATTTTTAGGTAGTATTTTTTCCAACTCAAGCAGTTTTGTACTACAAAAAATAGCTTGGACCTGTATTTAAAAAAAAAAAAACAACTTTTATTGTTATGAAGAACAGAGCTTCCCAGGGAACATTAGAATCATAAGAGAGATTGTTGACACGTTATTGGCTTTTCCTTCCCGTCCCTTCCCCACCCCTCCCCTATTTCTTCACCCTGAAAAATTTGAATCTATATGTCTGTGGGAAGGCTGAGAATTTACACTGCCAGAAAGTGTCCAGGTGAGACTGCTATTGTTGCCTGAGGATTACATGTTGAGAACTATTAATCCAAATATTGTGAATCTTAAAAATAAGGAGGCTGAGACCATTGGCTCCTCCACATTGCATCTGGGTAACTTTAATGAGTTTTCTTTAGGGAGGGTTGTGTTTTCATCATGGGTCAAGATGCCCATCTCAGATGGACAAGAGGATCAAGAATCACATTCTGAGCCAAACCCTGTGACACAGGCCAGTAACTCACAGCACTCTGGGAGGCAGAGGCAGGTGGATTGCAAAGTCAAGGCTAACCTGACTTAATAACTTAACAACTTGGTGAGATCCTATCTTGAAATTCAAAAAAAAAAAAAAAAGGATTGGGGATGTAGCTCAGCATAATGACCCTTTGCTTGATCACTAGCACACACACACACACATACACACACACACGCACACACGCACACACGCACACACACACACACACACACACACACACACACACAGAATGGATCTGACTAAATACAGGATAATATTATTAGCTTTGTTATAACGTAAAAGGTAGGAATTGTCAGATTGGCATTTCTCAAGCTACTATTTACAAATGGGTACTGTGAATTAATTGAAAAGACATATTATAGAAAACCTCTCCATTTTATGAGAGTTGACTTAATTTGCATGCTGCATAAATAGTAATATTTGTAGAGAACCTAAGGACTCTAATACATAATCAGGTCAGAGGAGTTGATTACAGAGACAGTAAATTAATCTTCTTTTAGTACTAATTAGCATAGAAACTTGGTTCTGAGTCTGCATTTAGTTAACAAGACTGCTATATTCTTCTTCTTCTTTTACTCATTCAGAAAATATTGCTGATGGCCCACTGTGTGTCAGATGTTGAATTAGAAAGTGCAGTTGCAAGGATGCATTCCTTGTGCTCACGGAGGAAGACGCTGACTTACATGGTAATTCATAGTGATGACTACTGCTTAGACGAATGTGAGAACACGGAAGAGGGAAGGCCTGTTTCTGCCTGAAGGGGTCAGGGAAGCCTTCCAGTTAATGCTGCTGTCTGTAAAAAGTGAATACAGAACTATTATGGAGTTGATTCTAATGTCTCAGTCCAATAGATCGCCTTCCTAATCTAAAAGAAAGAGAAGAGTTTAATAGACAACCCTCCCCTCCCCCCAGTATTTATTTTAGGAAATCAAACTCCTTACAGCATAGGTATTCAATATTTCCTCTTACCTGGGCTGCACTCAGCAAGGAGGAATAGTCTTGGGCTGTCGATAAAATATCTAATATAGTTTTATACCTAATATAGCTAATGTATGTAAATAACAAATTTTTATTTTTTTTATAGCTTAACTTATGAAACGGTAATAACAGAATAACACAATGAGCCCAGTTTTAACAATTAAAAGAAAGTCTTACAAGTCTGGTTGATAGCAAACACTTGTCTTCACAGGTGCACACGTGTGCAGGAATGTTGAGATACTACTATCAGTAATTCTGTGTTTTTTTTTATCAAGTCACACAAGCCCATGCAATATCTGATACACATGGGTTTTGGTTCGCATGACTGTGTCTGGTGGGCACAGGAGGTAGAGTTAGCTTTCCATTGCCACCTGCATGGACCATGTTAGAGTGCCCCTTACCTGAATCATGAAAAATATTGCTAAAAAATCATATACTAATGTTAAAGGTTTATAATCTTGTGGGCTTGCTGCACCAGGCCGCACGCAGGCTGTGGGTTGGACGTTCCTGCTTTATGACACCGATTCCTTCTATTTCATACACACTTGGTACTTGTGCATTCATTCATTCATTCTCTCACACATTTAACCTCTACGTTATTCCCCTAATCTAAGTATTTCAAGGGCTTTGCAAGCACTTAAAAAAGCCCCTCAACTAATCTCTACATGGCTGAGAAGGCCATAAAGAACATGCACAAAATGCTCAACCTCATTGTAAACCTTAAATTTTGCACTTACACATATCAATAAAATGGGGGAAAAAAAGAACATGGCAACTGTATAGTGATCGTCTTCCTCACCTATCACAAACCACCCTTGTTAATTCATTCCCGTGCTTTTGTATTTACTATCTCTACTGTGCGTCTCCTGTGTGATTAGTTCTTCTGATCTTTCTGGTGTCAATGTGTGTCTCATCTCCAAGATGTCTTTCCTGACGATTGAATCCGAGATTCACCCCACCTTGCTCTCAGAACTGATTATTAGCCTAGTACCTTGGTTCCTTCGTAGCATCTCAAAGACTTTAATAGTACATTGGCTTACTTTCTATATTACCTGCCTCACTCTGGTTTTTGGGGGAGGGGAAAGGGGAAGTGCAATTCTTTGCATGAAAGTCGTTTTAAATGCCTATTTGTAGAATGAATATGTATTTTTAGGATAGTTGTCAGTGTGAATTGAGAATTGGTTTTCGGCTGGGCTGCAAAATTGAGGGTGAGCTGACTGCCAGACAAAGGCTCAGCTGTCTAAGTAATGAGTTTTGGGTTTCAGATTTACTTTCTGTGACCTGGCTCTCAGCAGGAGGAAGGAGAATTTACCTACTGGGGACTCAGATATTGTACTTGCTGTCCTTCTTTGCCTCACTAGGCAATCCTTGTCCCTCGAGTGTAGATTACCACTACAGATTTCAAAGAACATTCTGGAGAGATCATGAGAATTCTATGTCAGTTAAGACCTCTCAGTTTAGCTAATCAGAAGAAATTTATGGAGCACCAGGATGCATATAGTTTCAGAGTATGTAGTTGTATGTATTAGTCATTGTAATGGTGGTGGGACAAAATATCGAGCACTCATAGCTTAAAGGAAGAAAGGTTTATTTTGGCTCATGGTTTCAGAAGTCAGTCTATGTTTGGCTGACCCCAAGGTAGAAATAACACAATGGAAGAAAATTGCTCAACCCAGAGTAGCCGGGTATCAAAGAGAAAAGATAAGAGAAAAGCCAGGAATGAAAATATGTCCTTCCAGATCACAAAGATAGTGACATACCTCCCCCACCCATCCCCTACCTCCTAAGAGCACATTTAGCCATGAACTCATCAGTGAATTAAACCATTGATGGGAATAGCACCCCATGATCCCTTTCAAAACTCCCATCTCTGTATATGTGAGACTTTTGGGGGACTTTTTAGATCTAGACTTACACTAGAGTCTTTGCTTTAACAGGATACTTGATGGTAGGTAATGTATGAAGAAAAGAGATTTGACTCGTGACTCTGGTTGCACAAAAGTCCAAACAGCGTGGCACCAGAAGAGGCTCATGGCTATATTGTAACAGCAGAGAAGCTGAGAATGACACTAAATGCAAACTGAGGAGGCTCGTGTGACAAGGAGGACACAAGAGACCAAGGGGAGGCCAGGTTCATTCTTTTACAGCGATTTGCTCATGTGGGAACTAACCCTGTGAGAACCACAAGAGCTACTACATCCATCTTTTCCAAAGGTGCTGCTTTCATGAACTAATTACTTGCCAATATAACCCACCTTCTAAAGATGCACCATTTCTTGATGTCACCCTGGGACCAGCCTTCCAACACATGAGCTCTCAGTGGAGAAACCTTATCCCAAATATTAATATAAATTTTTGCATTTTAATTTAATTCAGTCAAGTTTTTTTTGACAAAATATCTTACATTTAGATTTAATCTGGGAAACAATGAAAAGGAATAAGGGTATTTGATCTACTGCCTATCCTTAAAATGCTTTCCTCTTAGCTAGAAATGTGGTAAAGTAATTGTTAATTCAAAATGTGAAGCAATTTGTAACCATAATTAAGATGAGCAAATAGGACTTCAAGTGTTTTAAGATTGGATATTATAGTTTTTTCCCCCTTCAATACTGGAGATAAATGTTAGGTTCTTATAGACTGGTTCTATTCTGGCTGCAGATTAGCTATTGTTTCTGATATGAAAAACCTCATGGCCTAAGTTAATACAGTGTTGTCTGGTAGGAATTTTTGCATTAAAAGAATTTTTAAAAATAAATCTGTGCTGTTTCATAATATAGTCATTGATCTTCGGTGGCTTTTGAGCACTTCAGTGTGTCTAGGACAACTGAGGAGGTAAAATTTTAATTTAATTTCTGTTAAATTATTGAATTAAAATTTAAATATCCGCATAGAGCTAGTGGCCATTGAATAGTTAGGATCTACAAGGAAGAACAGAGTTTGCATCCCCTGGAATGTACAGCTGAACCTGTTCTAAATATGTCTGTGTTGACAAAAAGTTTTTATTATCAGAAAGTAACTTATTTGAGATAACACTGCAGTATGGTATGTGCTTATTATTATGATAAAGTAATAATTCCAAATAGCGTATTGGAACCACCTGCATTACCTTTAAAATGAGGTGACTAGAAGAAATGTTTATTTCTATTTTTTAAAGCATGCATGCTTAGAAATGCTCTACATTTTGAGTTTGCAAACTTTGGCGCTGAGGCTTCTATAATTTTCAAATGATTGTGATGACAGAAGGAAAAAAAAAGTAATTGGAATTGTAGTTGAAGTGGGTACTCTGCAGAATTTCCTTTCACTAATTTAAATAAATCAACATTTTTCCTTGCATGTAAAATTTTTGAAATAAATGCAAAATTGTCTTAAGAAAGGGCTTATAAATATCCATGCAGTTTCTGGTTTTCATTTAGTTAGAGAGAGGGGGCAGGGACAAAAGTTGTGGAAAACAGTTTTCTGCTAAAATTTGGGAACAGTTCTCTAAGGTTAGAGGACTGTCAAAGACATAATTTGCATAATCCATTCATCATCACAACCCACCCAACAAGCATAATCCAGATCAATAACCCACCAGAATCTAATCGATATCCCATAAGGACACAATCATTCACCAACCCTGCCCAACTCACCCACCATCTCCTCCCAAGTATAGCTTTGACTCTCCCAGAATATTGAACAACCCTGGCTCATTCCTGCAAAGCATTCCTACCAACCAGCACCAACTCACAAAAGAGTCTTAGACTACTAAACAAGCTTTCTCCAAACAAAAGTCCCATGGAAAACACCAAACAAAACACGTTTGTCATCTGGACAAAATTAGAATAACTTTTTCTTGATTTGCAGAGTAAGAGAGATGGGGTTTTGAAGGGTGCTCCTGTGATTATAATGAACTGAATACCTTGTCTAACTTCTGATTGCTTTTTTTTAATGTTTGTTTTGGTTTTTACTAAGGTATCTGCAGAGAATTTCCTTTTTCAGAGTATATTGAATTGGATTTGGTGACAGGAAGTAACAAAAAAAGCAGAGTAAAACTTCTTACTTCTTATAGAATTACTTGGTTTTGGGGTGGAATTGTTTTGTAGTATTTTCTCAAAGTTTGTTTTGGAACATTTATATAAATTAAAAAAAAATACTTTGGAGACTAAGTATAAAGAACTTATGACTTCGAGTAGAGCTCATTACAAGGTAAAAGGTGGAAGTTGGGGATGTAATGTGGGGATGAGCCCTCGTCTGAGTGCAGGAGGCCCTGTGTAGCTGAGTGTGACGGTCCACCTCTGTGATTCCAGTACTTTGAAGGCTGAGGCGGCAGGATCACAAGTTTGAGTCCAGACTGAGTAGCTTAGAAATTTAGTGGTAACTTGTCTCAAGCTAAAAAAGATAAAATTAAAAGTAAATGCAATATGCTGGAGATGTAGCTCAGTGCAAGGACCCTGGGTTCAAGACCTAATATGGGAAAGGAAGAGGAAAAAAGGTAAAAGTTGGTACTGTCATGCTCTAGCGAGTCCAGGCACTATCACAGGGACATCAGGACAGGTGGCCTTAACTCTCAAAGAGAACCATGCTGAACGTGTTGCTGAATTCCATGCCTGTATTTTGATGGCAGGAGAGACATATCCAGGGGCCATTGCTCCCCGTTTGGCTAGGACAGGCTTGGAGCTCCAGAGAGACTCATCCCTTGAAAGCATCCAAATGCCCAGTATGTAAGGTGTGTGTGTGGGGATTCGAGAAGAAGCATCTTTCAGAGAGTTGGCTTATCTGGAAGACACAGATTGTTTTCTTTTTACACAGAAGTGGGTCCCCTAGACAACTTTAATGTGTTTACTTTTTCTTCCCCACCTGCTATGGGGAAAGGTTCCCCAGCAGGACGTGATAGCTGCTGTAGGGTGTGTCAGGGTATGTTTGTAGCTGAGAGCTTTGATGAGCTCTCTTGTGAAGGCTGTTTTCAGGTGGAGATTTTTCGACACTGTAGTGGTTATAATATGGACCAGTTCAGATGTTTTAATTGGAGCTCTTAGACAGCTGTCACAGTCCTGCCTGGAACTAGGAAGAAAGAAAAAAGTAAATAATGAAATTCACATAGAAAATTAAACTAGCTTGTATGCTGGGGATCATTACTTATATGCATTACAAAATGAATGTTTAATGTTGACAGCTAAATTGGTTATTTTTAAAAGGGTTTGGATCCGTTAAAGAAGTGTACATTTTATCAAAGTCTCATCCAGGAGCTTGTTAACACGCTCACCTGCAAAGCATGCAACTCTCATGTGTTATGGAAACATCAAGTTATTGATGAATCATAAATGGCCAATTAACCCAGACATATTTAGATTTTAAATGATGTCTCATGTAATAAATTCACTTCCCCCCTCAGTCAGAATTGATGTGACTAAAGATATTATTCTAAAATATTCTCAGGGATTCTGAAGTTCTTTAAGTCAGAAGTACCATGCGGTGGGGTGGGGCGAGGCCGGTACAGGGAGGGTGAGGCTTAGAAAAATTCAGGATTAAGGTTAAGGTCAGGAGGGGTAAGGTAGAGAGAAAAGTGGGCCAGCCCCTGGACCAGAATGATTATACGGGTTACTTGGAAAGTTTTAAACATAAACTACTTGGTCTCTCTCAGAATAACAGAATTAGCTCTCTGTATCTGAATGCTAGTGTTAGTTTATAAAAAGAAGTGTGAATTTCATTTCGATGTTGATGTATTTTCAAAGCTAACTTGGACCAAGGGGCTAATGAACAAGGCAGACAAAAGAGTTGTCTAGGACCTTACTTACAATCCAGCCCCAACACAGCGAGTCTAAAACTTAAGAGCAGCAGGGAAAAGGACCCTTAAAGTATGCTTAAAAAGAGACACAGGAAAGACCCCGGTAGCCACTGCTTAAGTTACCAGTGATTCCATTGCCCAGAGGGCTATTGGGAGCCTCTGCGAGACATTGAAACAGAAAATGTGAAGTTATGCAATGCAACTGCATTCTTCAGAATAGTAAATTAGCTGAAACGTCCCAAGTGTGGGAAAATACGTGGAAGACATTAGATGTCACTAATTCTGCTGTGGTTTGAAAGACCTCAGCAATGATGGTCATTCCCATTTCTCGTAGGTGAAGCCTATTCGAAAAGGGGAGGGAGTAGATGTTCTGGGATCCACGTGTATGCTGAGGGGAAGGAATTTCTACCTTACAAAAGGAAAGTCTAGGGTGAGACAGAGATTAGTGCAATTTTTTTTTTTTTTGGTAACATCGGGAATTGAGCTTTTTCATTGAGCTACTCTCTTAATTGCTTTTTCATTGCTGTGACTCATTACCCAATATGCACAATTTAGAGGAAGAAAGATTTTTAGCTCACATTTTCAGAAGACCGCAGTCCATTCATGGGTGAATGACTGGGAAGTGGTGGAATAACATGGCAGTGCTGGGGCAGGGTCAGGGACTAGCGCTGGAGTTGGAGGCAGAGGTCCCCACAGCTTTGTGGAACAGGACCAGTGTGAGAGAAACCGTGGAACCTACACACACCCCTCCAGATGGAGCCCCAAGCACCTTCCCCTTCCGGGTCAGCCCCCCTTCCTCCGCCCCCAACAGTAAAGAGAATCCATAGGTAAATGGGGCTTCTGGGAGACACTCCAAGTCTAAAACACAACAGCTACATACCCAGTCCATTTTTTGTATTTGATTTTGAGACAAAGTCTTGCTAAGCTGCTCTGTTGCCTAGGCCGGGCTTGAATTTACAGTTTTCCTGTTTCAGCCTCCCAGAGTGCTGCCTTTGATTACCTAGGACATTTATCTGAAGTACTCGAGATCTGGATCCTTCAGACAGAGGCAGGGATAAATTTCAAAGCGTCTGGACTCTGGAATGAGGTGTGTGCCTCTGATGTCCAGTGTGGCCACTGGGCAGGTATTCAGCACCTCTGAGCCTTGATGTTTTGACTGTAAAGTAGCAATCATAACTGGATCGAGTTACTACAAAGATTGAATATGCCGTTAGTAGAGTGCTTTCAATAATGTCTGAACATAGTAAATACTACTCAGTATTCATGAAACAAATACATACCTCTTTGGAGGAGATAACACATTTAACAACTGGGCCAAGATTGCTGCTCAGGATGGGAAGTGGAGCAGTTGGGTGAAAATCCTTATCCTGTTAGGCTGCCCCGGAACTTACTCGGGCACACTTGTCCTTGGAGCTCCCCCAGGTGGGGGTTGTGGAGATACAGGTCCTTAGGAGCTGCGGAGCTTTCCGCAAAGAAGCCACCTTTAGGAGCTGAAGAGTGTGAAATGTGAATATCAGATAAAAATACCTCACCCGGCTGGGGCTGGGAATGAGAACACTCGTTGTGGTCAGATATGCCAAACGAAGTTAAACCCTGCTCTACCTCTCCATGAAAGTGCTGTGTCAGGTAGTAACCCCGAGATTGACCAAGGGGTCAGGCACAGGAAGACGAACACGCCAGTTTTGTTACATTGCAGGGCACAACAGAGGTGGGCAGCAGAATGGCTTTCTAAAACCAAATCCAGAGTGGGATAGAGTTACTTCTTCTCTGTAGCCAGCACAAAAGAATGGCTGGCAGGAGGGAGAGATGTAGCCAAACGGTGGGTTCTCGAGGGACAGGCGGGTCCCAAATGGAGGGACATCATGGGCCAAACCAGCATGGCACTGGTTCCCTGAGGTTAAGTTTTTTTTAAGTAGTAAGCAATTACTCGTATTTTCACTCTCAAGAGTGCACAAGGAATTTTTCAGAGGCTGCATCAGAAGTGATACTGCAAATATCTGATACTATAATTCATGTTCTTTCTCTTAAGTCAGACAAGAGACTTGCAAAAGTATAAAACAATATCCTTTTCTTCACTATAAGTTTTGGTTGGAAATATATTTACTGTCTCATAAAATGTTATGAAGTAAATTTATTACTGTTACTACTAATGAAACTCTGCTTTAGTTTCTAATGCAGGAAATATCAATAAATAATAATCTTTAGAGCTAAAAACTTCTAATAGTTATTCATGAATTTTAAGAGTACATAGGAATTCTGACAACAGAATATTTGAGGATCATTATTTTAAGTTAAAAATCAGATGTCTTGTCTTCTCCGGGAGGAATAAATGAAGGGACAAGAGTAGCCACAAGGGGCAGTTTTAGTGTGTTTCCCATCACAGAAGAAATAACACCCTCTACCTCTACCCTATTAATAGCCCTGATGGTAACCTGATGGTAAGTTTTGCTTCTTAAGATCCTTGCTTTGATGTTTGTGGATACTGATGCTAGCAAAAGTAGGGTAAAATCCCTTTGAATTTCAAATGTAATGACGTCAAGTTTTTTTGCTTTCTTTGTGGGTGTGGGAATAGGTACCAGCTAAGAGCCTTAAAATGGATTTTGCAATGGGAATAGTACTAAAATATGGAAAACTTGGGCAGGCTAAAGAATTTAAGGACTATGTATAGAAACAGCACGTACAGAAAAGAGCTTCCGTAGTTAAGAAATTATCTCCTGACTAAGAACAGCTTAGATTCCCTCAAATGCATTGTCCCTTTTTCATTATTTTATATTTTTCTGTTACCAATTTTTTCTCTAGGTCTCCCCTAGAGATCCCAGGAGCTGATGCTCAATATCTACCCTCACATAACGTGGTGAAGTTTTTTTCCCATAATGCTCTTCGCTTCTTATTTGATATTCCTTCCTTATAAACAGCATGCCTTCACAGCTTAAGTGGATGCATAGACTTTGAATCAGAATAGATTGGGGATTGAGACTCCTTTGCTGTAGACAGGATGGAAAGTATGTCAGTCAGCTTTCTGTCACTGAGACCATATATCTGAGAAAAGCAACCTAAGAAGATGTATTTTGGCTCCCAGTTTAGGAGGTTTCAGTCCAGGGTCTGCTGCTTCCGCTGCTGTAGGCCTGTGGTAAGTCTAAAATAATACGGTGGAAAGGTGTGAAGGAGGTAGGTTATTACTTCCTGACATCCTGGAAGCAGAGAGTGTGAGAGGCAGGGAAGAAGAGGTCAGGAACATAAACCTTTCAAAGATAAACCCCTGCCGGCCGGCTCTCTGTAGGCCCCACCTCCTATGAGCTAATTTGTCTATGAGCTCCTCAGCGTGTTCGCCTATGGCTGAGGTTAGGCTTCCGCTTTAGTTTGCCCTTCTTCAGACTGCGTCCCCCTACCAGAGAAGCGAGGGTCTATCAAAGCAAAGAGGATGGCAGAAGATTCCTTCATTTGTTTTCTTTCTTTCATCCACAACAGAAATGGCTTTATTGTGCCACCTTGCCCCGGTAATTTACCTGATCATACGATTAATGAAAATCAAAAAAGATCCAACTCAGGCTGAAGGCGTAGGTCTCTGATCCACCTCTCCACCTCCCCCCACGCCGGGAGGCAGAGGCAGGGGGATCACCAATTTGAGCTCTTAGCAGCTCAGTGAGACTCTGTCTCAAAATCAAAGATAAAAAAAGGTCTGGGGAAGTACCTCAACGCAGAGGCGTTGGGCTCCAACCCCAGTACCATGGGGTGGGGGCAGGGAGCAGGGAAATAAAATGATTCTTGAGAACTACAAGAAAAAAATACATACCTAAATCCTCCCTCTTAGTGCTGGCAACATTGATATTTTGGGGGACACTTCTTTATAAGTCTCTTTTTGCTTTCAAACACCTGACTCAACATACCATACATATGGTCTTTTAATATAGCACACTATATTAAATCATTTAAAAATATTTTCTTATGTCTTTCTTCTCCTCTTATATTTTCTCCTATCGCAAATAATCATTATTCAAAGGAACCCATGTTAATGATCTAGTTTACTTTTCTGTGATTTCTTCAAACTTATAATCACCTAAAATATGTTTATGTTAATAAGACATCACTGCTTGTCTTATTCAGCGTATACATGTATACAAAAGTGTTTATGAACTATTTTTCAAAGTTCATATAAAATATATGCAAAAGTTTATTCTTAAATATGTTCATGAGTATACAAAATACATGTATGTATACACAAAAACACATACATGAGTATTCTTTTTGTGATAACAGAAAGTGGAAGCAAATGTTTTTGGCTATATCTATATTTTCTTCCTTAACAGAATCCTATACTTTTCAAATACATTGGTACATGCAGTGGCTAGTCCATGCGGGTAATGATAATGTATTCCAAAACCTGAAGGTAACTTACGGTTTCAACAATTGACTTCCTGACAACCACTCACTTTATTTTATTTTCTCTTTTCTGAGTTCATGTCTTAAGGTTCTATTTAGCAATCCAGATCTTTCAAAATTCATGCTCCTGGCAGAAAACTGGGGGAAACCACTTTGTAGTTTGAATTTTTAATACCGATTGAAAACACTTTCAATATTATCAATTTATAGAAAATAAATAAAATGAGGAATATAGGGTATTATATCTGACAGAGGAAATAACATCCTTTAAATTTGAGATTGTATAGTTTTACTGGAAATTAAACTGGTGTACTCTATTATTTTTTGTGAATTACACACTTAGAAAAAGGATTCAAATAAAGAAATTACCACATTATTTAAAAAAAATGTTCATACATGCAGGAGGCCAGTGGTGGCCAGCAGAATCGAATTTCTTATGAATGCCCTGTGTTTTATGAAGCAGACCAGATAAGAGCGGCTGCTGCTTGTAGCTCTGATATAGGATTGCTTTCTCATTCAGTGCCAGCGATGGCCAATAAGGAAGAGAAACAATACCAGCCGGGTATTGTGTGTGATGCATGGGGTCTGATTGCAGGCAGAATGGTTCAGAGGAATCTTAGAAACAGTGATCCCAATCTCATTGTGTTTGGGATCAGGATGAAAATGAAAGTGAAACAAGATAGAACAGAAACAAGTAAACTTGGAAACAGCCAGTTTTAATAGAATGCAGAAATTGTTTAGGAAGGTAGACAACTAAGGCACAGCAATAAAATATCTCTGAAACTCATAACGCTGTATGAGAGAGTTAGCCAAGGAGGGTAATAATTTAAAGATAAAGAATATAAAAATAAGGTAGGATTAAAGGGGATCTAAAATATATTAGAGACTGGAGTTGCTAGGCAAGAAAATAAAAACAGAATAAAACAAATCTCAGCTGAAAAGACTCTTGGATTTTCTCCAGACAGGAGAAGGCATTAGTGATGGATAAGATGGTGAAGGTAAAATTTTGGAAACTGGGTTCTGCTTTCACAAAGTATAGATGTTGAACTATGAAATACATTGAAATAAGACCAAGGTGGGAACAGAGAGAGAGAGAGAGAGGGAGAGAGAGAGAGAGAGAGAGAGAGAGAGAGAGAGAGAGAGAGAGGAGAAATGATACATGATAAAAGTTAATGAAAACAGAGTCTTTATTCAGTCTTTTATCCAAAGTAATCTAAGGTTTATTAAAGTAAAATTAAGGTAAAAATAGTCTCAGTGTTCAAGAAAGATTTAAAAATTTAACTGAGCTTTTGGTCCTAAATTTAGAGATCTAGTCACAAAATCTTGGGTTTCAAAAATAATGAAGAACTAAAATTGGCATGTGAACTATGATGATTTTATTTTGTCAATCCTGAATCCTCTAATTTGGCAATTTTCATTCAGTAAGTGTGAGTTGATGAAATGTTTCCTCTCAGAGTTAATCGTGGCCACCTCACAGAGTTAAAGAAAAAAAAAAAAACCCGAATTGTAGCAAATTAACTCATATGATAAATTCTGGTCTGATAAATTCAACTATGATGATTTTGGTTTTACAGACAATTTCTTAGGGTGTTGTATATTAAACAATAAACACAGCAACCACTCAAAACATGAGCATGATACGGATTTGTTGCAGTCTGGCTCTGAAGCATCAAACAGAGCTATAACCACAGATACAAAATTCAACATGCAGAGTCGGTTTTGTTTAACCTTGTATGAAATCTGCCTCTATTGCTGTTGAAAGTTGAGAATGGCCTGTAACAGTTATTTTTAAACCATTTTAGAAGCAAGTAAACATGGGTATACATCTTAAATATAAAACCCAAGGTAGCATTAAAGATGACAGCTGTAGAAAGAAAATGACACAGCTTTTGTGTAGATATTTTAGCACGTAATTTTCAGCACCCAATTCATATAATCAAAAGGCTTGAGTTGACCTTGAGAGGTCGCCAGTCTCATCCTTCTGCTATTACAGGGACACAGAGAACGTAAGACCTGGGCAATAAGAGGCACAAGCAGGTGAATACAAGGGCTGTAGGTCTGACTTACCTAAAAGTGAGGCGATTTTCATTTGATTCTTAATATAATGAATGGTCTTGCAACAAATATGTAACTCGTTGGAACTTATCTAAGTCCTGTATGGTAAATAATTTGGGTAAAATTGTTTTTTTCTTTGTAAATAGCAGTTGAATCATTGTGTGGCACAGAGAAATGATTTTATATAGCCATCAAGGGTAGTACTGAAAAATCCTTATTTTTATAAGGACAATTTTTTTTTCAGAATTTGTACAATGGCTTTGGAAGACATTGCATATGGCCTTTGGTTATACATTTGATTATCTCCTGCTCAAGCTGTTATTTGAAATTACACTGTCAGTACACTGTGCAATGCAGGAAAACTTCTGGTTGAAAGTATTTCCTTGGAAGAGTTGTCCTTTGAATGTAATTAGTTGGATTCTAGGGATTTAAGTGGAAAGAGGAGAAGTGTCACAGACATCCCTCCTTCTAAATCTTAAAAAAATAAAGAATCTGGCCTCAAATACTTAACAGCAGTCACATAAGAAGAGGCATACTTTTTATATTAATAAGCTTCAAATACATGTGGTAGTGAGAGAAAGAAGTCTAGAGTAGAGAGAGATTTTATTCCTTACCTTGTCTCTAGTTTTCAGAAAGAGAGAGAGGAAGAGAGAAATTGAAGAAAAGTAAACCGAGAAGAAAGGCAGTTTTCCTGGATGACGTCAAGAAAAGCCCTTTGTAGCTGGGAACTTAGATGACTTTTGCGGCAAGGAAGATCAAAAGAAGCCCGTACCATTTTCTAGAACATTGAGAAGGCTGGTCACCTCTTGGCTAAGTGGAATGATTAGAACCCAGGCTCCTCAGCATCGTGGAAACCCAGCAAGTCGTCTCCATTTGTTTGCGTGATAGTTAATTTTGTGTGTCAACTTGACTAGGCCATTGTACCTTGATATTTAGCCAAATATTGTTCTAGGAGTTTTTATGAATATTAATGACATTAGTGTTTGAATGAATCAACTTTGGGTAAAGTGGTTTTCTTTCCATAATATAGGTGAACAAATCAGTTATTTCCAATATTAAGATTTCTGTAAAGCAGACTGATTCTTTAATTGCTGACTTAGTTTAGATACAAATAATCAAGAAACCTCTTCAGTCTGGGGTGTATGAACGGTCTGAAAAAAGTTTTTATTGTTCTTACTCATGAAATAACATGTATTGTTGGAAATATGCACAATAGGGAAAGTTTAAGAAAATCCCAGGCATTCTCATTGTTCATTTCATATGCAGAATTTGTACAGCTGAGGCTCTTTAGGTTGTAAGAAGTCTCACCCAAACCGGACTAAGAAGAAAAGGGAATTTACTACCTCGTAGAACTGACAAAGCCCAAGGGTATCTGACTGCAGGTATGGTTTGATCAAGGGATTCGTCACTACCACAGGACTCTGTCTCCACTTTTCTCTGTTGTTCTTGCCCTTTGTCCTCTTAGATTTTTTCCCTCGGGTGAATACTACTGTTTTAGCAGAAGAGGATGCGGCAGGTCCAAATGGCACGTCCTTACACCTCTGACAAGAAGGCAGAATGGCTCCCTTTCTTTGGAGAGACAGAGAGCTATTTTTTTTTTTTCTTGCATCTCAGAAGCTCCCAGAGAAGTCTTGTGTCTGTAGAGCCTAAATTAGATGCACCTGTCCCTGACTTTTAGTTGTAGATGTGGGGATTTGCTTAGATCAGACAAGCTCATCTTACATAGCTCACAGGGACACCACGTGCACCGTATGAAGGTTGGGAAATGTTAACAAGAACACAGAAGCCATACTGGGCAGTGTAAGGAAGCATATGACTACCACACACTCGTGAGCTCACAGTTGCTCAGGCTACTTCTCAAAAGGCAGCATTACACTGCTCACATTGTTTGTCTCACAACAGCTTTATCACTTTTCTCACTTAAGAATACATTATGTACATTTTATCATTCTGTTAAATATTCTTTAAAATGTGGTTGTCAGAAACTTCGAGTCTTCTATTACATGGTCTTCTACAACTTATTTAATAACTTTATTATTAGATCTTTGGTTACTCTTCAAAAGTTTTTGTTATTGCACGTACATCTTTAGATTTTTTTTGTGTGTCTGCATCTCCAATAACCAACAGCAGCACTTTTAACTAGTTTTAGATTAACTGATTTCAATCTGCCAATTGGTATTTTATGGAATATTATTAATTTCATAGCTATCATATACCTTGAATAAATTTCTTAATTCCTCAAAGCCTTACATAAAATCGTTTTAATAGTAGTATCAGTTTCATAGGTGAGCCGGGTGTGGTGGAGCGTGCCTGTAATCCAGCACTCAGGAGGCTGAAGCAGTAGGATTTCTGTGAGTTCAAGGCCAGCCTGGGCTACACAGTGAGTTCAGGACCAGCCTGGAATATAGAGTGAGAATTTGTCTTAAAGGAATTCATAGGTGAAGGTGATGCATGTGAAATTAGTATAGTTATATTCTGAGCACTCAGTATTGCAACCCATATATTGCCCACCCTACCTTTTAACATCTGAGTAGGTTCTCAATGGCTGTTGATTTGGTGAGCAAATGAGGGAATATTTGATATTTAAAATATTTTTCCAGTCATAGTATTTCTATATATTTGTTTGACTTTAATTGAATCGCTAGATTTAACATCTATTTTTATGGTATTTTGAAAGTCACACAATTTCATTAAACTCATTTCATAGGTGAGAATTTTTCTGGGCAAAGAGATGAAACAACAATCACACAGTAGGTCCACGGTGAAGATCTTAAACTTTTCTGGTATTATACCCTTGTAAGCAAGTCTCCCAAGTAGTGGGCCATCCAGTTAGGAGTTAGGATACTTATCTTTTATTCCGATATCATTTACTTTTAATAAATTCCTATCATACCAATTTATTTTCAAATAGGATATGTCACCATATCAGAAAGATTAATAACTAACATAGTTCAAGACATAGCCAAACAAAAAACAGAATGAGCACAAAAGAGGACATAGAACAAGTACTAATAAAAGTTTCCTTAATTTTTGAAAACAAAAATTAAATTACTCTGAATATGTGCAGTATATACATAGGACAGTATACTACAAAACAAAAGAATGAACATAACATTGAGCAAAAGAAGGGAGATAAAAAAAACAGACATACAGACACACACACACATACACTTACACAAACACACCCTCACGTTTGACTTTTATTTTCACGAAACTCAAAAACAGGCAAAATTAATCTACATGGTAGACATTAAATTTGGGCTTACACTTTGTGATTATTATCTGGCAAAGGTTACTAGGCAGCATCCTGGAATGCTGAAGATCTTCTCTATCTCTATCTAGATGGATGTTACCAGATGTATTCATATTGGGAAAAAATTAAGTTTTCTACTTACAATTTATGCCCTTTTCTGGTTCAAAGCTTTTAGTTCAACACAAGGTTAAACCTTTTAATTAAACATATTAAAATGCAAACATGCAAAGAGGCAATTCTAAAAATGGATTTAGGGAGATTTAAATAAAGTTTGTTATGCAGTTGGAAAATATTAGGTTCCTTCAGAAAACATACTTGTAAGGCCATAAAACTTCACTGAAACAGGGTATTTATGTGTTGTTGGCTAGGAGTGTAGCTCAGTGATAAAGCTGTTGCCTAGCACGTGGGGGGCCCTGGTCTTGATCCCAGCACTGGCAAAAGAAGAGAAGGGAAGAGAGGGAAAGGGAAAGGAAGGGAAGGGAAGGGAAGAAAGGGAAGGGAAAGGAAAGGAAAGGAAAAAGAAAAAAAATAGTGCGTTGTACCTATTGTATAAGTGGCTGATTGTAATTAAACAAGACATTTAATAAGATGAGGTATAGAAAGACATGTTCTAAAATACCAAATGCCGTATATTAATTTAAAAATGATCTCAAGAAAGTTATGGTTCTGGGCAGTGATGGCCCATGGTTGTGAATGATAAGCAGAAAGATGGATGAGGAACTATAATCAGTGGAGAAGCTGAGGTCGGCTGAACACACTGACCACACAATAAAAGGTCATTCACCTTGAGTCAGGGGCGGGGGTGTGGAGGATGCACAGAGCACCTTTGCAGAAAGATTGAGTTGAAAACTTAAGCTTGAACCTGATTAAGCCTCTGGCTCTGTCAGGGACTTCAGTAGGCAGAGGAGCACATTGGTGTTGTGGGGATGCAATCAGGCAGAACTAGGGTGTGAGCAAGTGTCACTATTTTTAACTAAAGAAATAGCAAAAGGAGCTTGAGTATGAGGGAGATTGTGATATTCCAGGACGTTTAAGGGTGATTCAGCTAGATGCAATATATCCACCACCTTTAGGTAGGTTCGATTCGAACTAAGAAAAAGTTATGCATGAGATCTCTAATTAGGTATCAAATAATATTAACAAGCTATTACTACTTTTTTTTTAAAGTATGGAGATGATGAAATCCTGCTTTCAAAAAAGAGTCTTTATTTCCTAGGCGTTCATATTCACGTATTTACGAATGGGGCAATATACACTTGGAGTTGCGAAGGATGTATTCCAGTGGTAGGGCATGTGGTGAGCTTTCCATCCTCAGAGTGTGCAAGGTCCTGGGCTCAAACTCTGGCCCCTCAAAATTAAAAAATTCAGAGTGTGCAGAAAGAAACAGATGAAACAAGTGTTCATCCTTCAGTAGCTTTTGAAGCTGGGTAATCTGGCTTATTTCTCTACTCCGTATACTTAGATTTATTTAAAATTTTTCAGCAAGGAAGCCAAAATTGTTTGGGTATAGTTTAATGATTTGAGTTTGAAATTATTAAGGAATAAGTTTTCAGGTCAATATCTACTCACTAAAATGTGGCATACCAAGTGCTTACACTCTGACCTTCAGAAACTAAGTCATGTACATTTGTATAGATTACATATATTCCAATATAATTTCTGAGGCTAAGTCTTCAAATTAATCTGTTACCTTAAATAAATTACTACTGTACCACTTATCAGAGATGGTAAAAATGAGTTCAAAATTTATAAAGTACTGAATTCTTTTATAACTCTTGGGGGTCATTATCTCTCTTCCTTTGTTAATATTTTTAGAAGGTCTTCTGATAGCTCACATACTTTTAATATTGTGGGACCTTCTAGTACATTTATTTGGTGTTCAACGAAGGTATATTTTTAAAAAAAGTCTTGTGTTAAATATTTGAATAGAATTATACAGGTAATTTGTAAGGTGGCCTCTCAGTGTGTAAACTCCAATCTGTTTAACATCATTTTAGAAAAAGCAATCAATATATTAACGAGGCATGCAATTAATTAGATAATCCTCCAGTGGTAGGTGTTCTGCAGGCAATTTCTCCTTGGCCATGGGCAGGGTCAGGTTTAGGACTGGACAATTTGTGCCTGCTGTGCATGTGCTGAAGTTTAGTCTATCCCTCAGAATTTTGTTATTGTGGTATGAATCTGGAATGTCGCCCAAAAGTCTCATGTATTTGAATGTTATAGATTGTCTGTGGAACCATGTGCTGTTGGGAGATTGGGACCTAGTCTGAAGGGGTGGATTACAGGCATGTAAATTAGATTACAGGTGGGTAGTAGGATCTTACCATACCTTCCATAGCTGGATCCAGTAGGGGCTGATCACAGGGATGAGACCTGGAAGGATATATAAGCTGCTTCCTGCCTTCCTTGGAGGACTAGGCTCAACTTACCTTGACCTGGCTTCCTGTTTTTGATGTCATGAGGAGCTGCCTCCACCTCTGCCTCTGCCATGTACTTCCATTGCTGCCGACCGCCCCTGAATGAACTGTGACCTTCTGAAACTGAGCTGAAGTAAACCTTTCCTCCCCTAAATTTGTGTATGTCAGGTATTGAGTCACAGCAACAAAAAAGTAACTTAGTCATTGTTGTTGCTGCTGCCTTGGGGCATGCTGCCTGTAGAGCCTGGGTTGTGCAGCACGAGGTGTAGGGGTTTCCAGGATAGTTGTATAATGTTTGCTGTTTCCTTCTACAGTTCTGCCATGGAATGAAGCCTAAAACTTGCTTATCGTCAGGGAAATGACAAATTCTCTGAGGATGAATCTGATAGATGTATCCATGAGTAGCATAAAATAATTAGAAATTTAGCTTTTCATCTTCATCATCTGTTTCCTTACGCTAAGAAACAAAGCCTCCCATTATTTACATGAATAGCAGTTTATTAAACTTCTTAAAGCAAACATGAATTTAAAAAAGTTTGTATCTGAGATGCAATTTGCATTTAGATGAACATGCATTTTTATGCCAATGAGTCTTTTTTAAAGAAATATTTCTTCAAAATTCATATTTTAGGATTGGTGTTAGTGTTATCTAATTATTCAGGAAGAAAATATCAGGGAGGTGTTTTCTTGTTTAATGGATAATTACAAATTGTGATTATCAGTAAAGTTGTATAAAATTTAGCCTCAAATTAGCCTTAAAATATTCATGACCTGAGGACTAAATATATAAATAGCTTTGTTATGGGCCAAATTCCGCATGAGTTTGTTATTTTGAAACTTAATATCTTGAAGGATAAAAAGTTGAGTTCAATGGACCAGCTAAAAGTAATGAGATTAGTATTTTTATACACATAAAATTTTAGATGTTAACCAAATCATAATTTACCTTCTAAGAAGTCATCTCTAGAAGTTTATTTAATAAAATTTGTTTAAAATATGCTTTTAAGTCTTTTATAGTAGTCTTTTTCAAATCACACAAAAATAAATCTTATTCTATTTTATTTTTAAACAAAGTAGTGTCAGTCACCTACATCCTCAATGCTAAAGCATTTTATTTACAAAACATACACTCTTTGTTTGCCACTGAAGATCTTCCATCATTGAAAATGTTCAAACGAATGTGCTACTAGACTATGAAGTATACATATACAGGACAGTGATGACAACATTGTAATACACGTATGACCTGTGAGGGAGGGCAATGTATATTTAGGTTTAGAAGTTTTGGCAAACCTTATACATTAATAGCATAACTCTAAGATCTTGTGTTTTTAGAATTTGGTGTCCATAAATTTTATGCCAAATTTACTGATTTTAGTAGATCAGGTCCTGTTTCTCTGTCCTAAAATTCCAGGTTTGGACTTGGAAAGGTTACTTCGGGACTCAGATCAAATTTCTTACATTAGTTCTTATCTGAATTTTTGAAATAGTTTGATGTACTTGAAGACAAATGTGATATTTATTTATAAGACTTAGGAGGGATATTGTGGAGTCAAAGAGCATAGCCAATGTACACGATTAAATCTGTTACTCTACAATGTGAAGTGCCAATAAGACTAATAATATTGGCAATGTTGTGTTGTGCAAATGAATCTGTGCCAGTGTTAAGTAAGCTTGTCAAGTTCATAGAAGCACAAGAAAAAACATATATACCACATTTCTTATGACTCTCAACTTCAAATTCCAAATAATTAACTAATCTTAATTAAACCAAAATGCTGTCTGCTTGGCTCATGTAACAGGTGATCCAGGAATTTTGTTTTTAAATCATGACTTAATAAAATGATCAAGATCTAGTTTCTTTCCATCTCTTGGCATAGCTTTTTTTTTTTCTGGGCCTTAGCTTCTTTCTTCAGCTGGAAGAAAGACGGTGGTAGTATTTCTGTCTTACCTGATTCAAGGTTCCAATGTATCTGGGAAGAATCCTCAATTTTCCCAAAAATTTCAGCAAAAGACTATTTGGCCCACT
This sequence comes from Ctenodactylus gundi, assembly GCA_004027205.1. NCBI lineage: Eukaryota > Metazoa > Chordata > Mammalia > Rodentia > Ctenodactylidae > Ctenodactylus > Ctenodactylus gundi. Next base: position 314,281 of record PVKB01001675.1, on the reverse strand, counting down.
ATTTGTGCCTTCTTTCAGTCTCTGTAAGGGAAATGGGATATACTGATTGGTGTAAGCCATTTAGGACCTATCCTTGGTACTGGCGGTGAAGTGAATTCTGTCCAGAGTACTTACGTTGAGAATAGTCAGGGTGGCTTTACCAAGGCCAGTTTGGACAACGGGCAGAAACAATAGACATGACCCACCAGTCCAAGTTATCTTTTACATTTTTGTTTAATCATAGGCAATTTGCTAGTGTTTTACATGCATTGCTTTATGTAGCACATGAAATATTTGTCTTTTGGTGATGTTGTCTCTTTTGCAAGATAGTTTTGTGTGTGTGAGTGGATATGTTTGTGGTGAAAAGTCTACTCCTTAGGGTGACCTTCATACTTCTTACCTAAATTGTTTCTTGACCTTATTTTCCAGTGGGAAAAATTGCTTTGTAATATGACTATGTGACCAATTGATTCACTGGATAATAGGAGCAAATGACGCTAACAGCACTTGCTGTAGGGAATAAGATGATTCTGTGCTTCCTGATTCTACCCCTTCCTGCCAATTCTTTTGATCCTGCAGAGGATGTTTGACATCATATTAAGGTTATGCGTATGTCACATATGCTATTCAAATGTAAATGAAAATAGTCATCATGTGTCCCACTTACAATCTAGCACAGAACCAGGCACCAAATAGAGTAACTGTTGACAAGAGTTTCAAAGCGTAAATGTAAAAATTTCTCATTCATAAGCCACATACAGTTATTCTGAGTTTGGACTGTTACTAACAGCTCAAGTGGAGCTTGCAGAAGACGAAAGAAAGATCTTCTGGACAGATATAATGCTTTGTGTTTGAGCCAGGCATTCGAGAGAAAGAAGTAAGGTGTTACTGGGCAATGCCTTCCTTGTCATCCTGACCTTGAAAACTCTGCTCTTCTTCCCTCCTTTATGTTAGACTTCATAGTGCAGTTGGAAGGAGCTGAAAAGGACACAACATTGTCCCTGTGTCTGTAAACAATTAACCTGAGGGATAGTTACAGGGTGACTGAGTAAGGGTTCTATTAGCTAGATTTCCAAAAAAAAAAAAAAAAAAAAAAATCCACCAAAAACCTTAATGATCACCTTAAGAATGAAATCTGCACTCAGGAAAGCTACATCCTACAAAAATTCATGCCTTTTGACATCTCTAGAGTTCTTAAAAGTTCATAGTCTTAAGATTATTCTAATGATGCTCGTGCTGTGGTTGTGATACGTTGTCAGTGAAATCAAGCCGTTTCAGCCCCTGGACGCATCTTTAACCCAACGGGTAATTTCCGAGAGAGGTGAAGTTTTCCTTTAGAGCTATAAACCAGTCAAATTTCACAAAAAAGGAAGCTTTAAATTTCCACATCGGGAAGGGAGTTGTTAAAGCTCGCGTTCAGAGTGATGAAACCGCAATGTGGTATTCTGAATACATCCTCTGTTACCCTTCCCTCCCTCACTCTCTCTGTCTGAGCACTTGCATTTAGAAACTGGTAGAACGTTGTGTGCATTAACATTGCCTCCTTTCTCCATTGATTTCTGTTGTGAATAGGCTTCCTTGAATTCATGGTCATCTGCATCTCTAGGGGTCCCCTAAGGGATATTGGATTTCCTGCTTCGAGGACTAATCAGAACCATTAATCAGCCATGAAAATAAGCACTGGCCTATATAGGCCAAAGGCCTGAAGGAAATTAGGTCTGGCTTATTGAAAATTAGGCAGTAGGCATAGAAAAAATATATATTTATGAATACTGCAGAGCTCCACAAGGGATTTGAAGTGGCAAAGGAAGAAGATTTTCAATATTTATGTGGGTGAGGATGCAGAGCCTTCGTCCAGAGTGAAGTACAGACTGCCAGGAGAGCTCGTCCTGCTCCTCAGTCTAGGCACAGGGGCCCAAACAGACCCACAGTTTGGGCTGTGGCCTCAGGGGCATCGAGTAAGAGCCTGTATACCTTGCTTACCTTCATTCTTGTACCTCAGTTAAATTATATACTATGTCATTCTAATTTCCACAATTAGTTTTTTTTTCTTTGAATTTTTTTTTTTGTAGAGATTGAATAATGTAGTGTGCATCACAAAATGGGGACTTGAAGCTGCTGTTCTTTTTTGTAGCCCTGGGGATTACACCTTTGCCTTTGCACTAAGCTACAATTTCAGCAATCTTTAAAAAAATTTTTTTTGAGACATGCATGGTGTTTCTAAGTTGCTAAGTTGCCCAGGCTGGGCTCGAACTTGCAACCTCCTACCTCAGCCTTCCAGGGTGCTGGGATAATGAGTCTGTGCCACTCAAGTTAGGTCAAAACTGGTATTCTTGACTCATTTTGCTTTCCTCAAAGCAGAACCTGAGCCTCACACTTGATGAGAAGTTTATGTAGGAAATAGAGGGAATCGTGGTAGGGAAGAAAAGCAGAGAGGAAGGATAGAGCTAGCCACTTGTTCTGGTTTGTGTGTGTTCTCCACAGCTCACATGTTGAAAACTTAATCCCCAATGCAGTAATGCTCAGGGTAGTACTTTAAAGAAGTGATTAGATGGTGAGGTCTTTTCCTTTATGAATGCTTTAGTGCCATCATCACAAGCATCACCTTCATACATCTTCTTGCCATTTGTGGCCTTCTGCTAAATTATGATGGTCAAAAGGCCCTCACCAGATGCAGGCCCCTGAGCTTCTAGAATTGTGACTCAAGTTTGTCTTCATGATAAACTACTCAATCTGTGGCATGATGTCACAGCAGCACCAAGCAAAGAGACTAGCTTTTCCCAAGGGTGGCTTTCACTTATTCATGTAGGAAACTGGAAAACAGTAGAGAGTATTCACTTTGGAATCACTGCACGCAAGGATCCAGGGGTCAGGGGTACCTATGCAAGCCTAAAAATTATTGCTTAAGTGTTCAGATACTAATTTCTCTATATTTTTGTATAATTGCAGATAATTGATTGCGGACAGCCTGGTTTTATCTTCCCTTCCTTCTTTCCTTTCTCTCTCTCTCTCTCTCTCTCTCTCTCTCTCTCTCTCTCTCTTTCTCTCTCTCTCTCAGGAAAATGAGTCCTCATGCCTGGTGCACAGAGCTGACAGCCAGAATATGGCTGGAACACACAGAGTTCTGAGTGGGATGGGTGAGTTACTGGGTTGCCGGTACCATCTGTAGGTAGAAGTGGCTGTGTTTATCCTAAAGAGCAGAGAAAATGTAATATGCCCAGAAGTACTATATTAGGAAGATCTCTGAAGACATACTTCAACAAAATGAGGTTGTAACCAAAAACAAGAAATTGTGCAAGGAAGGAAACAGAACCATCCCAAGAAAGCCATAAGCAGTAGTTAGGAGCAGAGCAAAATGGACTGTTTGGGGAACAGTCAGTCCAGTTAAAAAAGAAAGAGCAGCAATTCTGAGGAAGAAGTTTCTGGGTAAAGTGGAAATGGATGGATACTCACACGAGGAATTAGCAAAATGAAGAAAACAACAGACGAGTAGTTATTAAAAAGAACACCTGAGCAATTCCAGGAGAGAAATACCTGTATCTGAAAATAAATGTAATTAGTCATGTTTTACAGTGAACCATAGTTACATAACCAAATTTACAGCTTTTTAACTTAATGGGCAGACAATAAAAACTTATAATACCAGAATGTGATACATATATTATCAATGAAGGCAGTAGTTGGTGAGTAAGGAACAAGTCAAGAGAAGGGCACGAGTACTACTATTTTGTTCTTCAAAGCTGGGAGCCCAAATCTGTCAATATATGTTGGACAAAAACATGAAAATTATAAATATGTATATAGTATGTGCTTGTTATTTTGAGGAAAATAAATTAGGTTGTCAGTCAAAGTTTTGTGTAATAGATGACTTGAAAAAATTTACAACTAGGATAATAATTATTTTAGTTAATAAGAAGATATGAAATAGCTTCATGGAATTTTAGTCATATAAGAGCCTTAAAAATGGTGTAGGGCATCCTCTCACTTTAGAGCTATAGCATCTCAAGTGCAGGGAGTGGAACTATCTCATCTAAATTTGCATAACGACCTATTTAATGGAAAAGACAAGCCTAGAATTTGCTTTAAAAATTCCCTTTTTCCCCCCTGGTTTTTGTCGAGGTAGGAGACTTGGTTAGAGACGAGACGTTTAACAATAAAGAAATGGCCAAATCCATAGAAGGAGACGTTGTCAGCAACCACCGATGTCTCAAAGGGAAACAAAGGGAACAGGTGCTTCCTATATCTTTACTTCCCATACGTATCAGTCAGCTTTTTGTTGCTGCAACAAATACTTGCAAATCATGACTTAAAAGAAGGAAGGTTTAATCTTGGCTCACAGTTTCAGAGGGTGCAGTTCATGGTCATCTAGCTCCAAGGTAGAAACATCACAGTGGGAGGGCATGACAGAGGAAAACTACTCACTTCCTGCCACTAGGACAGAGAGGGGAAGGGGTTGGGGACCAGATGTAGGTCCTAAGTCACGCTCCCAGGATCTGCTCCTTTCAACTAGACCCTGCCTCCCAATTTTACTATTTCTAAATAATATTGTCAGTAGATTAATCCACTTGATGAAGATTGAATCCTTCTAATCCAATCAGTTCCCAATTAGTTAACCAGCAACTAATCCTTTTAACACAAGAGCCTTTTGGGGACATGGCATATCCAAGCCATAACACATGAACGAGTCACTTCCCAAGGGAATAGTTTTTTCCATTGGGATAAAAACGTTTCATTATTAGTAAAATGCATTCTATTTTTCTTTTCCTTTCCTTGCCAATGATCAAGAAGGAGTTATTTTCTACCTGGTGTGGTTACGCCATTGTTAATCTAAGTAACTGATGAGGGCAAATCTCACTGTTGAGGTGCAATATGCATATGCCGCAAACCAAAAATAAGCCCTGCAGTGTTAGGTTCACAAGATTTGTTTTTGTTACTGTTGTTGTTGACGTAGAATTTCCCCTTTTAATATGGACATCAACACTACACTTACCGGATTAATTTACAATATTCATGAAGTTAAACATCTACATTGAAATAATTCTACATTTCAATGATTTTAGGACATATATGAGTAGACGAAAATTTTATCTGTTTTACTTTAATACAGTCTCATTCTAAATAGAAAACATACATAGTCTTCTAATTGTTTCGTATTAAACAATGTGTAATCTCTTAAGTAGAATTTTTTTTCCTTAAGTCCACATTGAAGTTCTAACTTAAATATTTTGGGTGTTTTATTTAAAAAAAGCTCTAAAAATATGTGTATTGACATTGTCCCCCTTTTAATCAAATAATACATTTATGACTTTCAATTTGAATATAATTGCATTGATAACTAGTAAATAAATAAAATTATTTGAAATCAATGTTAATAAGGAGATAAGAAGTATTGTAATTGACCTCGGTATTTTCAAGATGTATAGAAAACCAGTTATCAGTATAACATTCATAGTTTTATTGCTTTAATTTGTGTGTACTACATGTTTTTTTCTTGCCTGTGGCAAAAGTTGTTTAAGAAAGATAAAGTTTGTTGCATCATTTTTGTTCATGAATGTTTGTTTGGGGACCTCACATAGGAAGAGCCTGAAGACTAAATGTAGAAGGACATCAGCAAAGTGGATTTAAAACCATTGTTTACTACGTTGGGAAGTCAAGTGTTGCAGATGTTGGATATTTTTCATTTGATTTTTAATGTATAACCAATATACTTGTATATATCTGAACAAAAAATGAAAGTAAATACAAAGCTATTTCCTCAATAATTGGCTAAATATCCAACCCCCTTTCTGTAAATGGTAGCTGGCTTGGATTATGTTTGTGAAAAGGAGCACACATGCATATATCTTTTTCCTCTGGCTAAAATACGTTTTTTTTTTTTTTTTTTTCATCTATCACCACTTCTACATAGGTCCTCTTGGAAAGCCAACATCACTTCTTACCTGACCTCTTATCTCAGCTACTGGTGGAGACTACAGGGTCAAAATAACTTTCTGAATGAGTGAATCAGTTTCTTTAGTCTGCATGTCATCATTTACACCTCTTTTCTACTAACACACCATACCCTGTTATATCTGCACTAACTTATTTATAAACAAAAACCTATCTTTTTTCTGTCCCTTAGGCTTGCTTTCTAATTTCCAATACTGGACTTCTCATCCCTGTGGCCAGTCACAGGTATTCAGACTCTTCCCATGTTGACCTTGGCTATTCCTATGTTTCCTTCTCCTTCCTCATTTCCTTTGCCTGTCCCACACTGCACTGGTGCTCCCTTTCTCTCACTACTATGGATTGCACTGGTGTTCTTGATCTTGAGGGCCTTTTATTGTGACATTGTTTTTGCATTTCTCTTCATCTGAAACTCATGATCTCTCACTCTCTGACTGCTGTTGCCTACTCTCCCAGTACTCCAGTCAGGGATTTCTAAACCCTTTCACAACCTTCTTTTCCTCCCTCTTCCTGCATTTTCTACTAATTTCCTTAGCTCCATCTTCAGTTTTGTCCCTGGCCATGTCACCAACCTTATTTATCCCTCTTCAGATTTTTCAGAGTCATGTTTTATTTTTGTCCATGATGTGCCACTAAACTTTCTCCTCGGTATCAGCTACCCGACTGCATATGTCACCTGGACCTCCTGGGAGTGGTAGGTCAAATCTATGCCTAGCAGTAGAGGAATATAAGCTATGTAAGACAGGCGAGTCCTGTTTCCAATGTTGGATATTGTAGTTCCTGAGGCTATTTAAGCCGTTCTCTGTTTGGACACAAGCCACAGTTTTATGTTTGCTTTAATTTTCCCTCCAAAGGCTCTACTGGCCCCCTCTCCCCTCAGATTGATGAAGCTCATCTGTGGATTTTAGGATTCTCACCCACCTCTTTGTCTCTCAGTTTTTTCATGTTTTGATTGTGAGATCAGGTCACGCTAAGCTGCTAAGTTGCCCAGGCAGGTCTGGGGTTTGCAATCATCAGCCTCCCAGAGTGCCGGGATCACAGGTTTGTTCACACTTTTTTTGACTGATAAAAATGATGCAATGAGTTTAAACCATGATGCACCCAAACCAAACACCTTATAGAAGCTTAAGAGATGTTTGCTATTACTATCATTATGTAAATAAGTTGAGGGGATTCTAAACTGGCTATATTTATGAAGTAAACATTCTTTCCCATTTGACCTATTGTTTTGATGATTTTTTCAAAAACAGTTGTCAATAGCAGTGATCATTACTTAAAAATTTAACTTTATATTTCAGAAAAAGAAAGAAAGGAACGTTTCAGCAAACTACAAGGATGCATTGTTTTTCTAAAGTTCACTGCAGCGATTTCAGATCTCTGCAATAAGCACAGCAGTACCGGCTGGCTGAATAACTTAGACGAAAGTTAAAGTTATCAAGGCCCTCATGGTTATTTGAAAATGTAGGAAGGAAAAGGGTTGCCCTTGTTATTCATTAACAGTGGAAAGTATTGATTGCCTGGGATAAAATAAGTGTAAGATGCAAATAGGGCAAAACTGAAAAAAAATTGGTAAGCTTTTTGAAAATAACACAAAGATCTCAAGTTTTTATTAGCCACTGGTTTGCAGATAACTGACATTTACGTGGCCAGAATCTGGTAGCTATATAAAATATGTGTGGTGGTTACTGTTTAAATAGAAACTTCAATTGTTAAATGGTATTGAATTCAGCCAGCATAATCATTATAATCATTTCCTTACTCTATTCTTGGCAACTCAATATATTTTAAATAAAAAATATCTGAAATCACCCCTTCAGTCTTACACAGCGGCTTAAATCCAGCATGAGAAAAAATACCCACATTATCCTGAATTTTTAAATTAAAAGCTAGAAAGAAGGAAAGTGAGAGCATTTGTTGAACCTCTCATAAAACATTTGAATCTTGATCTGAAGTTTGCAGATTGCGGCATGCGCTCTCCAATGCTACCATCAAGGTCTTCCCTCTCAGTCAATTTTATTTATGTAGAACTTTCATCAAAAGATCACAAAGAGCTGTCCAACCAGCTATAAAGAAACATAAATCAAAAAAGAAAATGAAATGCTCAAACAATAAAATTATACATTAGAGGCCCATTTAAAGCAGAGCATTTTGAGATGAGAGAAAAGTCTTGGCTGGAGTATACAGAACATAAGTTATAATGGGGAGCTATTTCATAATTTGGTGAAAAATGAAAAAGGGCCTCTTCTAACCGTGGAGAGCCTATTATGAGGAGCGATCCCTTGCATACCAGCACTTTAATGAAGGGGAGCGTCATCACGTGAAGTAGAAGTGGCAAAGTACAGAGGAACTCTTCTTGCTGTCCCAGGGATGAAAAAAGAAAAATTCTCTCCCCACCCCCAAGGCATCATGCCCGTGCACCATGCTCGTTAGCGTGCCCATTGCCCATTACCATTGTTCCTTTCTCAGAAGTCTCTATGCTGAAGCCCCACAGTATGTGTATAATATACATATCGTGTTTGTGATATATGTCTACCACGCAGGGTTTGCGAAGAGGCCGAGGGGCTCTTTCAATCTCTGCTGTCACCTTTACTTGCTTCATCAGCACAGATTAATTCAGTGTTCTCCAAGTTTCAGGATTTCCAATTTATAGTCCGAAAGATATCCATTTTAATGTCCCCAAGCATAAAGGAAGATATAAGAATCTTGTAACAGAATCGCGTTAACAGATCCCAGCAGAATCCCTCTGAGCTGACGGGTAGAGCGGAGGTAAGGGTTTTAGAGACATCAGTCTTTTGTTTTATTGGCATTAAAATAAATATCAAGAAAATGTTCTTTGGCGTAAAGTTTGTAACATTCAGATAAAAGTGTTTGTTCTGAATTTCGGAGTTTCAAGTATTTTGAAATTTCCAGTCTCCTTTTATTGATGTGATGGAGCTTGACTCTTCAGAGAATTTGTCTTGCTGCCAGCTTGCAACAAGGAAACTTGTAGGAAGTGTGACATTTACACCTTTGTTCTAGCTAAACTGTATGTTTGAGGTGATGCATGCTCTTTGCATGCAGTGTAAGTTAATTTTAAGTGATAGTGGTAGTGGCTATACAATTTTAGCTTTTACTTCATTTATGACCTAAAGAATGTGTGGATTATTGTTTATGTGTTCCCAAAGATTAAGAGTTACCGAATAGTGGGCTAATAATCTATACACTAAAATGCAGGGAAAAAAAACCCCAAAAAAGGAGTAGAATGCTTACTTTTTATTGTGCAGAATGATCTTTCTGAGCTGGTGGTGTTTGAACTAAGTCCAGAAAGAAGGAGGAGGAGGAGGAGGAGGAAGAGGAGGAGGAGGAGAAAAAGAAAGGGAGAGTATATCCCATATGCAAGAGAAGGAAAGAATGCTCTAATGGGGGAACTGAATGTTCAAAGAAAGAAAAATTGTGCATGTGAGGAACTGAAAAAAAAAAAAACAGTGAAAGCCAAATGCCATCAACAAGGTGAAGAATTTTATAAAAATAAAGTTTCAAAGGCCACATGCCAATCAAGTCCTTGGTGGCAAATAATGGAAGAAAGAGCTATGTCTGAAAATGTCTCCTCAACATTCATGCATTGGAAACTTAATCTCCAGTGCAATTGTTTTGGAAAATGGAGTCTTGGGGAGGTTTTTAGGCCATCAGGTAAGCAAGTGCTGTTATATAGAGGGCTTGTGGGAGTAGGAGCTGGTCACTGCCTTGCTCTTTGAAACTTCCACGGTGTGACAATACAGCTAGAAAGTACACACTTAGATGCCAGAACCTTGATCGGAACTGTGAGAAGTAAACACCTGTTTATGCATGACCACTGGTCGATAGTATTTTGTTATGGAGGCACCTGATGGACCAGTGCAGCAGTGATGGCTAGACTAAGCAGAAAGGGAGTAGTAGTAGTGGCATGTAGTAGAGAGCAGGAATCGTTGATAGGGAACGTAGAACAATAGCCTTGGAAAATGAGTGGGAACTAATGAATGGTGAAAGAGGGAACCACGTTGCCAGGACATTGCTGGCGGTTGGGCCTCCACTGGATTGTAGATTCTGCCAATTGATGTCAACTATCTCTATAGTTTTATGACCTTGGCTGAGGACTTGGAGTCCCACGTGGAAGGACCCGACTGGTCAAATGTCGGCCATGGGAGAGGCTGCTACTACCAAGGTAGGGAGAAAGAATGCTTGATCTTTTGATTCAGAAAGGCTCACATAATGAGAATCGCCTTCCATATGGAATGGGAATTTAGCTACTGGGCTGCCGATCACTAACTCGTAAAAAGGAATTTAGGTTTTATTTAGATGCAATTGGAGGTCAATCACAGTTCTGATAGGGAGTTGGCATCATTCTATTTTATATGAATGTCATCTTGGCTGTAATTATTGAACATGCAGGGGGTTCAGTGAAGCAGCACTATAATCTGTGTCATAAAGAAGATATATATTTGAAATCATTTTGTTTTTGTTTGTGATACATATCATTCATATATTGATCACAGATAGTTTGGGGAATTGGTGCAGATAAATATTGGATCTTGATTTTTTTCCTTTTTCTTTTTTCCCCTTCCCATCCTGTAGAGGGTGTTTACCCCTCTATTTTCTATCTCTAAAGAAGAATACTATTGACTCCAGATAGTTGAAATATAATGTCTTTAATGGAATAATACCTTTCTATGTAGGAAATAATACCTTTCATATATATTTAAAACCTGATTAACTAAAGTATAAGAGCTTTGAATATTTTTTCTTCTGCTATTCATTTACTGTCTTTAACTTCCCATTCTTTGAAAGGAAGAAAGTGAGAAGGGTTAGTTGTGGCCTTTGCTTTCATTCTAGAGGACGAAAGCAGGAGATCAAAAACCCAAACAAGACAATATGAAATAGGGAGTTTCACACTGAAAGCTTGGTAAGGTTTGGTAAAACTCAGAAATGAAATTGGACATATTAAAAAAAAAGAAACAAAGAACACAAAGCTACCAACAAAGCATTTGGCCCTGCGAACACTGCTACGTTAAAAATTGCTACTCTTTTCATTGTGCCTTCTTTGAAAGCAATTTTGGAAAAGTAGAAATGATTTAAAATACCATTTTTTTCTGGAGTCATAGATTTTCGAATCACTGCAGACGTGACACACATTCTTAGTGGATGTCTTAAAGGAAAATTACAGTGGAGAAAGGACTGAAACTCATTACCCATTTGTTTCCCAAAATTCTCAATGAGGAAATCATTTAGAAGAAGAAAAATCTCCAATTTTCTTTGGTCAGTGTCACAGCAGTAAAACACAGGTAGCTAATATATTTTAAAAGCACTGGGGTAGTAACCCTGATGTGATCTAACGAGTTTGCTAAGTGATTAATAATTCATAAAATAGCCTTTTTCTATCAAAAAGAGAAAATTTCCTTGAATGTATTCTTGATATAAAAATAAGTGGGAGGCATTCAGTAAGAGCAGATTTTGCCAGAGAGGAACATCAAGTTATAAAGTGTAATGTGTAGCTCATCTCACTACACACATGCACACATGGACACGCACACACTACTGGTTCATACAGTAAATGAGTGGTGCTTATTTGATCAATTTTTAAATTTACCCTTCAGACTGCTGTCTTTAGGGCCAATTAAACATCTAGTTAGGAAGAGAAAGGAAGAAAGAAAGAAAGAAAGAAAGAAAGAAAGAAAGAAAGAAAGAAAGACCAAATATTTGTTGATTGTCTCCTAAATGTCAGGTTGGTTCTATACTTGTTTTGTGCCTTATATGTGTTCTCTTATTTAAACCTCACCTATAACCTCCCAGGTAGTAATTACCATTTGACAGTGAGAAAATTAAGAGTTCAGAGAAGGTAAGAGTTTTAAAATGTCACAGAACTTGGGTGTAGACAGAGCTGAGATTCAAAACCACATTTCATTACATCTCCAATTTATACTTTATGCTATCCATACCATCTCCCAGAAACATGTTTATTAAATTTTAAATTTAACAGCTATAATTTGAGGCTAGAGTGTGGCTACATTAACTTCAACCATATGAAAATTCTAATGTTAAGTTGACTTTGATTTATAAAATGACGATAGACATATTTGCACTAAAATCATAAAAATCTGTAAATAGTGGTACTTTTTTGCAAATTATGATAAAATAATGTTTCCTTCAATTGCCTGACTATAATAGTGCATTTATGTAAACAACAGGACTGTGTAAATTCTAAAAATATTAGAATGGTTCTATTTAAATAAATGTGTAAAAAAGTGAATTATAAAGGCAATTTTCAGAAGAAAAGTAATAAGTTAAAATACCAAATAGAGATAAATGAAAGCAGATAAGTTAAATATCTCTGATTTGCCCATGGTAACACAGCATTATTAAGCATTAAGTGTGCTTGTATAAAATTGGCAACTAACTTTCACTCAGACATTAAATACCAAACCCATTAAGTTATTAAAATGATTATTTAACACATTTTCCTAGAATTACAAAGGTTGAAAAAAAAGTATCAGGCCAAATTTAAAGTGGAATTGACTGAAAATTATAACGTAAAAGCACTAGGTGATAAGCTGGTGAATACTTCACTTTTCTGATTGTGGGCTTCTAATAGGTAGAATTGTGAGTTATGTTTTTTCCTTTATGAATTACCTGATCTCAGACATCCTTTGAAGTAACAAAAATGGGTCAAGACACTGTCTCAAGAAGTTTCAGGAAGCTTGTTTTCAAGCTCCTTGTTTTTGAAATGACTTCTGCTTTCCCTCCTACTGAGGAAGTGAGTGAGTCCAGTAGAGGCATTTTCTTGGCATGTTGTCAGAGATCATGAAACTCTGACTCTTCTATTGTCGTATCGCCCATCAGTAATCTGAGAAAAAAATTCTTTTTGGTTTTTGGACATGAGGAAGGATTTCAACGTGGTCCTCCCCCATAAGTCCTATTCCGACCAGGAGAAACTAGCAATACAAGAAGCTTTAAAATGGAGACAAAAAATGGAAAGAAATTTTGTTTGTTCTAAGATCAAAACATGTGAATGCGGAATTGAAATTGTAAAGTGTAGTAGAGGACAAAGCGTTATGATAGTTGTTTCCAGGAAAGGATACCTTTTCATAGTGGACTAGAGGCAGAAGTAACATACCACTCATGTTGTGGGATAATTTGTTAAAGGGGTAAAAGAGATCTGAATGAAATCAATTTGTTTTGAGCCCATGCTGGAATGACACGTAAATGTTCTGTAAAAATCTTCAATTTGTTATGTGAATAAGTCCTAATGTTAACAGTGCTGTTTTCATATCCACAGGTATAGTCATAGTTCAGTTATATACTTTTTTTTGTTACTGATGTTTTATATCTGGGTGGCTAGGGAGCCACTACTGAAATTTATCTCTTCCACGAGTGAGTAGGAGAACACAGGGCTGGGGAACTAGAAGACTTGGATGTCAGTGTGAGCACAGAGGTGGCTTTTAGCCCTCAGATTCCAAGGTTGGGCAATTCTCCAAACATAATTGAAGGAACTATGGTTGTTCCGATGGGAATTACGCCTGGACTTAGAGTGATTTCTGGTATCTAGGAATGGAAAAAAATTTCTCCCTTTTCAGACACTGTCCGTAATTTCTGGTTCAGGAACCACTTGCAAAAATTTTCAGGTCAATGCCTTACACATTCTGTCATCTTCCCTCTTCTAATGTGACGCTTTGCCCTGTGAAAGATTTCTCAGAAACTTGGGTCAGAAGTTAATGGCCTTAATGTGGTAGAAAATTGGGTGAGTATATCCTTGCTTGTTAATGTTTCAAATTCAATAGAATAAGATTTTTCTCGAGTGTTAGTCTTTGTAGAAACTTTTATGATAGTGTTTTCTTGCTTTGTCACTCCATGGAATATAGGAAAAGGATACTATTCATACATAACACTTTGAAGTAAAATGTTATGTTATTCAAGCAGGAGACAAAATCCTGTCCAATGTCTGTAAGGATTGTAGGGATCTATGGTCTCGGCGTATTCATCCGTAGCTCAGATATTGAGGTTTTTTTTTTTTTTTTTTTTTTTTGTTGTTTGTTTGCTTTCGGCAGAGTTATGCCAGCGAAGAATGAGATATCCTAGCTTATAGTTATGTTGGTGAATACATACTATGACCAATAGCTGTTCTACGCACTGTGTATATTAACTCTTCTAATGTTTGTAAGCAATCCCAGGGGATAGATGATATTGTTATTCCAGTGACCTATAAAATAGAGGTATGTAAAGGCTAAGCAATTGGCCGAAGGTCACACAATGTGTTGTTGTAATCTAAAGAATTGAAACGTAAGCCTAGGCAATCTGGCTCCAGAGCTGCATTCTTAGCTACTACATTATGATGCCTGAAGCAATTCCAAGAAAAAAACCAAAAGGGTTAGTTAAGCCTCATTACAGGTAAAATCAGAGCCAAGACTTTTGGTCTAATAATAATTTGAGAAGTTTTTCATCAGACAAAGTCAGGACTGGAATACGAAACAATCTTCAGAGCACAAAGTCCTAAGGAAATTTGGGTGAGGGGGTAGTAGGTTAGGGGTATGCAACTTGCATCCTTTGATATTTAAGTATAAAATCATTAACCTCTAAGAAGTGAGGATCTCATACAGTAATTATTTATTTCTTTTGTGATCCTGGGGATCGAACTCAGGGCCTTGAGTCTGCTAGGGAAGCACTTTTCCACTGAAGTACAACCCAATCTCAGAAGCTCTTCCAAGGAGAAAAAAAAAGCCCTCAAAAAGCCCTCAAGGTAGGTAGGGAGTCCTTGAGTGTAAGGGGCTCCTGACTTAGAAGGAGGTGGAGATGGCTGTTCTTGTCTAGAGACACATGATACCACTGTGGGCTTGGAGGGCAGAGGTTGCCCGGATGTCATGGGACTCTGCAGCATAGGAAGGGAAAAGTGTGTGTGTGTGTGTGTGTGTGTGTGTGTGTGTGTGTGTGTGTGTGTGTGACTATTATCTGTGTTCTAGTTCAGAGAGACCTGCAATCATCAGGAAAGGTTCACCTGTGAGCTGAAGTCTAAACACAGTGTCTTGATTAAAGGAATCACAATTTGTCCTATGAAAACGTAGGCTGAGATAACACCTCAGATGTTAAAATGTAGTGGAGGGGCATTGGAAGGTAGATTGCTCTGGTTCAACCACTGCCTGTGCTATCTCAAGTTGTGTGGCCTTGGGCGCACTACTGCTCATACTGCCTCATCCTCAAGTAGCCAGAGTACCCAAATGTTTTTTATTTGCCTTCGTTAATTTATGTAAAATGTGTTTAGCACATGGAATTACTATTACGTGTAGTTATTTTAGTTATTACTAATTCTAACTTAGTTCACTTGTGCTGTCTAACAGGCAGATTCTGAAATCCCGAAGGTGTTGCTAACAGTTACATTTACCTCTTACCCTTTGCCTTGGCCAGCTTTCCTGGTGCTGGGAAAAACTATCTAACATTCACCATTTAAGTGGGGAAAGGTTTATCGTGGCTCATGGACTCAGAGACAAGGTCCAAAGTGAGCTGGTTTAGAGGCATAAGTATCATGGTGGAAGGCATAACAAAGTAGACACTTATCTCTGGGTAGACAGGAAGCAGAATGAGAAGGCAGTGACAGAGAGGAGAGGACAAGAAACCAATTATATTAATATTCCCTAAGGTCCCATTTTTATGACCCACCCAGACATACCTACCCAAAAATGTACTTTAGGCAGCTTGCTAGCCAATTAAGTTGACGATTAAGCTTAATTACCAAATCATCACACGGTCTAGTCATAATGTTTTGACCAAAAGGGTGTGCTTCTTCCTCGGGGCTGTTCAACTACATAAGCTCCTTCCGTCTTGTGACTCTGCCATCCCATGGCATCACTATCTGGCCGTCTCATCTGGCAAGCAGCCCAAAGAAGAAGACGAGAGAAGCTAGGACACTGTAACAGTGATGTGGGAACCTAGAGCAGGCTGACCTCACTCCCTAGCATGTCCCATTGGTTAGCTTTGCCACACGGCCTCACCTACGACAAGCTTCTGTGTGTATGTGTGCCCTGGAGAAAGAAGGCTTTCATGATCACATGTTGGGGTTCAATCTCTGCCACAATCCAGGAATCATGGCCAACAGGGAAAATTGTTCCTGGACAAACCTCAGTCTTACTTGAAGAGAGAACCAATTTAGAGCCTAATTAACTCGCTTGCAGTTATCAACTGCCAGCATTACACCGTACCAACATCTGATCCCTTCATTCTTTGCCTTTGCCAACATGAGGCGTTGAGGCCTTTCAGCTTGGTGGCTGTAGGTTAGGTATCTGGGAAGATCCAGCCTAGGTTTCCAACTTGCTTGTTTCTTTATCAGAGAGAGTTGCACAAAAGAAAGACTCACTAAATCAAGTCCAGTCTGGCTGTCTGAGGCAGAGATGTCCTTGCATAAGGCACTGGGAAGGTCCCCCAGGACATAGCACATTTACCCCAACCTCCCTGGAGGAACTGGCATAGCCAGAGGAAAGGAGGGTCATGGGAAGATTAGAAGAGGAATGATTTAAGGTTTGTGCTTGTCAGCCTTGAAAGAAGTGGAGGCGGCAGACAGATGGGCTTTGTGGGTACCACCCTGTGCTCCAGATGATGGCTACTGGACATGGAGGCAGGGGGAGCTTCTGCTGCAGCCCCACTGGCTCTTCAGAGAGCCTCTCCTGCAAAAGAGAGGCCAGTGGGATACACACAGTGAAGAACAGACACATTTTGTCAAAGTCCTCAGGAGAAGGGGGCATTTTAATCTCACCATTCTGTCAATTTCTAATGCTAAAAATGCCTCAGATGCATCAACCTATCTGTGAGGTACCCTAAGGTTCTTCTCTGAAAAGCCCAAGGGGAGACGAAAATTTGTTCTTCTTCGTTTCCTGAGAACTGGTGAGCAGGTAGGGACAATCCTTCTAGCGTTGTCTCCTTACTCTGAGAGGACGATGGATGGCTGCTGTTGCTAACCAAGGCTTTGGAGGAGCTCCTGAGGGAAGTGGCCAAGGATTTGATATTCTGATTTCCCTGTTTCTCCTTCAGAAGCAGCTTGTCCTGGACCCAAAGGAACTCAGAATAGTGGTGAGGAGCATGTTGATTTACTGACTGTGTGCATGAGCTGTTGGAAAGCGTCATTTCTTTTCCCTAACATTTAAAGCTAAAATTCAAAATTCTAGTGATTTAGATGCAGCTTCTGAGAAACCGAAGACGCAAGATACAACTTTGCTCTTTTTGATGTATATGCTTTGGGATAACTTTATTATACTGTTGTAGTCAGCCTTTACTGAGACCCTGTTATCAGGGTCCTGAGAGCTTATTAGGACTTGGGTAGATGCTGTCTGCTCCGGGGGTAGCGGTCTGGAGAGGTAGCTACAAAGATAATACAAAGCTCTTAATTCATAAGAAACAACATTAGTTTGTAAGATACAGCTCATAAAATGAAGTGTAGCTAGAAAATAAGGACAGGAG
The DNA here is from genome assembly GCA_004027205.1 of Ctenodactylus gundi. Lineage (NCBI taxonomy): Eukaryota > Metazoa > Chordata > Mammalia > Rodentia > Ctenodactylidae > Ctenodactylus > Ctenodactylus gundi. Next base: position 296,905 of record PVKB01001675.1, on the reverse strand, counting down.
TAAGTAGAGTGAACTAAATATTAAGAAACGTACCCCTCGATTGTCCCAAACTGGTAGCGTGGAGTGTGTGGGAGAGGTGGAGACCTTTATAGGGTGCAGTTAGATGTGATGAATCATATTTAAACACTACCCAGCCACAATCAATAATACATGGGCCTAGTAACTGGGCACTAAATAAATTGCTTTAACTTTGGCACGCCATTCTTCCCCTTGGGGAGTTCCTGTGCAAGCTACTGTATCAATCCTGCACAGAAGGAGTTTTCACTTCCCTTGCATGAAGTGTGAGAGGAGTTCTGTGATTGACAGCAAGATTCACAGGCAGCCACTCTGTTTTGGGAAGAAATACTGGGGCAGAAATATACTTTTTGACATTTCAAGGCGGCCTCTCCGTGCGAGTTATTGCTGAGCATTCTGTGGCTGCCACATTGGTTTATACCATCGCAGCACAACCAGTGTTGGCTTTGCTCTTTGGAATCATTTGTGTATGAGGGGTTCTATACACATTCAGTGGTTATTCCTTTTTGTGTGGTTCTCTCGGAGCCTGACCTATAAAGTGGCTTTTATATGTAGCTTGCAGGAAATTAAGTACTCAACTACTCATACCAGTAGGTACCAGGCTCCTGGTGTTGCATCTTGGGAGATGGAAAGAGGTTCAGAGGTGTGCAAGGAACTTGAAACAAAGACAGGGCAGAACTCAGGTGTTTATTCAACCATTGCCAGTTTTATGGGCACCCTGGCTGTAACTAATGGGAATCATTTTACTGGGGTTGGCTGAAAAAATGGAGGATAAATTTTTCACTTATTTGTGAATGGTGTGTGTGTTAAAACAATAAAATATATGCTATCAGCATCTTGTTATCTGAAAATTTTTGTTAAACGACATGATTGTTATTCCTTGAGGTAACGATGCTATCAATCTGTATCATAGCTTGAAGCTAAAATCCTGCAGTCCTTTCAGTATCTGAAGAAAGACACTCAGTTGTGTCTTATTGGGGTTTGATGTTTTCTGCTTTTTGAATTTTTTTTTGAGCAGAGGTAATTCATGTGAAATATGCAGTGATTCTGAGGCAAAGTAGAGGCTTATCAAAAACCAACTTACACTTAGATCATGTTGAATAAACGAGTTTGCACTAGAAGAGACACAAATGTACACCTTGTGAGAACAGGCTACAAAAAGCTCATGCTTTTTAGAAATATGCACCCAAATAATTATGGTAGTCTTATTTAACATAATGCATACACATATACAAATCCATAATGTGTACACACAAATACATAATATATATGACAATCTTATGACTCACTTATGAAACAACAAATTAGAATGATGCTGACTTGAAGCTGGCTAAATTGTGGTTCGCCTCTCTTTCATGTAATCTAGTTATTACAAAACATGTTGGATATATTTAAAAATCATAATACAGCAGCCAGGTGGTATCAAGAAACCACAGGTAGAAACCAAGAGTGATTTAAAGTTCTCATCTATCCTATCTGTCCTGTGATCCCACAAAAACCCTTCTGGACTTGTAACACCCACTATGTCAGACCCTGGAATGTGCACACAACATAACTTTCTCATATAACAGTGATTTTAAGGTAATAGATTCTGATTTTCCCATTATGACCCTTGGAAATGCTATTTAACTTATATAACCCAAAAGTTCACAGACCTCATCAGCCAGTGGGTTCAAATGAGGTCATTTATTATTGATGCTATAATCACAATGGTTATGTGACTTTGTGAAGTCATTTAACCTTTTAAAAAACCTGTTAGCTCATCTGTAAAATGAGGATAATAATAGGACCAATATCATCTTGTCTGCAGATTAAAGGGGCTGAGCCCCTTTAAGTGCTCAGCACTTAAAGGCTTAAAAATAAATATTGCTAATAAAAATATTATTCTATTTATTCATTGGTTTATTCCATTTTTTTTTTAAAAAAGAGGATTTGAAATGATAAAAACCACAGTCGGGATTGCCTATTAATTAGTTTTGAATGAAGTGTCTTCACAGTAAACTATCTGAAAAGAAAGCAGAAATCACTAAAGAGGAAGAGTTGTCAATATTCTAAGAATTTCAATTCAAATACCTCTTAAAAAGTTGACTCTTCAAAGGTGGCCATTTAATATATCTTTAAAAGTCACCAATTTTTGTATTTGGAAGATAGATTCAGTTTCACAGCACTTTCTTGTCTGCCACATGACTGAAATATAGTCTTCATTTTTCCCATCGAACTGCATCGCTATCAGATTTTTGTAAATCATTCCGTCTGTAAGAATGCTTTGTTCTGGAAGAGGCAAATGGTGAGGAAAACTCAGCAAGCCCGCATCGCTTGCTCTTTGAAAACCAGCATTTGATAAGAGTGTTAACGTGAGATGCAATTCCACTTAGTAAAGGGATCATTGAGCAGAATGGATGCAGTGATTATGCCATAATTACACTCTGTGGCTATAATTATTTTGCAAAGGAAAGGTTCATATAACAAATAAAAGAAATATTTAAACCTGGGCACATACAGAAAGAAAAATTCATTAGTTGGAGTGAGTAAAAGGAGAAAAGATCAAGATGTGTACACAATCAATGGAAATACAGGCGATTTGGAATTGTTTGCATTGAAATAACTGAAAGAAGAGAAAGCGCCAGTTATGATTCTCTAAACACAGCAAAAACTCTATGGACAACATATTTTATAATTTAGAAAGAGGATGGAAGGAAGAAGTGTTGGTTGAATGAATGAACCAATCGAAAGCCAAGTGAATTGCAGAAGTCAGAGACCTTTAAAAAGTGTAGTCTGCTGCTATATTAAACAACCTAGTTAGTGTGTGGGGTTTAGGAGAAAGCTTAAACTACAACTTACTGTTATCACATATGTCGTCTCTTTAAGACAGAAAAATAAAGAGGATGGTAAACAACATGAACATTTGAAAACTAGCAGTGAAAACGTTACATGAAGAACTATCATTAGGCAGTGGGAGAAAAGGGGGAAGTAATCATTCATGTTCTAGAGATTCCGTATTGCTCCGTCATCCTTGAGTAAAGAAAGATTTCCTGCAGAGGTGGGGCAGTCTTAAAGAGTCGTGCCACACAGGATGTGAAGGAAAGAGAAAGGTGCCAGCCATGGGGACCCAGTCAAGAGATTACCCCAGAAACCAGGTATTTACAAGGTGGAGTGGCAGGAAGTCGGTCTTTGAGGCTATACCTCTAATTTATACCAGAGTAGGGAAGGAGGGACTAGAAAAAGGGTCACGTGCTCTGAGCAAGGAACTTCTTCTATTTTTAATTCCCATTTCTTTCGTAAGTCCAACCACAAGTCCCAAATCTGTAAACATTTTCAGAAGCGAGTCTCAGATGTACAAAAGTACGTATAACATCTGTCACTTCTTCATTATTAGGGCCATTAAAGGCAGCTAGCTTCAATCTAAAGGAGTAAAAAATTTTAACCTGCACAGGATCCTGGTCTGTGAATATCAAGGACTTAGTTTCCAATAGATGACCCGTAGCTTTGTAGCTACCTGTCAAGCTCCCCTTGTTAAAACCGGCAGCTGTTTGCCTGATCCTTGAATACTGTAACCTTGTTCCAAAGGGACCCATCTAGTCAATGGCAGAAGTCACTTTCGCAGGCCCTGTTAATGTTCATAACAGGCTGGCAGTCACCACATTCAATAAAGCCAACAGGATTTGTATCCCTAAAGCAATGACAGAAATGAGTTTACAGATATCGCAACTGCCCTGTGCCCTCTGGCTATTATCCTTAAACTTCTCAGATGCTTGCCACACAGCTAACCTGCGGTAGCTTGGGATTTAAAAGGTCTGGTGGCCCTTGAAAGAAGAAAAGCCTTTCTGCTGCCTGTCTGCCGGTGTCTCCTTCATTTTCTGAGGCTGGAGAGCCTGTAAAATTAGAGCCTCACTGTGGCTGCTGCTGGTGTGTGGTCGTTTTACAATTTGCCAATTTCTTGCAGTGCATTGGATTGCTACAATCTTATCATTTTCAAAAACTCATCATTACTTGTTCTCTCGGAGTAGATCATTTGTAGTTATGAGGAAAACCTCCCTCTGCTTTTAATCTCATGCTGGGGTAGGGTTTCACGTTTTACTTTTCAAGTGCACTTCCACAAAAGAGAAATAAATAGGCATTCTAAGTCTCTCAAAACCCGAATGCTATCATAACTTTTTTATCTTTTGCCACTCCAAGTTCAAGGATGGGTAGAGAGGCATTTTTTTCCTCTCATATGGAATTACTATTAAATACAAGTGTTGAATTTGGATTGACCGGGCGAAGAGGCCAAGATGCCACAACGTGCTTATGGATAAACTTGTGTCATCAATGACTACTTACAGTAAGCGGAGAGATAGTTCTGAAAGTGTAGAGCTATATCTTCAGAAGTCACACATGTGTGATTACATAGATATAACATGTATATGTGTTTCTCTACCCATATGACTGTCTATACTATAGCTGCTGTGATGTGAGTTTTTCCCCCAAAATCTCATGTTTGGGAGAGAATTGGATCATGGCTACACATATAAAATCAGTGGGTTAATCCTTAGATGACTTTAGTAGCTAAATGTGTTTTTGTGAGGAAGGTTATGGGGGAATGACCTGGTGGGGGTTTTCTGATCCACGGTCCCTTCCTTTTTCTCTCTGCTTCCTCACCACCACGCGATGATCGGCTTTTTCCTGCCACTCATCTGCCCCGGAGCTGGCAAAATATAGACTGAACCCCTGAAACACTGTGAGCCAAAATAAACCTTCCCTCAAGTAAGTTGTGGAGTTGGGCATTATGTCCAGCGATAAGAACCCGAGGAAAACAATACCTAATGCACTTCTTAACCTGATGGTTGCCTGAACAGGTGGGGGATATGGAGTAGCCTATTGAAATTCAAGTCTAGGTAAAGCAGACACCTCTGCTAGCAAAACGCACTATCTAGTCTGCTGCATTCCCTTGTTGCCTTGCAAAACTAAGAATCTAGTCATAAGGTTGCACCTATGGAAAAGCTGAGGTAGCCCTTTCCTTTCTTAACTGTGACTTCAAATACTTGGCCTCATTCAAGAATATTTGCTTTGAAGAAGTTTAGAAATACGATATAACACAGAGGTGTGTGTGTGTGTGTGTGTGTGTGTGTGTGTGTGTGTGTGTGTGTGATCAGAAAAGACTATTTGGTTCCGGTAGGTGGACTAGGAAGAGGATATTTTGGTCTGTCATCTGATGAATAAAAAAGAATGGTCAGGAATGTGAAGTGAAATCATAGGAAAAATACCATTGAATCTAGAGTTTTGATAGGACAGAAATCTAGAAAACTGGACACTGTTAGATAAAATTTGGATTTGTGAAGGAAGATTTATTAAAACTCAGAGAAAATGTAGGTGTGATTCCTTGGCCTGACACTGTAGAAGGTAAAGGCTGCAACTTTATGGAAGATAAAAAATTCTGTTAAAAAGTCAAAGGTGACATTTAAAACTTAGTTCAGATAAAGAAAGGATGGGGGAATCATGGCTGGTGAGATAAATGTAGCTGCCCAAGTGCTCCCAATAAGCCGTGAACAGACACCAAGCAGGGAGACAGGGGGGTTGCTGCCAATAGGGCCTTATCAATGACAGCCACGGCTTGTAGAATCCATAAAGCCTACAATGAAATACACTTGAAAATAGCCTTTTTGTGCTTTCCTGAATGCAGGATAAAGAAACGCAAGCTCCTTTTGCTTTGAGCAGATATTACAATATTAATAACCTGCAGAAAGAGGAACTACTAAGTTTTTCTTTTGCATCTCCATCCAGAATAATCATTTAGGAAGAGGAAAAAGTATACTAAGCATCGTGTGTGTGTGTGTGTGTGTGTGTGTGTGTGTGTGTGTGTATGATGCGAAATAGAGAAGTGCACTTTGTGGAGATGGGAAGGGAACCTGGGAATGGGAGCAGAAGGGAGGGAAGAGAAGGGAAGAGGAAGTAAGAATGAATAAGATGCAATATGCAGAGGAATTGATCCACCAAGATGAATACAGTTGAAAACATACAAGATATTGAACTTGACCCTACCCCATACAATTACTTGCTAAGTACAGCAAGGTATCCGTAGAAAACGAAGTAGTCCAAATGCTCTCATTGCGTGCCTGATACTCACATGTTTGGCATGGTGGTGGGAGTTGAGGCTTGGGGTTGGCAAGGAGCAGCTATTTGCCATTGAGGATGATTGGTAATGTGACTTTTTTTACCCAGTGCCTGGCTGCCACTGCCCAAATAACTCCTGTCTTGCTGGTAATTGATCTCCATGTCCTTGTGTCTGCATTGTCTGGTAACTTCTGTAGTCTTCAGCATTTCCTTTGAAAGGAGTGTTTTGCGTTTGCTTTCTAGCAGCATTGCGTCCAGGCATATTGTAGAATGAAGATGATTTTCAAGGTGCTGATTTTCCTTCTGTTTTTACTTCCTCAAACAGGAATCCAAAGCTCTGTGCCCAATACTCTGAGGTAAATGGCCCAGAATCATAGTTTGCTTACTTGGATTGCATATTGGATAGTCAGTTGAGGTTTTTTTTTTTTTTTCATCCTAGAAAAGATTTACTCAAGAAGCAAGTGAAACTCAGAAAATAATGACACCCTTCAATTCCTTAGTTGAATAATTAGCTAGCTCCAAAGAGCTTCATGCCCAGTTGAACTAAGAAGGTGTCACATGAGTGTACCAAACGATGAATAAACCAGAGCAGAAACACAGAGGCCATTGAACTTTATATCTCTGCCTAGCTGCAGCATTACTCAGAATTTACGGTTAGGCCAGCTCTTGCACCTTCAAAACATGTCCCCAAGTATTTTAGGATTCTCACATAAATATTGTTGCCATAAGTATCACCAACATTTAGTAGCTGTTTTTCAAGAATAGCCAAGTGACATTATTACGATCTGTCGTCAAACCCGGGGAGGTACAGAGAAGGCCAAAGTTGGTCATTACAAATACAGACAAGGTATATACAGGTATGCACTGCAGAGTTACGCCACAGAACATGTCTGTGTTTCAACATATGAGCAAAGTAGTTGAGACTTTTCTCTGTTTATGATAGAGCACTCTTTGCACTTCATCCAAACATCCCTAGTGAGAGAGAAGATCGAATTGAATTTGTGCCACAGTAACATTTTTAAGTCTGTACTTATTCTTAAAAACTTGTGTAGGATTTGTATCCATTTAGAATGATAATAAAATAAAGTCATATTTTATTCTTTTCTATTTCTCAACTGTTTTAGGAAACTATCAGCAGTTCTCATATTTCAGTGCACAAAAGGATTACCAGGAATATTTGTTAAAAATGTGAATTCCTGATTTTTATATCACCCCCCCCCCCCGACCACATCTTGATCAGCTAAGAGTCTGGAAATAAATATGTCAGGAGATGAATTCTGTTTGGGTGATCCAAATACCATGCTGTGACAGACTTGGCTCTGGGATCAACTATGGGATGCTCTGCTACTTCTTTTACAAGCACCTCTTTCAAAGCACTAAAATGTTCAGTAAATATTGGTTGAATAGATGACTTAAGATAAGAAGCTGGTATCTACGGTACACAGAGTCAGAGAAAACCATAGTTATTAATTAATTCTGGTAATGTGATAATCAATAGCAGCTTATAGCTTTCATTAACGACATCTTACTTAATGAGTTGTCAAGAAAATAAATGTAACAGTGACATAATGTAAGATGGGTATTTGGGGGTCCATAGATGCATACTAGAAAGAATGAACATTCATGTGAACTGTGGAGTTTAGTTAATAATTCTGAGTCCATATTATAACCAAAGAGCACCACAAACACCAGGTATCAATAGTAGAAAGTAGGATTAGTTTGAGGGGACATTTGGAAGCTGACTATTTTCTATTCTATTTTTTCTGTACATCTGAAACTGTCCCCAGTCTATTAATTTAAGTAAATAAAGATATTTGATAGTAAAAAGGAAAAAAAAAGAACAAAAGAGGTGAGATGAAAATAAGAAATTAATATAATCAATAGAATTGACCTAATGCTTGTCACCAGCAGCATCCCAGGCATGGGAGAGTAGAATCTGGCTTGCTGTGGTTGGGAACAACGCTTTCATGACTGTTTACATACAGCACTTCTAAGGGATTCTTTGAACTCATCTTATTATTAGTGAAATGAGATTTTCCCATTTAGAAAGGGATGATGAAACAACTATCAATAAGCAAGCATGAACCTGGTAATAAACATTGCCCCGACATTCACCTTGTTATAAACGAGACTTGAATAGGCAGAGTAAATGTGTATGTGTGTGTTTATAAGGGCAGAGGTGGAACCCAGCTCCAGGGAAGAGAAATTCTGCCAAAGAGTTTAAAGAAGACCCTCCCTGGAAGCAGAAAACGTGTGACAGCACCAGCCATTCACAGTTTGACAACGTGGGGATGAAACAGAAAGACGAGAGGAGGAGAAGCAAGCTTCTTAGAGCTGGGACCGCGCGGCTCACTTTAGAGGGAAAAATAACAATTTTCAGCTTACCTACAAGAAGAGTATCTGAATGGCTCAGTGCAGGATATCATACTGTGAACCCCTTCAGACCTGCGCAGTCAGCACAACTTGCAAATTTGAACTGTTTTGTTTGAGCCTTTACCAAGCTTCTCCAACACCCTTGGGCTGCCTCTATTTTGTTACTCAGCCATTTTATACTCATATATGCATTTATATATAACACACGTCATGTACATGCGTACATATATGTAAAGTACACTCTGCATGTATTTGTCTACCAATAGAAAAGAGATGATTGCATCCAGGAAGCGTTTGTACTTAGCTTCCCTTGCTCTGTGGGGATGGAGAATGCCATTTGTGGTTTGATGAGTGATCTTTGTGTCCATACCCAAGCAAGGTAAGGTGTGTGCGCCCTCAGGGGTAAGTTCTGGATAGAATGGGCTAAGACTAAATCTTCTCGTAAACTTGTTCAGCATCACACTGCAGGGCAGTGCTCCACACTGGGGCTTGAATGTGTGAGCAAGCCCCCAGTGTTCTGTTAGAAGGCAGGTTCTGAATTGGCAAGCCTGGGTAGGGTAGAACCTGCCTTTCTGACCCATTTTAGTGATGCTTCCTAGCCGGTATGCAGAGGAGCGGCCTCTTCCCTGCCATCTGACTGGGATCCGACCGCATCTTTTAAAATTTTGTCCTTTATGGGACACTGTGGAATCTCCAGGGACAAGGAGGAAGTCTGATTCTTTGCGTTGACTCTTTCAGATGCTCTAAGTTTACAAAGTGTGTGTGTGTTTTTTTTTTTTAAATTTTTTCCCTGCTTACTTTCCATCTATAAGGGTGGGTACAAGCAGTTCATATGAAAGCCTCTAAAAACCATACACGCTACAGCTGGTGTGAGAAATGGCGCGCAGTCAGACAGTAAAAATAATCACGAAGGAGACAGCTTCTTTCCTTCCTCTGACAGACAAAAGACAGGTTCAGGGCACAGCACTGGGGCTGGTTATTTTAAATAGCAAATGGAGGCACTGTCGCTTAAAAAAGTAAATGAATGTTCAACTAAAATAAATCTTTTCATGTATTTAGAGGTGATTTCTCAATAGTCCATTCTCCTAGAATCTTCTAGCCTCTGAGAATTTTCGTAAGATTTCTCCACGAAGCTCTTTACAGACCACATAGAGCACTTTATGTCATTTCCCCCCCTCTAATATCTGTGCAAGCACGCCAAGCAATGAATTCACCGATGTCGTCTGCAGTCCCAGAGTTTCCTGTGGGATGGATGCTCTGCCCTACAGAATTGATTCTGGGGGAGGGAAACGTGTCCCTCTCCCCAACCTTGCAGGTAGCATGTTTGACTGCCACTGGAGCACAGTATTTGTTCTTTTTCCCTGACACTGAACTAAAGAATGCATTGTGGGAAAACCCATCCTGACATATGACACAGTGCAAAGGAAGATCACAGCGTGAGGCAGCATCAAGGGGTTGACATGGCCTTGATGCACTCAGGCGCAGCACGGGGTCGCCTGGATGAGTGGCTCTTCCAACGGAAGCCCGGGTGCAATTTGCACAATTCTCCTGAGAGCTCCCAGTGAAGCCCCAAGCCCTGTAAACTGGGCCACAGAGGAGAGCAGAGACCCTGCCCCCTGCCTGGCAACGCACAAAAGGAGGCATTTCAAAAGAGGCTTAGTTAAAAGGAGGAAAAATTATACACAAATATTAGAGGGAAATTGGAATGGATTTTTAAAAAGAGTCTGGCAGTACGGATGGGAACAGAGGGGCTGGGGAGAACATTGAAAGTGTGGGATACTGGGCAGCAAAGCACAAATCAAAGTGTGTGTCAAAGTTTTTTTCTCATGTTTTTAAAGTTTTATTTACTTTTTTTTTTTAATAGCAAGACCTTTGGGAATTCTACTAGGAAACCTGATTTGTTTTGGTTACAGTTTCTTCTTTCCTCTCACTCTTATAACTTGTCAGCAGTCGTCCTTGTCTAAATGAAAGTTAGCATTTTTTTTGAAAAGAAGAAAAAAAAAGCCAGCAAGCCCAATCAGTGTTTCTTTCTATTCTGTCTCAGAGCCGAAGACCCACTCCACCCATTCTCCCACGCTGCTCCTGCTTATCCTAATATGCCACGTTTTGTTCATCACATTTACATTTCAAAATTTTTGTATTGCTGCCATTCATTAATTATTCATCTTTCACCAATGCCCGTGTAGAAGCATTTTAAACTTTGATTTCAGTATCCATCCTGAGAAAAATAAGCTTTAATCATGACCCCTTTCTAGTGGGTATTTTCATTTTCTCATCTGAGGGAAGAATTCACCCTACACGTGTGTTAGTGAGTTAGAAAAGGACTTAGAAAAATCTCATCGATTTTTAAATAGCAGCATGAGTCCTGCTTGAGATTGGGAAGGACCATTGTGCTCCCAAAGCCACAGACCTCTTTAGAACAATTCTGTGTTATGTTCTAAGAATTTTACTAAGATTTAGTAAAGGGTTAGGGACAGGGTAGTAGAAAATAAGCCAATTTTATGTGGACTCAACTGACCACCTGCCCCACTGCTCAAGCCAACCCAAATGATCAGCATGACTGTTTAAGTGTCCTCTTCCTTTGAGGAACTGTTTCTCTGTATCTCAGGGGTTTATTTACTGACAAAAGAAAGATTTTATGATAAACCATGAGACACAGATACAATTAGCATTCAAGGAGTAGTTCAATAAGTTTTCTTGATAGTTGAATTTCTTTCTTACCCCTGCGTCTAAAATCTGCTTAGCACTTGTAAGGGATGTTTTTAATGTTTTAGGGAAATTATCCACCTCTTCAGTAATCCAATAATAATTAGGTGAAAATGTATATACAAAGGGGTGATCAAAACCATAGACAATGTTTAAATTTTAAACATTCTTTTACAGTAAAAGATATGTTGCCTAGAATGATGAGGTCAATGTGTTTAAAATGCGGGAGAGGGACTGGAGGGGTAGTTGAGTGGTTAAAGCACTTGCCTTCAAGTCTCCAACACCACACAAGCCAGGTATGGTGGCACATGCCTGTAATCCCAGCACCCGGGAGGCTGAGGCAGGAGAATTGTAGTGAGGTTGAGGTCAGCCTGAGCTCCATAGTGAGTTCAGGATCAGCTTGGAATACAGAGCAAAAGAACAAAAACAAAACAACAACCATAAAAAATAAAGTATGCAAGAATATGAGTATTGTGAAAGGGGTTAAGGACAATATGTCTTTTACTGTAATAAATAGTTTTATTTTAAACATTCACCATTTTTGATCACCTTCTTACTTTCTTCATATGATTTCAAGGAGTTTTGAAAGATTATAAATGCACACTTTTGGGTTCTTAGATTTTTGGGTCAAGTATTCATGACAGTGATGTAAAATGCTTTACTATTCCCTTTTTGGCCTCTGTCCACCTGAATCCCAGTTGAAATCAGTGCTGTATTTTGCATTCCCTATCAGTGATCCCAACATGAAGTTTGTGTCAGGTTTTTTGTTCAGGAGCTGTGCAAAATTTGGAAGTCAACTCTATTACTTATTGCTCCTGAAGCTGGATTTATTTGATGCTGTATTCTACTTGTGGTCCTCTTGATTTCGTGTTCTTGTTAAGAAGTGTGTTTGATGCTGCAAAATACAGTTGAAGCATCATAGTTCGTAGACGAAAAGCTACAATCCTAGGAGACAGGCGAGATGTCCGCGTTGCTCATGTCGTGACATAGCTTGACCTTCAGCAAGGAGTTACTTCATTTTTCCGGCCTTTGGGCCTTTGGTTCCTGAACCATAGCTATCAATTAGTACGCTGACTCTGAGCTGGCTAAAACTTAGCATATGTTTTCACTTTGAATCTTCACAATGGTCTTAAGGAAGACTTCTGTTAGCCTCAGTTTACAGTGGAGAAGACCTGCAATTTAGACAGGGGGTGAAAGTGGAACCTGGCTTTGAGTTGAGGTGGGTCCACTGAAGAGTCTGAGTTTAGCTACGTCTACTTTTGTTCTATACAGCTTCTTTGTAATAGAAGGCATTGGAGATATGATTTACTCTAATGTTCCACAATTTCATATGAAATCCCAGGGAGTCACACTGATTAGTAAACAGTCTTTTCCAAATAAGTCGAAACAGCTTCATGGCGGTATAACTGACGTACAATAAACATTGCTTATTTAAAACCTTTTTTTGGTCAGTTTTGACCTGTGTACAGAACTGTGAAAACATCACTGTAAGCTGGGAAATGAACACATCCGTTACTCCCTAAAGCCTCTTTTTGCTTCTTTGTGATCTTTCCCCACACCCCCTCCCAAAGCAACCACTCCTCTACTTGTTATTCCTATAAATTAGTTTATATTTTCCTGGATTTAAAATATTACAGTAATCTCACTGTTTTAACTTTCGTATTTGGCATATTTTCATATATTTATTCACAATCTCTTTTTGGTGAAACATCCACTGAAATAATTTACTTTTAAGTGAAATGTTTGTTGAATTTTGAGAGGAATTTATATATTCTGGGTAAGTCCTTTAGGAGATATATGATCTTAAAATATTTTCTCCCAGTCTGTGGTTTATAGAGCCTTTTGTAGAACATACTTTTTAAGATTTGATGAGCTTTAATTGATCAATTTTTAAAGATTATGTTACATTTAAGATTTTTTTGCCTAACTCAAAATCATAGAGGTTTTCTTTTAAATTTGTCTTTAGTTTTGGGTTTTCTATTTAGATCTGCAATCTATTTTGAGTGAATTTTTGTGTATAGGTCAAAGTTTTTTGTGTGTTATTGATTTTTTTTGCATGCGTGTATCCAATTATCCAACAGTATTTGTTGAAGAGTCTGTCATGTCACTAATGCATTACTTTTACACATTTGTTAAATGTGTAGAGATCATTCCTAAACTCTCTATTTGCTTTTTTTTTGGTATCAATTACCACATTGTCTTGATTACTACAGCTAGAAAATCACTCTGAAATGAACTAGCATTAATCTTCTAACTTTCCACCGTCAAAGTTGTTGTAAATAATAGTATTTTTGGGTCTATAGAATTTTAAAAAATAAAATGTATAACCTATGTGTCAGGTTCTGTACCAATCCCTGTTGAGGTTTTAGTTGGGAGTATGTTAAATCCTTAGATAAATTGGGAGGAACTGACCCCCTAGTAGTATTGACTTTTAAAACCCATGAACATGGTAATATTCTTTGCTTTGAAATCTGCTTTGTCTGATATATATTTAACCATTCAGTTTTATTTTAATTAGTGTTAGGATATAATATCTTTTCCATTTCTTTAAATTTGACCTATTCTTGGCTTTATGTAAAAAATGTACTGAATATAGGTATCACATATTTAAGGCATGCCATTTTATTTTATATGTATTATTGATTGTACTTTGCACATATCATCATGGTATTTGAAAATACTGTAAGGTTTAATTAGTATTTATAAATAATTTAAATACCCACCTTAAAGCACATGTTGGACAGACACAGTATTTGTAAGCATGAGAGTTTCTGTCTAGCAGTTATCAGATGTGGTTCTCAATTCATTGTCTCATCTATTTCTTCACAGTATACAATCCCCGGTTCATTTCAGGGAAACTGAGAAACAGGTAGATGTTCATGTGTAGAGGTTCTGGGATTGAACCCAGGGCGATGCTCTGAGTTATACTCCCAGCCCATTTTTAATTTTTCTTTTGAGAGTGGGTTTCACTAACTCGCTAAGAAGTCCAGGTGGGGCTCAAATTTGGCAATCCTGCCTTAGCCATGCAGAGCTCTGGGAGTCCAGATCTGAACCACCAGGGCTGGTCTGAAGTTTCCCTTGCATTTAATCTGAGGTGTTCTACCTTTTAAGAGGAGGTACTTAGGACATTTATATTTAAGGTGGATACTTCTACACTTACATTTAATCCTATCTTCTACTTGTTTTCTATTTGCTCAGTCTGTTCTTCTTTATTTTTATTTGCTTTCTTTTGAGTTAACTGAATTTACTTACGATTCTATTTTATCTTTCATTATTGGCTTACCAAATTAGTAGTTTTTTATTTTAGTAATTGATTTGGGGGTCAGAATCTACACTTTAATTTGTATTTTGTCTATCATCAAGCCATATCATATCAATTCATGTATTGTATAAAAATCTTATAATAATGTATTTATACTTTTTCCTTCTAGACTTTTCTATTGTTGCCTTACATTTTATTTCATTGTACTTTGTAAATTCTGTATTGACAATATTTTGGTCTAAACAGCTATGTTCAAAAAGATTTTTAAATTCTAAGAAAAATTGCATTTACCTTTGTGCTTATGATTTTCTATGCTTTATATCCCTTTAGGAAGATCATTGTTTTCATCTGGTGAATTTTCTCTTCACTCTGAAGGATTTTAACATTTTAATTACAAACTGATGTTCAATTTTCCTTTGCTCCCCTGTATGCCACTTACCTTTTCTATGTCACTTTCAAGATTATTCTCTTTCTCACTCCTTTAAGTAATTTTATTGTGATGAGTCTTAGTATAGTGTGTGTGTGTGTGTGTGTGTGTGTGTGTGTGTGTGTGTGTTATGCTCAGAAGTCTGTGAACTTCTGTGGGCTTATTTTGAACCAGATTTGGTCATTAATTTTTTTAAGTATTTTTTTTTTCTGGCTTCATCTCCATTTATGTTTTCTTTTCCTTGTGATATTGTGGATCAAACTCAGGGCTTCATGCATGTTAGGCAAGTGTTCTACTAAGCTGTATTGCCAGCCCTTCAGCTACATTCTTAAAGTTGTCTCAAAGTTAGCTGATGTTCTGATCATTTTTCAAATACTCTTTTCCCTCTACATTTTCTTTTGAATATTTTTATAATTATTTCTTCAAGCTCAATGATCTTTTCTTTTGCAATATGTGATCTATTATTATACCTAGTACATTTTCATAAACATTTTAATGTTCATTTGTACAAGTGTTTCTACCCTTATTTTTGAATTTTACATACTAATATATGTGTTAGATTTATTAATCTTTCTCTAAATTACAGGTCATATTTTCCTGCTTGTTTGGTTTTTGATTGGATATAAGTCCTTATGAATTTTAATTTATTAGTTAAAATATTATCCTTACTATTTAGTTATTAGTTGATTACTACTTAACTCATTACTGTTCACTTGCAAATTACTAGTAAACCTGTAATTTTTTCTATTTTTTCTTTTTCCCCATTTTACTGATTTGTATATATGTGTTACGTAATGTTTACATTGAACATGAATATATTGTGCACATATATATCATGTCAGAATTATAAACCCTTCCCCTCCCCGTTTATGACCCTCTCCCAGTCCCCACTGGTTCCCACTATCCTCCCATTTAGTTCTATGAAATGACTGTATTCTGCGAATATTTTTCTATTTTTCAAGTACAGTCTTACATATACCCTGAGATGCGGTTTCATTGTGTGAAGTAGTTTGACCCTTTTGTGTCATGTTTATTTTTCTTTTTATTTTCTGGACAGATACAGAGCAGTGCTTAGTGCAGGGCTGAGTATTCTCTAGTGCCAAGGCAAAACTATTCTGAGTACTCTGCCAAATATGCTGCCCGTGGTAATACTTTCCAGCTTGTCTGGGAAAAGAGGCACTATTCCTGGCCTTGTGTGAGCTCCGGACACGATTACCTTCAATCCTTTCATGTGGTCCCTTCCTAGGAAGCACATAGTTTTCTCACACACATCCAGAGGCAGATATTCGCTGGTTACTCCAGAGAAGCTCCCTGCCGATCTTGGTAGCTCTCTGCTTTGATTCAGAGGCTGAGATGATGTGGGAAAGTGAGACTTAAATATGGATATGCTTTTTGGAGGTAGAAGGAAGATGGAGTCATGCAGGCAGGCTAGTTCCCAGAAAACATGCTGTAGAGACCTAAAGAATCTAAATTAAGGAAATCCTTCTGGTGACAGTGACAAGACTCATTCAGCGCAGTTCCGTGTAGTACGAAGGAATGCAGTCCTTTGGAAAGATGGCCAATGAATTTTGTGAGGATGTTTAAACCAAAGAAATGAGAACAGGTGTCAAGTTTGTCTATTTAGCTAACATGGCTCCAGGTCCTACCTGTGTGTCAGGAAACAGCTAAGGGTAAAGAGTAAAGCAGCAGACAGATTCCTGGTGTCTTGGTTATTCTTCCATTGATGTGACTCAGTACCTGACATCCACAACTTAGGGAGGAAGGGTTTATTGTAGCTTACGTTTCAGAGGGTCACAGTCCATTTACAGGTGGGTGGCTAGAAAATGGTGAAAGCACATGGCAGGGCTCGAGCGGGGCCAGAGCCAGAGCCAGAGCTCCAGCAGCAGAGATCCTCACAGTATGATAGGGGAGAGAGAGAGAGAGAGAGAGAGAGAGAGAGAGAGAGAGAGAGAGAGAATGGGAGGAAGGACAGAGCCAGCCAAGGCCCCTCAGCTCAAGTCCTAAATTTCCACCCCTTTCATCCAGGCCCCACCTCCCAACCCTACACAGTATCCATAGGCACAAGAGGCTTTTGGGGGACACTCCAGATCCAAACTACCACACCTAGTGTCGGTCCTAAGGAGCTCGTTTTTAGCGGAGGTGCTACAGCACGAGTTCAAGAGATTTTCCCTTATTCCTTAGGGATCCACTGACTGCTTTTGCAGAGGCCCGATGAGGTGAAAGTCACTGTTAAGGAAACGTGGAAGTTGTACGTTGCACGGAGGGACCCGGGAACAGCCCAGAGAAATCAGAAAGAGGACATGTCAGGATTAAATTTGGAAAGCTCAGGTGGAGACAGAGGGAGTGAGCAAGAAGGGGCAAATAACAAAAAAAGGAAAAATGACTGGGTTTGCCAAGAGAGTTCACGCGCAGGGTGAAGACAGCGAGCAGCATGGCACGGCGTGAAGGCTTGAGGAGGCTTGATTGATGGAATGCTGGTGCCTGGAATAGAAACAGAAGTGACAGAGAGGAGCTTGTTTCAGAAGGAAGATGACAAATTTATTTTTAGGTGTTGGAGTTTTGAAGTGACAATGGTATACCAAAGTAGATATGTACATCTGTTGGTTGAAATTACGGAACAGTAAGGAGAGTTCAGGGTCCGGGATGTAGAATTCAAGGATTCCCTAATAAAGTTAGAGCTCAGTTTGTTCATTTGCCAATGGATTAGAATCAACATTTTGTCAGAGTCTGAGCTTGGCATCGGGATGCAAAGACCTAGAATTTGGCTTTTCCCCCAAGGAGATAAACAGATGAGGCCATAGAGTCTGGGAAAGGGAACAAAAATTATGCCTGTGGTTGAAAGTGAACACAATGGAGTGGGAATGCTGGGAAATCTTTCTGGAGGAAGTCACCTGAGCTGTATATTTAAACTAGTAGGGATTTGTCAGGCAGAGAAATATGCAAAAGGTATTAGAGGTAGAAGGAAGAGCACGTGCAAAGGTGCAGAGGCTAGATCTGGCTGGGCACAAGTGAGGGAGAGATAAGAGACAAAGCTGGGGAAGGAGGAAGAACCAAACTGTGGAGGACCTTGTCGGGTACTTGGTGACTTTGTAGGACACCGAAATGAACGTGCTCAAAGGCAATGGACTCCATCCTGTGGCTAATGGGGCTCTCTGGTTAATTTGAGCTTGGAATCAATGCGATCCGATTAACAGCTTAGAAAGACTGCTTGGGCAGTGGTGTAAAGAATTGTTTGGGGAAGGTTAAAAGCTGTAGTTAGGGGAGTTTGCTTCAATGTTACTTTAGTTTCGAAGGAGAAAGGAAGAGAGGCTGAACAAAGGCAGTGCAAAAGGAATGGGAAAAGGAATCGACAAAAGATTAAAAATTATAATAGGCAGAATTTTGTGACAGATTGAAAAGATTTGAATTTGAGATTTACCAGGGTGCAAGTGATGTTTGAGTCCTTTGAAGTGAATAGCTGCTTGGAGAATTGTTGAAATTAAAAACAAATAGAGTTTATCTAGGTTAACACCTCAGATCTCTCCAATTCTGGACTTTTTGTGTGTTGACATTTTTTTGTTTTTTGAGGAAAACCTTATAAAGGGAGATCTGGAGGTGGAGAAATGAATCAATGTGAATATCATTCTTTTATATGGCAGGTGTTAGCAAGGGAAATGACACAAAGGAATAGTGGAGTAATGTCACCAAAGCTCAGTCACATTGGAGAGAACCTGGTGAGCAGTGTTGATGAGGAAGTATGGAGCAGAGGAAGAACATCTCTGGGGCGTTGATGGGTCCCAGGTGATGGCAGAAACAGTTGCTTTCATAAAATGGTGAGAATACAAGCCAGGTAACCCAGAATTCAGCTGCAAAGATGTTGAAGTAGTGAATTTCATATGTGTAGATTTAACCAATTACATACTTCTGGGCCTCTAGGTGGCATCCAACTTTATAGCTGGACCTCACATCTTAAGTGCTCTGAGCCAGGCCTCTGCATATCTGTGTCCCCACTATTCTGGGAGGCTCAGGCTGGATGATGACAAACTTAAGCCCAGCCTGGGTACCTTAGTGAGACGTTGCCTAAGAAAATGCTGGAGATACAGCATACAGGTGTGAAGGTCCTGGGTTAATTTCTCAGTGCTACCAAGAAAAAGAAGTTGACTGAGGCAGGAGGATTGTTGCAAGTCCAAGAACAACTTGGGCTACGTAGTGATTTCAGGAACAGCCTGGGCTGTGGAGTGAGACCCTGACTCAAAAAAAATGTTGATGGTTAATGAAAAAAAGGCAAAAATCAGAATTAGAACCAACTGACAATAATATGAAGGCAGAACGTGAATGTAATAGAGGTTTTTTTTTTTTTCCTATTTTCTTGATCACATTAGTGTTTCCTGCTCTGTTATGGAGCCTGTTCTCTTTCTATGAGAAAAGGCAGATGGCAGAGTCAAGGCTGGTGAAAAGCAGGTGGGTGGGCAGCCAGAGAACATCAACCTTTGGCCTCATGTCATACGTGGAGATACCTGGAAGGCACCAGACCCCCAGCCCAAACACCTGAAAAGGATTTTTCTAACCACTTTCAGGTGCAAGGGTTCTGATTTTGTAATCTACTTTTACATAGAAGATATTTTTTTAACATTTACTTTTCTTTTCAGAATCATACCTTGGTATTTTCATTAATCTGAAATAGCTGGTCATATTACTGATACAAATTATGTTCATAGACCATTTATAGTTTAGTCTTCACATACTTTACCTTATTCAAACCTCAAAAATAATTCTCTAAAGAAATCACTTTATGCTGCATAATAAGTTGAAAATACAGCAAGTTGAACAGAAACCATTGCTTTTTATAAAGCCTATTCAGTAAGAATATCTGATCAAAATGCATTTTCTGAATTCAATGATAGCTTTACAGTAGAGTTTAGGGAAGAGTATATGAATACTGTTATAATACATACTTGTGAGAATTTTTTGAGTATGTTAAAGTCACATAGCAATATGTAAACATCGCATTGAGGATTTAAAATTTACATTTAAAATATTCAAGTATTCAAAAATAAAGAAAAACCAACATCAGTGTTTCAAAATTTAATTCCCTTCATTCTGGTTCTTGATTTAGAACTTAATGTTTTAGTGATAATGACAAGTTTAGATAGTCACCTTTTCTCTGCCCTCCTTATAATTACTACTAAATTTTCAGACAAAAAATAAATCAGGAGGCATGTCAGGTAGGTCCAGATACCTACAAGGTTTTGAAAGTACATTTTGAGCATGACTGGAGTTGAGTGGAATCCCTGACTGAGGAACCAAGTTTTTCTCTGCAGAGAAAGAGACCAAAATAGGAACTGGAGTCTTGCTGATGTGTAGTTAGTTAGATGGAATCTCTCAGAGGGGTAGAGTGGAGCTTATAGGCTGGTGCTAAATCAGAAAAATTAGAATCCAACAATAATGACATACTATATATCATTAAACAGTAAAAACAAGCCAATCCAAAAGTTAAGGCACATTGCTACATAATATTTTTACCTCATCATCCAAATATCATAAATCCTCCGCTAAATAGCATCAAACCATTACTTCATTCCTAGTGATTTCAATCTATAACCAAGAAGCATCTACGCTAAGTAAATGGACATTTCTTGGAAGGATTCCAGTTGTAATCATAATTTCCTAGTCTTTTAAGAAGAATTCCAAATTGCTACCCAATATTTACCCCTTTCTTTCTGAAATAGACAACTGTGTTTTCCTTACAGATTAAAAAAATACATGAGTTGCTTCTGACACTCATTACAGACATACATAATAATATTCCTGGGGTATGTTTCAGTTTCTAGTTTATGTGCCTTACAATTAACTAGCTAGCTTCAAAAGAAAGAGTTCTAGTTCAGACTCAAATTGAGAGCAAATAACTGTAAACAGAGTGCTTGATTCATAAAAATAAACAGCCCATATGGGCTTCTGTTGCAGATGTTATATCCTGAAGTGTGCCCCCCAGCTAATCGAAAGTAGCAAAATCCCAGAGATGGGTAGTAACACGTGAGGGCCAGTCACTTGGAATGCACCCCTTGTTTGAATTTGATAAGAGAAATTTTAAGTAGACTTTTTTAACCCCTGAAATTAACAAGGGCTGCTCATATCCTTTTTGGTTTTATTGAAAAACAACTTCCTCTATATCTGCTGGTTTCCATTTTTCTTCCATCATTGGAAATTAACATGCTTTATGCTTCTCCACAACACTGATCACGCATGTATGTCCATTCTGATAGGAAAGATAAAGAATGAACATCTTCTTGAACACTTGGTCTATGTTCTACTCTTTTGCTTACATTCAGTTTCTGTTTGTAAATAGTTTGAGACAAATCCAGGTCCCAATATTTGCTTTATTGCTTATATAATCAGCTCTAGGTTTTCCAGATTTTCATGACACATTTACAAAGTTAATTTAATCCTTACCGTAACCCTGCCTTTGGTACCCCTGAGGGAACACTAGTTTGTGCTTGAGTTGGTATCATTTGCTTTTTTTTTTTTTTTCTGAAAGAGTCAATCCAGAGAAGGCATTTCTTGTGCTTGACAGCTCAGTGAAGATTGAAATCTGGATCTGACATTCAAGACTAACTTTTCCTGGACACGGGTTTTTAGGGTGACAGTGTCCCCCACACCAGAAGGTGTTCTGGCTATGCCATGCTCTCTCCTCTTCTCCTGCCCACAGGTCTTCCTCTGCCAGTAAGTAGGGAGGAAAGTATCCCAATGGGTTCTAATTCCAGATATTATTTCTAAATTATGAAAGCCTCATAGATCCAACACTCCATAACAATGTTTACATTTTACAAGAGAAAATTTTATAAGCTATAAATATGTAGGGAATGCCTCATTCCTTTTAAAAATAATACTTTGTTAAGAAGACTATTGGGGATGCAGCAGAGAGCAGGAGAGAATCCTGTCTGTAGATGCTGTGTAGGGATAGCACCAGATCCGGTACCCACAACACCTTCTAAGAGTAGGGAACCCAGAAATACCATGTAACATTGATAGTAATACAGACAACATCAACAATTTTTAGATGACTCAGTTTTGCTGATGAGCTGGTGGCTATAACCTTTCACATTTAATAAACTTTTTTCTTCTATATTCATTTCTATGATTGTTTAATTTTTAAATTATGCACAGATAATGTATTGGCTTTTTGTCACTAGCATAAAATATTTGACATTTGCAAATTACAAGAAGAAGAATTTGCTTTGGCTCATGGTTTTGGAGGGTTCAGTCTATGGCTTCAAGGCAAAGCATCACAGTGGCAAGATGTGAAAGACAAAACTGCTCAACTCATGGTAGCCAGGAAGTAGAGATGGAAAGAGCTGGAGAGTAAGAGTCCAAGGATCAGATGTAGGCCCTAGCCTCGTGATCCACCCATACATACTCCCAGAGATGCGCTGTCATAATCTCCTAGATTAATCTTGATAATTAAGATTAAGCATCAAATTAACATTAACAATGAACAATAAAATAGAACACTATACTTCTGTACAATAATTAAGTTATGTACATATGGTATTTCATTCTCTCCCTCTGTCTCAAAATGTCACATTGCACTGCAGTCACTCTTCTGTTAATGATAGAAGGTAATATTTGAGGAAAATGCTTCGTGGCTTGTCTTTAGTCTATGCAAATTTCCAACGTCACTACTCTTACATTTGGGGCTGTTCTTATGTAAAACAAGGATTACCCACACCTAAGCATCCCAATACCGTGACTATCAGTCTGGTGGCTCAGATGACTAAAGGACAGGTAGTACATATATGTATATATATCATGGATATGCTGGACAAAGGGACAATTCCTGGCCAGAGTGAAACAAAATGGGTTGGTATGACATTTTATTACATTATTCAGAATGGCGCAGCATTTAAAATTATGAAGTAGTCATTTCTGAAAAATTCTGTTAATATTTTTGAACAGTGGTTGGCAACTGGTTACTGAAACCACAGAAAGTAAAGCTAAAGATAAGGGGATGGCATGATGAGCATCTTTAACTCATCAGGTATTTCAAATGAACTTTGGACAGACACAGCTGTCATTGTTTTCTTACCACTGATGCCTTCACTAAGACACCATATACTAAATCGAAACTGTAGATATTTTGAGTAAGTTATGGATTGAGAAGAACTTTGGCGTTATCAACTATATTGCATTGTTTTTCAAAGTGCTTGGTTTATTTTGTTAATATTTTGATAGGTGTCTTTTCCTGAGCTATATGTTTAGGCATTGACTTAAAAAAAAAAAAGAGGCAGACCAGGGAAACTTCCTTCTGCATAGCTTAACTGCTTCCTTTGGATCTTCATGTCCCTTGCCACTGGGGAGTTTCATGGTTTCATAGAACTTGGGGTGCTGAGGCTGCATGAGATTTAAAAGAGCCTGTGTGAGGGAAAACGTCAATTTCTAAGCACAGGTTGACTCAGGCTGTGGCTCTGAGGAAAGATGTTTTAGTTATCTACTACTATGTAGCAAGTCCCTCTCTCTGGCTGGCTGGTCTTGTTCAAAGCAGGTGGTCTCAGAGCAGTTAGACCTTAGGTGATGACTGTCTCTTCTCAGAGTGAGAATTCTTAGATATCCAGAGGGGTGCTGCCAACAGATGTTCTTGTGATCCAGTCTCTAGAGTCACGTGGTATCACTTCAGCCACATTTTCCTTGCCCACAGTGAGCCACAGGGACTAGCTTAGGCTCGAAGAGAAAAGACTTGCACAAGGACATGAATCCAAGTGACACGGCTCATGGAAGAGTCAGTTTCAGAATCCAGCAGCCACAACAGAACAAAGATTTTGCAAGAATCCAAAATCTTGGCCTTTTGCAAATACTCACAGTGACATGATCGGATTTCAGAACTGAAGATCAGTGTTGTGAGTGTACTCTAAACTTGCGAACCACAATCCGCTCCTGAAGTACCTGTAAAATGTGGTATAGGAGATTGCTTCTATCCCAAAGGAAGGTTTGACCCTGTCTTCGACTCTATTATTTTAGAAGTAGAGAAAGGCAAGTATCTAAAGGCAAGGAGCTAGTAGATGTCTAGGGGAAGTCTGTATCTATAAAAAAGTGAGCAGTGCTTCTACATCCCCACACCTGGATAAACCCTGCAGTACTAATGCTACCATGTAATAAAGCAAAGCAGAAGAGATTTTACCTCACCAATAGTTCCTCTGTGACATCCACTCACTTTTCCATGTAAAGGATTTATTTGTGACATCCTCTTGCTCCCATACTACACCATCCTTAGCGCTCTGAGTGTCTGGGGTGTTAGACAGGTGGGTTATGTGTGTGGCTGGAGAATGTGGCGAGCTACAATTTTCACGCTGCCTTGGAGACTGTCTTCTCAACTCCCCAGCATCTACCCTGTCTCTCCTTTTTGGGCTTTCTCCTCACTTTCTCTCCTTGTTTCCAATGTGAATAATAAGAATCATAAGAAGACAGTGAATATAGCCACAGTATGGGTGTCAGAGCCACTCAGGAAGAAGTCGGATTATAGGAAACCTAGTTACAGAAATGATAACCTTGTAAATGCACAGTTTCTGGGTATCTTAATCCTGATGAAATTCATGTCCAGGATGTAATTTTAAAATCAAAGTAACGAACAAAGTAGATGGTCCATGGAGAGTGGGTGGAATAAAGATCAACCCAGAACTGAGGATTGCATCACATATCCAGTTTCTTGAGGTCCTGGTTTTAGAAGAAAAGCAAGGTAAGGGGATGAGCAAGGAACAGAGTGTAGTAGAAAAGATAATGAGAGAGAAGAAGGCAAGAGCACATCAGGGAGAAGCTTGGGGATCTGGAAGGAAGGGACTTGTATGAAGGAAAGTGCAGTCACTACCGCTCTTCTGCATTTAGTGATGAACGTAGAGCTACGTGTAAAGTTTCAAGTAGTATTTTTTTTCCCTGAGAAATGGAAAGAAGTTGTGTCAGAAGATGGGATCATGGGGTAAATATTGTTGCTGTGATACGGGGAGAGCGTGGAGGGCAAGGACAACTTGTCCTACGGCAGCTTCAAAGCAAAATCCTAGAAGATTGGACTCACCTACAGTTTTTTTCCAGGCTGATATTTTTATTGGTAAAGTGGCAATAGCAGCTCCTACTTGAAGAGAAACTATTCCCTAGCAAAAATTCATTTTTGATGACTCTCTTTGAATTAAGATGTAACAAAGACAATAAATAATTCATTGTGTGGCTTTGGCGTCTGTTCCTGGCTCTGGCACTCAGCGGTACGGTGACCCAAGCAAGTGATTCATCCTCATTCAACCTAAGTGTTCTCACCTGTAAAATGGGACTAACATGAGAATGTGCTTCATTGTGATGTAGCGATGATTATATGGAAGCCGTGTGCAAAGCCTGAGCATGTCACGTATGACCTCAGCACGTACTGGCTAATGTTGCTATGATTCCATTGCTATTAGAAACACAATTCAACATCTCACTTTGGTGAAGTTCCTCCCTAGTTCCAAGGAGGTACTTTCTGATGGTGAAATCAAATTTCTTTGTGCACTACACTGATTACATTTAAAAAAATCTTGAGAGAGGTCACAGATGAAAATATTTGGGCAGAGACTCAGGGCTTACACAGACTAGTTAAGCCACATGCATTTTATTTTTCCATTTTTCTGTCCCTCAATTAGCTTTAATTCTTGACTTCAGTGCTTCTGATTTTGGAATGAAAGGGTTTTCGTTGGTCCACTGGGCAGCTGGATTAAGCTGTACTTAAGTTACTTATATGCAGAAATAAACTTGTCTCCTTCCCTCTTATCCTCCCTGTACAATGGCACATTTCTGCTAATTACATTATTCTCAGTGATTCTCCAGGGCCCCCTGGATAACAAGTAGAAGCAATGTTACAGGACATATGCTTTTACGCTTTATTGGCCACTGTTATCCACAGCCTAATACCGAAGCTGAACAAACAGCCCAGATCCAAGTGTGCAAACCCGCCGATCGTCAATCTCATGGAGTCTGAATTTGATTAGAGTGCCATTTCCCTGCCCTTTCCCCTGTGCTCATAAGAAAGGAGCAGCCCTGAAATCCCTAAGAGATGCTGCTTGATTTAAGCCCTGTGAAATTCTACCCAAAAGGTAATAGAAAGGAGAAACCAAGCTTATCAAATTTTCCTTCGGAGCACTGGTCTGTTTCACCTGTGGTAATTGGCCGAGTTCGGGCTGCACTCTGACAAGCCACAGGAAGTTGCCAGAAAGAACCACCGATAAATAACTCAGTGCTTTGGGAACCCTCCTTTTAGGCTCCCTGGGATTGAGCTCTAAGCCAAATGTAGAAGTATGTGGGGCACATAAGCACATCTGGGTGACTTTTGGGGGAACGTAAGAGCTATTGTTTAATTACCAGAAGAATTTTTTGAGGTTGTAAATTAGACAAAGGACACTTTTTAGAATGAAGGTTGGTGTCTATTAAAACCAGCTAATAGAAAAAGAAGGTGACGAGCAAGTCCTCCCTTATTTCTTATTTCTCAGACACAGATAATTGAACCTATGTCTTAGAGCACTTTGGAAGGAACAAAGGGGAAAAAGCACTTCACAGGTGTCCTTTTAATTTATGCACTGCTGTTAGGTATTGTGACCAAAACTACTTAGGCTGCAGAGCCCTTCTGCGAGAAGGGCCCTGTGTAGAACCATCCTCCGGAAAGGTGTCAGGAAGGAAACTATTTATGGCATAAGTAGGGAGAGGAATCTTAAATAGCTTACTCCGAAAATCTGATATTTAAAATAAGAAAAGCCACCAGAGCATTTCAAGTGTATTTGACAGTCGTATACTGGTCCACATCAGCGTCGCCAGGTCTGATGTTCACACGCACAGAACAGACCACTATGGCTGGATGGGTTTTGATGAAATTGAAAATGAGAGACAGAGTTGAGGATAACTTTATTCATAGAAAGGAGGAGCAAGAGATCAAATCCCTTGTGTTTTTAGTGGCAAGGGGCAACCTAGCTGCTCTTCAAGATGGAGCAAAGAGTAACTGGGGACTAGGGACCACGAGAGATGGCAGGTGCTCTGGCAGTTTGCTCACCTAGAATCAGAAGCAAAACAAACATCAGCACTGCTTCTTAGACCTCATATAGGAAAGGGTAAAAATTTCCCCAGAATATCACCTGGGTTTTCTATTCCTTTACATTTGTAGGAAATATAAGGTTCCCTTCACCTGAAAGAGAGAAAAACAAATGTAGAAATGAGTTTTGGCTCAGTGCTTCAAGTATTTATCGAGTGACTATGAATCAGACACTGCTGGAGTGTCTGGTCATGTTTCTCGATAAGAGATGACAGAGTGAAGGTCACAAGCAAACCATTTCTTCCCTCTGGAAGGGACAATCTAACTTTCAAGTAACTTATACTCTATCGTTCTATATTGGAGAAGTCCCTTGTTTTACTTAACATTTGAGAATATTCTGCAGATAAAGCTGTTTCTCTGGCTTCGCGTTGGTCGGGGCTCAGCTGAAAGGTCCGTGTGACAGCACTTAGTGCACCACGGTGTCATTTTCAGTCTCAAGGAATATTGGGAGGAAATGATTTCCCTCTACTGCAGAAAGCAGCACGGGGAGGAGGGGGTGCACGGCAAGCATCAGGCACGTTCTCGGGAGCGCCAGATCCTCCCGCTGCCCCGGGCTGCGTCCTGGCAAGGTCCCTGCTCCACGACCAGAATTCTGCCCGTTGTCAGCTGCAGTGACACTAAGTCCCTTTGAGGACTAGGAGAACGTGCCCGGGATAGCAAGGGTACACATGTAAATAAGAAGCCTCAGAGCTCGGAGGCTTTTGCTAGCTCGCTGGTGTCGGTTTTGGGGGGAATGGAGCCGGGGAAGTGAGTAATGACAAACTGACAATAATATTCACAATAAAACTTCTGAGAAAAAAATTTTGGGCTTCTCCAGGGCCCGTTCCCCATCCCAGTCTTGGCTTCCTGAGCTGGAGGAGCATGAACCCCAGCTTCCTTCCCCGGGGAGCCACAGGCTGCCCGCGGCCACGTCTCTGGGTGGCTCGGCTGGCCTCTCTCCCAGTTCTCCCTGCAGCTTGATGGAGAAGCCGCGACAGATCACATGAGGTGGCGCTGAGTACAGATCTATGCTCCCGAGTCTCTTTCAATTGAATCGAGACAGTGCGCAGCCATTTTAGCAAATTTAGCACTAGAATTCAGAGAGCACAGAGGACAATGCTTGTACTCATGAATGATATCACTCATTCGACACTTAAGGCATAATGGTTTCTACTATTATCTCCTTGTCTGCAAATGGCTTTTTTTCCTGATTATAAAAAAAATACAGATTTATGTAAAATTTAAGATCACACTGAAAAAAATCATCTCTTGGTGAAAGAAATAAAGGATAGAAATCAGGCGCGACTTTATTACCTAAGGGAAACCAATGTTAATAATTTGTACTTATTCTTTTAGTTTTAACTATTGGTTGTGAGCATTGACTGTCGTATGTCAACCTGACTGGACCAAGAAATGCCTAGCAGACGCGGACCGTGCACTTCTGGGTGTGTCTGGGTGGTGACAGAGGTGTGATTTTGGACACTGTGTATGTTGTCTCGTTTTTGGAGGCTACAAGTCTGAAGCATTTGTTTTCCTTTCAGGTGTTGCTCCCCTGCTCTGCTTCCTGGCTTTCATGACCAGGCACCTCTGCTCTGCCACTCGCTTCTACCATATTGTTTCTGCCTTGTGTCCTCCTGGCTCCAGACTGAATCCCTGAGTCTCTTCCTTTAAGTTATGGGTGTCGGTTATTATGCGTCAGAAATTGGAAAGCTGACACTAACGCGCGCGCGCACACACACACACACACACACACACACACACATTCATTTTTCAATTTCACTAAGTATGGAAACTGTTTGGCAAGCTCCTTTGTTTTCTGTACCAAAAGACACAGCTCTTAAATTCTTTAATGGCCTCAACGTATTCCATAATGTAGATAACCACAATATCAATCATGTAGATATTGTTGGTTTGTTTGCTTTCTGCCATTGGTGACTACTGGGCTTGTTTCTGATTTTTTTAAAAGTCTTTGCTCTCGGTCAGCACATTCTCGGTGAGCAGCTTTTGTATATATACCTGCTACACTGGTAATGATTTTCCTCTTTTGTAAACTCCTAGTAGTGCAATCTCTGGGTCAAAGTGTGTTAGCTTTTTATAGGCTAGTAATGCATACTATAGACTCCAGAGAGGTTGTACATGTTCATTCTCCCAGCAGCTAAGTGTAAATGCTGGTTTACCCAAACTTCACCACAGGTATGGGTGAGCATCTCTCTATTTTGATGAAAACTGAGGGATTGGAAATGGCTTGTGTTCTTCCAATCAATTTGTTGCTTTTTTCGCCTTTGTTGATTACAACAGACATTGAAGGTTTTTTGACTGATTTCCGGGTATCTCTTAAGTGTCTTGTATGTGCCAGACACATACTATAACCAAAAGAAGCCAAAGTGAAGATGGGAAAAAATAATGAGTTCTTGCTGTCATGAAATTCAGAATTTGAAGGGAGACTAAGTTCCCCAGGATTGCCATATCAAGCTATTCCCAACTATGTGGTTTAAATCATAGACGTTTGTTACCTCAGTTTACAGGTCTGAAATCAAGGCTTGGTCAGGGCTGTGTGGCCTCTAAAAACTTCCTCATCCGCTTCTAGCTTCTGGTGTTTTAGCAAAAGTTTTTGGTGCTCTCTGGTTGGTAGACGTATCATTCTAACCCTCTGTTTTCACATGATGCTCTTCCTGTGTCTTTTTCTTCCTACAGATTTCTTCATATATGCTAAATCATATTGAATTAAGAGTCACCCTATTTCACTGGGTTCCCCCCTTAACTAATTACTTCTGCAATGGTCCTATTTCCAAGTAATGTCACATTCTAAGGTGCTAAGGGTGAGGACTTCAACATGCCTTTTGGTGGACATGGTTCAATCTACAAAAATACCGAAGTGTTAAATAAGTGATCTGTCAAGTGAGTAGAAGTTGCTCGTGCAGTTGTTGTCATGTAGGGAGGTATGGGGGCTAGGAGAGGAGTGAGCAGAAGACTCGGTTAAGGTGCGAGGGAAGAGCAGCCAGGAGGGTCAATGTACAGAGGGCAGAGTGGGATGAGATGATGACTGAGAGAGCAGAGCCAGGTGTGCAACGTAAGACTGACTGGAAAGGTAGGGAGGGACAAATGTGTGGACCAGGAGAAGCTTTATCTTAGGAACACTGGGAACTCACCAATATAATTTGTTTGTGGTGGAGGGTGATGACAGAATTGAATTTGTACTTCTGAAAGGTCATTGTGGGAAAGGACCTGGAAAGCTCTGAGCAGATGTCAGAGCCAGAGAAAAGCTACTCTGTTGTCTAGGGGTGTCCTGAGAGGAAAGACAAAAGCAAGAGTCAGGATGTGCTGATAGATATTGGAGGTGAGGGACAGATTCTCTGAGGAAGCCTATGTCTTTCAGTGTGTGTAGCAAGATGAATGGTAGAATGCACACAGAGACTTAGCCACACTTTGAAGAGACTCAGCTGTTGGGCATCTTTGGGATGTGTGGGTAGAAATGTCGAGCAGGCATTGGGACAGCTTTGTCCCAGGACTAGAAAGTATATGAAGTTGGAGACAAAACTCCAAGAGTCATCTGTATATAAATGGCCTTGGTATATTGATGGAAATGAGATCACCAGAAAGAATGCAGAAGTAGGGGGACCTTTTCATGTGCTCATTTGCATATTTTCATTTGATTATTTTAGGGGTGGCCAGTGGCTATTTTTGCCCACCTTCTATAGGGATTTTAGCATTATCTTTTTCATTGACTTATGAGAATGCTTTATAAGTTAATGCTTTTTTTGAAGTACTTATTACTATTTTTCTCAATCCGTTGTCTGTATTATAACCTTATTCGTAGAATTATTGTTAATGTTTCTGACCATTAGAAAATTTTACATATTTATACAGTTTTAGTTATCAATATTTTTTCTTATACAACATAGTATTAAGACCGCAATTTTTCGTATCACAGTGCTCACGTTTGAATCCTGTCTCTGCCACTTATTACAGGTGTCGGGTTAGGCAGGCCATCTTAATTTGTTTGTGTACCAATTCCTTTACCTGCAATACAAAGATGACAGTAGCACCTACTTTATTATGGATATTTAATAAGATAATTCACATAAAGAACATGAGAAAAATGCCAGATGTCATAAGGATAGACGTCAGTGAGGATTAACAATTATTGCTGTTATTGTTGGAGATTAAACAGGACAATGAAAATCTCAAGTAAAATACATGAATATGTTCAAGTTCAGAGAGAATTTTAGAAATAAGTAGAACTCTCCAAATAGGGAAATAAAAGCAGTGCAAAATACCAAGACTTGAAAAACTACAAGGAGAATAAAAAACAGACAGGTCAGTTTAGTGGCATCTATAAGCTGTGATAGAAAATCAGCTTCTAGTACTTTGAAGATCTTAATCACAGAAACAAAGTGGGGTGTGTACACACTTGAAAGAAAATCGGTTAGCATCATCTCAGGAAGACCTGTCTAGGCCTCAAGAAAGGAAATCTGGGACATCGGAATATGCCCTGTATAATGATAGAAATCTAATACGCACAGGGCACTCAGAACCTGCCTGGGTGGTAGAAGTTGCCTCAAGGTCAAAGCAAAGTCAAAAGTGAGAATAGAGACAATAGGTTTGGTTTTGAAGAAATACAATTGTAAGTATAGGAGATAGGTTGACAATTTCTGGGGTGTTCTGTACTCATTATTCCTTTGGTTGATCTATCCAGTTGCTACCAATGTGTTAGAAATTTGGAGGACAGACAGGAAGAGAAATTATTCAATGGAAAGTTGGCTCAGGATTAAAAAGATTTCCTCTCTCCTTTGCTTAGACCACACTGTTACCTTTGCTGTCACTTGAGGGGCTGTTCTTAGCCAGAGTGGGAGTGGAACTGGTATTCTGTAATTACTATTATTGTTGTGGCTAATGTAGTAGTTGTCACTATAAATATTATAAGCAATAGCTTTTGTCTTTGGTGTCTGATGCCTTATGAGATGGAAAAACATTTTTTGTTTGTACTTTTGTAGTTGCGTTACTTTATTTTAGAGCTGATATGTTGATTATTTTTACATACATATCTGTCTCCTTAACTTTTTTCTTAAATTCCTAAACATCAGAGAATAGGGCCTTGTTACTGGGCTAGCCAGTACAGAGTCAATCCTGGTGGACCTTCAGAAAGTGTCTTTTAATGATGAAGGCTATGTATCACGGATCGTAAAAGGCAATTCTTGGTGATTCTGTGCCTGGTGAGGGTTTGGTTTTAATTTTCCAGTGATGCTTGCTGGGATGGAGGTACCTGGGTTAAGTTATTTTCAGAGATTGGTCAGTGCCCTACACAGTTGGTGGTAGGCTCAAGAGGACCCACTGAGGACAGGCCTGTCATATAATAAACACGCATCATGGCTCCACACCCCTAGGAGAGCAGAGTTCTTAATCATTAATTCCTGGCAAGCATATAAAATTTCCTCCCTCTTGAAAAGATGACCCACCACTTTCTCTGAGACGCCAGAGACCAACAAATGATAAGAAGCCATTGCTCCCTGCTTCTATCCTGGGTAGTTGCCAGGGTTGCCTACAAACTGGGCAGACTCCAGGGCCTTGTCTCCTTCTCAGAGTTTGGCTGCTGGCCCGGGGGGTTGAGCATTCTCAGGCATACAGTACAGCGCTCTTTGCCCCGAGGCTCTGGGCTGGTTGCAGGGGCCGCTGTGGGCCCTCAGTCATTCTGGCTTTTTCCTGGCCCTTGTCTTGTCCCTCAGCCTCACGAGGTGGAAGGAATAGGAAAACGGAAAACACTGAGGCATCCCAGGATGGAGTCTCCAGACTCTTAAAAATTCTTTCTTTATTCCTCTTTTACTGCCTGACACAATCTGATTTATTTCTTCACTGATACATTTAAAATGTCCCTCCTTGTACCAGGTTGTGAATTATAGGAGCAGTTGGTCTCATCTACCTTTTTCACTATGTCCCCTGTGCGCACGGGGGGAGGGGGGACTATATTTAGTTCATAATAACTATTCAACGAAGATAATATTTCAAATAATAAATAAACAAATTTATGTTTAATTACTTTCTTGACAGTACCGAACAAATTCACTTAGTCAAATCTTTAAAAAGTGCTAGAAATCAAGAGAAGTAGTGTTGAGAGATCCGCTCATGCCCACAGTCTTCTGATACATCCACAGAGTACATGGAGCACCTGAGATTAGGAGTGATGGAGCTCCTAATTTCTGCACACCTCCCAAACATCTGTTTTTAGGGAAGTGCAGCTCACTCTAATAAACATTTGTAAACAATTAACCAATGTTGCAAGCACACCATTTATGCTAATGTAACATTACTTAAGTGATGATCAGCTTTCAAGATTTTGGCTGTTACGTGATTAGCAACAGTAGTAACTATGGTCCAATAGGCAAAGACCTTGCAATTTTGAAGCTACATCTTCACTTGGAGGTTTGAAACCAGTGTCACGTGGAAGGCACGGCTCCTCTCTTCTTACTGCTTCCTCCGAATCTTTCTTTCTGATCTGTGCCTGTGATTCCATTATGCTCTGGAGCTGCATTAGAGCTTCCGTTTACAGGGGTGTGAGGAAGGAGAGGACAAGGGAGAAAGTTTTGAACCTGAGTTTTGTAAGAGATTCTTACTGTTTCTCAGTACCAGAGATTCTGGGCTCAGTGTGAAAGCCTCGGTGAATTGAGGTCATTAAAGTACAGAAGAAGCGTCGAAGACGGAAGTAAATGTTTCCTTTTTGAGTCCATGATGAGATAGATGCCTACGAGGTGTCCTTCTTTATGTTCATTAAACATCATGCAGCAAAGAGTCACTCACCAAGCCCAACTCAGCGACGTCTGGGTTACAAGTGGTTGTACACAGGACTGACGTAAGTGCAGAGGCCATATTTTCTGAACTAGAAATTGAAACACACGGCTGACACATGATCTGACAGATGGATGGAATATTTTGGATTACGACTGTCCTAGAAAAACCTTTTACAGATGGCATAGGTGTAGCACACAGACACACAGACATGGGCATGTGACTTGAGGGGCATGGAGGAAATGCCATGCTCTCCTTCAAAATATCTTTTCCAGTGTGACGCCTTCCACTATTAGAGATTTATTTTTGTGTCTTATGTTGGCTTTCAGACATACCAGTTCGCTTTATGCAAATGGAAATATTTCTGGTATATAATCCTCAACAATTTTTAAAGATCTGGTTTTGGAGGTTTCACTTTTGAATGTAAAAGTAAGAAGGACTGGGAAGCTTGTGAGAAAGAGGAGAAAGGGAAACATTCTCATATTTTGCTAGTTTCATCTAGAATTACCAGATGGTGTCACAAATACCCAGGGAAGTTGTGAATCTCTTCCTTGGAGACTTGAAAGAAGAAATGGCTGGCTGAGGGCAGTCCTGCCTCCTAAGTGGGAACCCAGGGCCAGCGCTGCTCAGCTCCCTGTTAAGAAATGAACATGCTGCAAAAATGCACTAGGTCCTTGTCATCCTGAACATTTCAAATTCTGTGAGTCATAAAAAAATATTCATGGTGGTGACATCTCAATAAAACAAAATATTACTCTTAAGCCATCAGGATTTTATAGAGCAAAATTCTGTGGGAGCTCATAACAGAATTATACATTCTTTTTCCTTTCCCATACTTGTGATTCTTTCACGTAAAAATGATTGCATCTTGCAGAAAAAAATGACCTTCAATGTGTCAAATTTAGAAGTAATAGCTGCTTGAATGGACAGTAATTGAACATGTGGAATATTCTAGTCCTGCCCAACTCAGTTGTTGGCTCTAGGAAACACACCTTTGGAAGGGCCATTTCCACAGACAATTGTTAACTGATCTTTGCATCATTGTCAGTACAGATGTTATTTCCAAAGTAACAAAATAGAAAGTGAACAATGGAAGAGTTGAGACTATGAGATGCACACCAGACACACCGATGTGGGGTTCTTTGCTAGAGAGCCAATCGATTGGAAGAAGGATTCGGGTTATCTTTCTTTTGTATCCTGTCCTCTCCTCCAACTGTGAAATGATTTTACTACGGCAAGTCATTATGCAATTTGTTAATCAATTAACTTAGTTAATATCAAATGTGACTTTAAAAAGTTCTGTCAGGAACGTTATTGACTACCCAAGTTAGCTTCCCTGAAAAATCTTAGGACAGGAGTCAGTAACCAATACCATGTGATCCAGACCCTACTGCCACTTCCTGCCCTGGCCTTGTTCCTTGAGATAGTGGCCAGTCCTCCACATTTCTCTTTTTTCCTTCTTACCTTTCACCTCTTCCAACCTGCCCTCACCTTAATCTTTGCTCTCATGACCTCAGGCGAAGTTCTTTCTCTATCATCATTCTTTATCCCTAGATGTCAGGAAGAATAAAAGGATTAGTATTTATCTGGTTTTATAAAAATGACTATAAGAACTTTATAATATT
The DNA here is from genome assembly GCA_004027205.1 of Ctenodactylus gundi. Lineage (NCBI taxonomy): Eukaryota > Metazoa > Chordata > Mammalia > Rodentia > Ctenodactylidae > Ctenodactylus > Ctenodactylus gundi. The sequence continues at coordinate 261,578 of PVKB01001675.1, read as the reverse complement.
TAACCAAATTTTCTAAAAATGGAGTAATTTGCCTTCCATTTGAGAGGCACTTAGATGTGGGCCTGTGGGTCTCAGGCACCAGACTCTAAAGTGCCCACTGTTGGCTACTGGTCTGCAAGGAGATGAGGTAGACATTGGGAGTAAGTATTCAGAAACTTCCCTAACTGTTCAACACTACTGCTGTGCCCGTTTTTTTGCTATATTATAAGAAGTGTTGGCCCATTAAGGATTGAAATTTTGAAAAAATCAGGGAGGGCTTTTTTTTTATCTCTTTTCTCTCCTTTTTCTCTCTCTCCTACCTCTTTCTTGTCTTTTCCTTTTTAACCATACACAGTGTGAGCAGTATTAAACGTAACTGGAGTTTATAATTATTTTCAAAATTAACCTTTTTTTTGCATGACAGTATTCCAAGAGAAAATAAACCCACAGAGCTTTCTGATAAGTAAAGATTCATCAATTTTTAAATTTAGTTTATATATACACATAGCTTTTGTAAAGATTAGGACCAATATGAATACTCACTAGAACAAGAGCTTCTTATTTTTCTTAATGTGATTGCTCCTTTTCTTATATAAATTAATACTTCAATACACAGAATGGTAATGAATTATTCTCAGAAGTAGGACATAATAGTTATCTATAACACATCAAGAGAAATTTAGAAGTAAGATGATCTAAGATAATGAGAGGCCAGTGGGAATTTGAGGGAGAAGAGAATTTGACATATGGAAGTAATTATTATGAATTTTAAATTATTTACTAAGTATAGCAACATCAGGATGCTTTTGTTAGCCGACTTAGAAATTTTTCTTAAAAGAGAATATCAAAATGTAGAACAACTGCAGGTATTTTGTATTCTAAAAGAAAGAAAGGAAGAAAGAAAGAAAAAACCCCTCCTATCCTGTAAAGCTCTTGAGAAAATCTAGGACTGATCTTGGACAGATGCACCGAAGTTTGTTTTGCTGTTAGTTAGGGTGATCATTGTTCAAAGAAAAACTGTGAACCGTGTCAGCCGGATGACACAGGGTATTTTGGTTCGCAACTCTTTTTGGTCCAACACTTTGTTTCTCTTAAAAAGAAGAAGAAGAAGTAAAAAAGAAAGCATTTGTGTGCTTTTTACAGATAGTACAGAGTACTGCTTAGCATTTTAGCTACTAACACAAACAACCTTGACAATCATGATCTATTTTTTTTATCCCTTTTCACCCAGACAAGTAGGCAGTCATCAATTATCAGCCCTCACATGAAATACAAATTTAGCACCATAGAAATGAAAACTAAAGCAATTTGTACCTTTACTATTCCAAGGGGAATCATTCTTGGTCTATTTACTATGAAATATTCCCTCTATCTTATACTCTTCTAAGTTATATCAATGCCATCGACCATAACTTGAATCATAATGAGTAGATGATACCCTTGCATGACTGGAATCATGTCATCATTATTAGATGACCTAGTTAGCATATGTGGTTAGAAATGCCATTGCCCTGTTATTTATTGACCTATTCAGAATGGCACAGGTTATATGAGGATATGAGGAGTAGGTTTCTGATGTGTGTTTTTTTTTATGAAATGTGCAGTGTCTTGTTTATTTTTAACCTGTATCCACTAACTACAAGTCTTGAGCCATCCACACTATTTTAAAATATTTCCTTACAAACCATATTTTTTTCCTTTTATGACTTTTATTATCAATGTTCCTAGAGAAAAATGTAAAACGTAATAAAAAAGTGATAACCTTGTTTCAGCAGCAGTAGTAGATGTTAGGTGGAGCCTCAAATCAGGAGAGATGACAGTGAAAGACCCAAGCCTTCTTTGACCCCATGGGGGTCAAGTGTGTGCACCCTGTTCTTGTTTCCACAGCCATCTGTGGCTCCACCGCCAGGGAAGGACTGCATGGATTAGCTGTCCCTGAGGAGGTCTCCTGATAACATTGGATCCAAGGTCAGAAATAGCAGCACTATTATATCTTTGCTTACAAATAAGAATTTATAAGGAAAGAAAGAATGATGTGCTTTAAAAATGATGCTAAAAGTTATCCTTACATTTACTCTGCCTCCGCTCAAATCTTTTTGGGCCTTTAATCATATTTCCTGCCCTTGCAGTTCCCCCACAACTGCCCCAGTCTTTCTAAGTCATTATTCTCATCTCTTCAGAGGACCAAAATGCTCTAGATAAGTTATGCTTTCAATTTGGGAAGAACTTGCTATCTTATGCCTTCTGATTTCTTCTCATTTCTTTTCAAATCTACTCAAGTGTCTGCTGTTCTCAAAGTGTTCTTTGGAACTCAGTATTTATGGAACTGACCAGTTCTAAATAAGCCTGTATTATTTTGCATGCTTAAAATACTAGGATAGTTCTTAAAGTTAGAGAATATGTCTAACAAGCAATAAGATATATTCTCTTTTCAAGTTTTATCTCTTATATAGGGTCATTAAGGAATTTGAGTCTGTAAGGAAACTTTGAGGTGTTCTGCATGTAACATAAGATCAGTAATTCTGCCACATGTTTATTTTCTAACCTACATGATCAAATTAAATTTGTTGCGTGATGCTTAATGATATAGAGTCTTTTCAGATAACCCAGATAATATATAAATATATATCTGTTTGTTAATTGGACAGATTGGCTGAACCGTCTTCATATGGTCTGTTCATTTACACACCCCAACTGGGGATATTAATAGAAAGTATTGAATGAGCAGCATTTCTAAATGCATATGCTGGAAGTTAAGTTAAATGAATCCACTTTTTATTTTTACTATATAATTGGAAAATAAACCCCTAGCCTTTGAAGCATTATTCTCACTGTCATACTCATTAGCTCATGAGTAAGTCTCTATAAAAAGGCATGCGTTTTCAGAGTGAGAACTGAATCTGCTAAAAGCTCACTTAAATTTAACTAGTAACTCACTATTCTAAGAAATCCCCTCTTCTACAAAACAAAACAAAACTCAGCTGGGCCAGCTGACATGGACCTATAATTCAAGTACTCCGGGAGGCTGAGGCAGGAGAATCGCAAGTAGCTTTGGTATCTTAGCAACTTAGTAAGCCCTGTCTTGAGATAGAAAGTAAGAATGGATCGAGGATGTAGTTCAGACTGAAACCCTAATACCTCCAAAACAAAAAATAAACTGCTATTTCTGGGTATAGATGTAATGTCCAATCTAAATTCAAAGCCCTATTTGTCACTGAAGAAATTATAAACTTTGATTCACAAATTTACACCCTCAGATAAGTATATTTCATTGTATAGCTTCTCATGCATGTTATCCATTGGCTTGGATTTGTTGTTCCTGTTCCCAAGCATGTGGCAGAGTTGAAAAGATCTCCTAAGCAATTCTCAGTGCCCTGTGCAAAAGGACTTGCATTTCTGAATTAAATACACACCAGAAATAAAGACTGGATTGCAGTTTAAATATCAAAGCAATATGTTTCAATTGACTAAGCAGGCTACTAACAATTTAGATAAAAGGATGTGATATAACAATTAATGAACTATAAAAACCCTTTATTGGGCATTAACCCTTCTGAACACATAGGTATGTGTGTACATTGTAAACATATATTTGGTTGGCATATGAAAGATTTTAGGACTGCATTCTGTTAGTTTATGATTCATTGTTTATATTTACATGGAAGGAAAAGAAGTCTATTCTAAATTCCATTGCTCCACTCGTTAAGGTCTTTTTGAGGAGAAATTGGAATTGAGATAGAAAATGGAATACAGGATAAGAGCCAGTCTATCATCCAATAAATGCTTAATTAATGGCTTGTTTGTGTACAGACCTGTGTAAAGTGCAGTGGCATATGGAAAGGAGTCTATGTAATTATAGCAATAAAGGATGGATCCAGCAGTCATGGAGGAATTTGAGAGCCAATGGTATAGTTCCCACTAAAAGCAGACACTGAGCCTGGAGTACGGCATCGTAGTCTGGAATAGTTGGGGAAGGCTGTGGGGGACATATGGCTCTTGATCTGGGTTTTTTAAAAAAGGCTGGATTTAGATAGAAAGGCAACACTATGAATGAAGTCACGAGGAGCGGAATGAACATGGCGGGTTGGGGCATGGGGGAAACTAAGCAGCCTGGAGTTGAAGAATCAAATCACACAAACACAGGGGAGACTGACTTAGTGCCTGCCTCCTGAGGTTACCAAGAAGCGACATGGACAGACTGGACTGATGGCCACGCTTGGAATGCTGTTGCTGCTAATCAGGATGGGATTCTGGGACGTGTGAGGAAAAACACATGGGGAGACATTGACAATGTGGAAATAGAGCCCAGGCTCTAGAGCCAGAGTGTTGGAGAAAATGTCAGACTCACAGATGGAAAAGCACATCTTTTAGGCCTAAAAAGTGGGTTCTAGACAAATTAGTGGCATTGAAAGTTAATCCGTCTTGCAGGTTGGGTGTCTTGCTCTGGCTCTGACTGTGTGTGTGTCTGTTTTACTTTGCTTCAGTTTAGCTATAGTTCACTTGACTTGTTCACACTATCTGAAAGCTCAGGTCTCTGGGGTTTGCAAACGATTTGTACACATGAAAGAAGGGTAACATCTGGCATCTGGTGACTTTGGTTCTATCCCTTCCATTTCCTTGGTGAATGTCTTGATATTCTTTGTTTATATATGCTTTTTAATATTTAAGTCTTTTTAAGGAAAATTTTTTAAAAGACAAGTTTTGGGTTCATAGCAATATTAAGATTTTCCACACACCTCCTACATGTACATATATCGCCTCTGCCTTTATTAACATATATTATAAGAGTGGTACATTGGTTATTAATATCACTGATGGGCTTACATTCAAATACTCCAATTTATTTTAGAGTTTATGCTTAGTGTTGGATCTTGCATGAGCTTGGAAAAATTTATAAGGACAAATATTCTCCATTGTAGAATCATACTGTTATTTGCAAAGTCCTAAAAATGTTCTGTACCCTGCCTACTCGGTCCCCCATATGCTGATCTTTTTTATTGTTTTTGTAATATTATATTTTCCAGAATGCCATACAGCTAACATATAGCTTTTGCAGAATGGTCAGTAAGATACATTTAATTTCAATTGTGTCCTTTTTTCATTTGTTAGATCATTTATTTTTAGTGCTGAATAATATTCTACTACCTGAAAGTACCGCAGTCTATTTACTTATTGGCCTATGAAAGGATAACCTGGTTGCTTCCAAGATTTGGCAATTTAACTAGTAACAACATCCGTACCCAGGATTTTGTACAGACATCACATTTCAATTCCTTTGTGCCAAAACCCAGGAACATGGCCAATAGATCATGTATTAAAAGTATCTTAATTTGCAAATAACTGTCAAATTATCTTCCAATGTGGCTACATCATTTTTCATTCCATTAATAGCAAGAATTCTATTACTCCACATTCATCAACAGTTGGTGGTGTCAGCATTCTAGATTTTAGCCATTCTACCTGGACATTTCATGGTGGCCTTCCACTTGAATTTCCTGGATGAAACTTGAAGCAGAGCACCTTTTCATACACTTGCTGTTTGTATATCTGTTTTGGTGATATGCCTGATAAAGTCTTCAACCTATTTCTAATTGGGTTGTTTGATTTATTATTGTTGAACTTAAGAGTTCATAATTTGTAGATTTTTTTTTTACAATTTTTTTGTGAATCTGTGGCTTTTTGTCTCTTCCCTTCCTTTCTCAGCAACTTTTGCATAGTAATTTTAAAAATTAAGATTAGGTTATAATTTTTTCTTCACGAATAATGTTTCTGCTGTATTAAAGAGTCATTGCCATCATTAAAGTCATCCAAGGTTTGCCTATATCATCTTTTAGGTGTTTCATGATTTGTATCATATGTTTAGGTGTGTGGTGTATTTTAAGTTAATTTTTATGGCAGGTATAGGCTTGGTGTTTAGATTCATTGTTTTCAATGTGAATATCCAATCGTTTTAGTACCAGTTTAACCATAAGACTATCTTTGTTTCATTCGGTTTCCTTTGCTTCTTTGCTGGATTATACTTACATTGATCTATTTCTGGTCTTTTATTTTTTGTAGGTTCTAAATGAAGAACTTTTTTTTCTTTTTCTTTTTCCTTGCCCTTTCTTTTTCTCCTTCCTTCCTTCCTTCCTTCCTTCCTTCCTTCCTTCCTTCCTTCCTTCCTTTCTCTCTCTCTCTCTCTCTTTTCTTTCTCCAGAAATCTTAAATCCTATGGCACTTAAAACTTGTTAACCTTTCTTCTGGGAGGTAAATTTTAGCAAAACTGATAAGAAAGAGTAATGGTCTACACAAGCCTACATAGTCTATATAAGACTATATTAAATAATTCCAGCTTTGTTCAACAATAATTAAAACTCTTTGCCGCATCTTTACTGATTCTTTTTTCTCCCCACTAGCCGATGCCCTACGGTGTCAGTTATTATAATTGTTTAACAATTTTTGAAGTTGGTTGGTGTGAGTCTTGCAACTCTGTCTTTGACTTTCAATATTGTGTTGTGTTCTGGGTCTTGCTTTTCTATATAAACCTTAGAGTAAGATTCCTCATTCTCGTACCATGCTGGGTTTTGACTGAAATCGTACTGAATCTATAGATCAAGTTATGACGAGATAATATCGAGATTTTTAAACACAAACACAGAATATTGATCCACTTACTTAACCTTTTCATCTTGTTCATCATAATTTAAAAATATAATTTATAGTTGATATGATAAATAATTTATATAATTATAGATATAACTTACGTTATATAATTTTGTTACATAATTCCTTTACAGATTTTGTTAGATTTTTACTTAAGTGTTTCGGTTTTTTTTGGGGGGCTGAATTACGATGTTATGTTTTAGGTTTTAAATTCCATGTTTCTTTTAACATAGGGAGAAGTAATAGAGTTTCATGTAATAACCTTGTATCCTGCCTACACAGGCCTTTTAGAGCGATCCTGGGTTGTTTACTGCCATAGTCCTAACCACTATTCAAAGTGGTACTGTGCCTTCATGATACTTCAAGAGCGACACAAGAGATTGATAGTCAGTAATGTCAGGTGTGTAATTGTAAGGCTGAATTTCTTTTTGGAATCTGACTATAAGGCTTTTGTCACAGAAAGTGACTTGAAATCCCCAAAGTTGCTCTGTAAGTTCTGCATTAGTTATTTTTTTAAGATGGCACAGTGAGTTGCTAATTTGATTGATTCTTACCAGATTTCTCCTCTGAACTTTCCTTTAAGATCTGACTTCTGGGAAAGAAAATGTAGATTAAGAGCATAGAAAATAACTCTATGTAAGTTCAGGATTGTAAGGGCAAAGCAGCAATTGCTCAACAACTCGACTCAGTTGAATTTCTCAATCAAGCTTCATTAATATTCAACAGTGTCAAGGAACACTTTTCTAATGTAATATATCTGTATACTGCCCAGGGCCAAACTCTTTCTTGTTGGCATTTATCATAATATTGTCCTGTGTTTCTGAACACAGTGTTTAGCGAGGGCTGGAACCAGTAAAAATCGGTTTATGGAATCATTGAGTGATTGAAAAGTATAATTTCCATTCTAAGTATTGAATAGGAATTCATAAATTTTGGCATTTGATACAAAGAAAGCTAAAAGCAAGGCAAATCAAATATGAGTCTAAATACTAGATACCAGCAGCCTGTATCCTTCTGTTATAAAATGGTAGAGATAGGAATTTTCCATGATTAGCTAGGATTAGTTTTTTATTTCATGTTTTGAAGTTGAAGTCTATATAAATACATTTGAAGCTTTTAAGTGAAGATATTAACGTATTAATCTGCTTTTAAAAATTTATCATTAGTGCATACTGAGTTTTGCATATTACTAAAATTATGGGGTTTAGAGCATTATATATTATTTTGCCTTTCTTAAACTTTCTCTGTCTGTGGTTTATATAGAAGTCTGTCTAGTTCTTTTTCAACTTATGTAAAAGTTGGCCATTGCTGGAAGATACTTATTGACAAAATTTGTTCTGCTCATTGTATTTAAAGATAGTCATATGCTGTATGTCCTGTTGACACCGGGAGGGAGGGGAAGGGTGGAAGAGGGTGGGGTGAGCAGAAAAACTCAGCACTTACCTGCCAACCTGTCATTTGAGGTACCTTACCAGACTTTATTTTTTCAAAAAATAAAATCAATTCACTTAAGTTAAAGTGTGTGTTTTTGTGTGTATGCGCATGCATTGAGTTCATTAACACTTTTGAGTTCTAAAAGTTAGACTCTGCCTTCAGTTAATTCCTTACGTTATGATATGGTATCTCCTGATCATATGTCTTGTCATGATCCAAAGCCAATGCTATCTGAATCTTCTCCAGTAATATAAATGCCCGCAATCCCTGAGATAAAGAATCACTCCCCATATAAGTCTATGTTCATCCCCATGTCCCTGGGTAATGGTATCATTCCAGCACTTCAGGAACAATTCTAAATAACATGATTTAAGTATGACTACCAGATGATGGCCCGCAAAAACATGAACTTAAACTTTAGTGTCAACACACACTAGTTCCTTTTAAAATCGAAAACTAACAGTCATCTTTGGAGAGATAGGGTATAGGTACAATTCATACTACACACAATAAACATTGATCCCCTTTACAATGCTTCCAGTACAGGCAATTGTTATAATAATAGGTTCTGTCTGGGCCCCTCTCTAGTGTGTTTCACTTATTCCCACTGTCAAGACTAAGAGTTTATCTGGGCTAAATTTGTGATTTATTTTGACCAATGGAATTTAACAGAATTGACAGTTATATGAGTTTCAGAGCCTCAAGATTCTCTGGAGGTTCTGGTTTCCTCTCCCTGGAAACTTGAGACCACCAGGCTGCACAGAACCTAGGATCGAGGGTTAGAGAATTCAGGTTTTCATAGTCAACAGTGGACGCTAAATGACTCCACTTTGGAATTTCCTGCCCAGAATACCTGCTACTAGGTTTTACCTCACAAATGAGCCCAGCCAAGAAGAGCAGAAGAGAAATGCGACCATTCTACAGAATGATGAAAAATGTTAGTGTTTTATTGCTAGTAAGGGTTGGAGTAAGAAAGCCATCTGGAATGCCAGTGAAATACTAAATACTTTAACTCTACTGAGTTCCCTCAACTTTTAATTTTCCTCTTAATGTTGTGCTACTCTTTGCCAAAACCATCTAGTTGACTGGAGAGTGTCAACATTTCATAAGGGTTCTTTGAAGTTTAATTTGCTATAGAGACCATCCTGGGACTCTGTATTTCTTTGTTGGGTCTTGGCTGCACAATGGAATGTGCTTTGATTGAGCTGCTTTTCATATCCAAGGTAACCCAAATTGCTTCCCCAAGGAATGTCCTGGAGGGTAATGTCTCTGCAGGCCATAAAAGAACAATTATGTAATAGCTCACACACCACTTAGGAGTTTGGAACTTGCCTTACTGAGAGGAAGTATGAAGAAAAGAGAAAGTAATGAATGAGTGTTGAACCACAAATATAGAGAGGAAGTAATATATTAATTACAATAGCACCCCAACATTTCATGTAATACTAATGCTTTTGCAGTTCATTTGTAAATTGACATCAATAAAGTGCTGGTTAAGTGAGTCATAATTCAGTCTTGGAAGTGTCCTGCATAATTGCATACATTTTTTACTTCCAAGTAGCAGACAAGTAATATCATATGTAATTTATTTTGAATTAATTCATGCGGCATATCCTTCAATTTCTTTAATTTATTTTGTAGTAGAATTTACCTACATTTGAAATACCTTCTGATATACTCCACATTCCTTGGTGCCATACAAAATAGTCATTGGAATCTTACAGGCATATAATTTGTGCTGCAATAGAATAACAATAGAACAACAAACGTGATTGGTGAGCTATATTTTTCTTCCTGATATCACCCTTTAAAATAAATTCTATTAAACTGTAGAAAAGCAATAGCTTATATAAAGTCTCATAGCAGAACTTGAGTGGAGATGGATTCTAACAAAAAGGGCTGTAGGTATTGCTCTCCGAGGAACTTTGGAAGTAAACTCTAGTTCACCAGATCTAACTGGTTGTCATCTCTGACACACAGTTGTAGGTTTATGTTACACAAATCAGGGGACTTGGTTTATTTATTTATTTATTTTAGAGTCTAACTCATGCCTCTTTCCTGTTTTGCTTCAATAATGCTTTTCTAAATAGGCATGGATTTTTAAATGTAACTTTTTAGTTTACTATGCCTATGCATGGAAGATTTGTGTTTCTAGAGAGCCCACAATCCAGCACCAACTGAGAAATGGGGGAAATGTCTACACCCCTAGCCGAGAATGCAGCAGCAATCCAAGCATCCCATCAGGACACATAAGAATCCAAATGTGCCAAACAGCTCTGTTTCTCACTCACCGCAAAGAGCTATGTTCCAGCAGAGAGTAGGGATGCGGGCAGGGTGCCGCTACCAGAGTAGGAAAGGCATCGGTGCGCGTTTACAGTGTGGACAAGAGGTACACGATGACCTAAACAATGAGGTCAACCATGCTAGACACTGGTGTGGAGCATTTAGAAAATAGTGAGACGCTTCTCAGAAGTGGATCGACTGAGGATTCTTGAAGGCAGGGATGTATTCAGTTACAGAGCTTGGAGGTATGTTGGGGCTAGATCATGAATGGGCCTTTATACAATAAAGTTTTGAGCCCAACTTACTGATGGCAGTACAGCAATAACTTGACTTCTATTGTACTGGTTGTAGCTCTTCCTACGAGGTTCTGCTGATGATTTAACACATATGCAACTTATTGATATAAAATTATTATTTTTTGATTCTGTGGATGATGGTAAGAATTTGGCTTTTTAAAAACTGAAACTTTGTTAGGATGATATATAATATATAATATATGGAAGCAAATTAAAATGGAGCAGTTAATAGATTTGGCACAAGTATTAATTAAGAATTATTAAAGGACAGAGTTTCTCCATTGACTTGAAAAACTAAAATGTGTCTAAGTAATTGACAGTCAGTCAATTGACAGCCTGGCTGACCTGAATTACCTAAAGTTTTGGTCTTTGATGACATAACTAACTGCTCGTTACTTAGCTGGCAATTCACTAGTTGCTTTCAATTCCCTGTTCTGCCTTGCTGGTCTGCATCTATATGACATCATGGCTAAACAGGCCACCAAAAAGGGAATGAAATTCTCATCTAACAGTGTTACAGATAATTTCAAAGGGCACCTGGCAAGAAAGCAAACAGTAGCTATGGAAATAAAAGAGCATTTTATTTTCAATGCTGTCAACCTAGGCTAAAATTATTTATTTCAAGAAGAAATTAACCTAATTAGTTGTGCATAAATTGCTGTGAAGTCTTAAATTACTTCATACCTAGTGAGGATAGCTTTCTACTCCATCAATTCTGTTTTCTAAGATGGTTTTATTCATGGATATTCTCCCAGGGAAAAATTTTCCATTTAGATTCTTGATTTCTGCTGGAGGTAGCCTTATGGTTTTGTGAAGGGTCTAAAGTATGGGTCTCACTCAAGTGCTTGTACACAAAACTATTAAAGCAAGTTATCAGATGTTGGCGATTTACAGCACAATGCACACACACACACACACACACACACACACTCACTCATGTATCTGCACTTAAACAGTTGGCTCCAGGAAATGTAGATCAACAACAACAACAACAAAACATATACTATCCACTTTTTTCTTGGTGCATCAAAGTTAAATACCGAATCATGTCATTTCCATATGAGATTGTGGGGACAGCATGTGAACATCAGCAAAGTAATTAAAAAGCCAGAGTTTACTGGATAAGATGTAATTTAGCCATAGTCAGTGGCTGCTTCCAAAAAATCTATTTACTGCCAAGTGTCCTCAGGCATGTATGCGAGGGTGTGAAATGATTAAGTTTTAGTTATCCTTGCATGCAGCAAATTTCAATTATAATTCCTACTGTAAAATTGTTAGCGTATTGTTACACTAAAGCTCTTCAGGCTTACAGGCATCAGAAATTTAAGAGAAAGAGAGTTCTGTTCTGTCCTTGCTTTGCAAATTCCTTCCACTCCTCCCCAAGGGTTAGAAATTCCTTGACTCAACTCAAGAGTTCCTGCTATTTTGAGAGTTGAGATGGGACACCTGCTCAAGAAACAATGTGGAGAAAGCAAAGGATAGATGTTGGCTTTTGAAGTTTTGTGATAAGGTGCACTGGATTCTGTAGGAAGATTTTCACCCACATTTGATGAGTCCTTGTGACCTGCTTGTTTTTTTTTTTTTTTTGTGACTAACAAGATTAAGGGCTGTACAGAAGCATAGGAGTTGGAAAGTAGATTTTGGTTTCACTGCTGATGCTAAGATGACACTTAGTGAGCCCCTGATGGAGACCACTAACACGAAAAAGTGGCATGATCTCTTAGTTGTCTTCTGCAGGATCCTGGCTGCCCTTTCTTCACTCATTAGAACAGGTCTTAGGAGAGCATTTCCAAGCAAGGGCACAGATTTGTATTGTTTCATCTTTCTTTCTATTTTTAAGAGCTGCGTTCTTCTGCTTTACCTACAATATCTAGAACAGTCTTTGAACAGGAAGATGTGTGACAAGTGCTCCTTTGTTTCTTCAGAGTCCTCAGTAAGAAGCAAATCTTTGCATTGACTTGCCACCAAAGCCCCAGGCTCTATATAAGTATTATCTGTAATATGATGTTATTTCCTTGATTTCAAAGTTCTATATTTTTTAACAGAAATGTAAGTACTGCTATGTTTCAGAACACATTTTCCCAAGGGCAAGGTGGCTATAATCGCATTTTATATACTCATTTATTGTTGTTTTATATATATAAATGATGGCTTTATATGCATCTATCAAGACCTTTGAAGTCATTAATACCTTTTGGAAATTTTTTAATTATTTAATTTAATATTTCCTACCTAAGAAGAGAAATATTAACATTTATCATTCTATTTTAGAGAGAGAGAGAAAAAACATTGATCAAGAGGATATATCATATAGAAGAAGCAAAGGCTAGATGGAGCAAATGATTTTCTATTGAGGAATCCTAGAGCTGTGCTCTTCTCGCAGGCTGGCCATCTTCCAGTGCTGTTGTGTTTTCATCACGGGAAGAGCCACACAATTTCTTGCTTTGTTGATACTGAACATACATATTTTTTTGCAGCTGCACTGTCCAATACAATGACTAAAGGTATCTACTAAAATTAAAGTTAATTAAAAGATTTAAAAGTGAGGCTGTCAGTTATAAAGCTATGTTTCAAACATGCAATGGCTGCATATGGGGAGTGGTATCACAGTCAGATTTTCATCACCGGAGTGCAATGCCTGGTCTCCACAACTGAAAGGAGCGTTCTGTTTTGGTTCAAGTTTCAGAGGTCTCAGTCTTTTCATGGTTCAGCTCACTGGTGGCGAGGCATGGCAAATAGCCTTGGCAAAGGAAAGCTGCTCACCACATGATGACAGGAAGCAGAGAGTAGGAAGAATCAGCCATGTTCTCAGCGAGGTACCCGTTCAACCAGGTCCTACCTTCCCGAGGGCATCAGAAGTCAGCAGTGCTGAACATAGCTCGCCTGTCATCCAACCACCTTCTAAATAGATGAGGCTTTTGGGAGATATTTCAGATTTAAACCATAACAAGTGTCTACTCTGCTAGGACAGGGCCAAACAAATATATATATAGAACATTCCCATTATGATCAGGAGACACCATGTCATACCATAACAAATCGACTGAAGGCAGAGACTAATTTGTAAAACTCAAAGTGTTAATGAGTTGAGTGCATGTGCACACACACACACACACACACACACACACACACACAGACACACACATTTAAACTTGAGAATTTATTTTACTTAAAAAAATAGAGTCTGGTAAAGTATCTCAAATGGCAGGTGAGGGCTGCAGTTTTTATGCTCCCCCCCTCGTATCTTGGGAAAATAGTACAATGAGGTCATCATGTACACTGCAATTGTAGCTTAAATTGAACAACTTAACACTCTGAAGCTGGAAGAAAGAAAAAAAGAAAAGCAATTCTTCGAAGTGGTTGTATGTGCATAAGCTTCCTGTCCCCCTGAGCAAAAAACACAAAAAAGGTTACCTTTATTCGGGACTGGAAAATATTTGCATCATGGGACAATGGCATTTTTTTGCAACATTAGGGAAAAGTCATAAAAAGTTTTATTTGTCTCTTTTAATAGAATTGTGGTTATTTCTAACACTCATCATCAATTCTGCCTTGGGATTGTCTTGCATGCACAGATTCTGCCTGGTGTAAGTGAGAGCTCTGGGCCCTGGCATGGTGCATGTATGGATGTCCTGTGCTGGTGTATGTGCTCGGTGTCTCCCTTGCCTGGAGATTTCTGTGAAGTCTACAGATTAGCAGTGGCCAGGAAGTCAAAGCCTGAAAGGATGGTTGACTGGCTCAGTGATAAAGCTTTGGACATTACCTCTGGCTTGGAGCATATGGAATCAGTCCTACAGCTTTCAAAGGGGTGGAGAAAGAACCTTCCACAGGCTTGGCTTGGCTAGTCTATGTGTACTGAACCAAAAAGCAAACTGAACAAAGACATCTAAATTTATAGCTTCAGTCAAAGGGCTGAGTGGCTAATCTAGTATACAAAAAGCACCTTCAAATTACAATTCTTTGTACATTTCAATGTGTGCTTATTGCAGGATAAATATTTTAAATGCATATATCTTTATCTTTATATCTGTATGTCTTTATCAATCTCTCTGTTTCTCTCTCTATGTATCTATATGAATACACATATTTCTGTGTTTATAGTAATGCAACTAACAATAACTAAATTGTGGAAGACATTGAAATATCTATCAACAGACCAATGGATTAAAAAAAAAACTAGACAATACAGTAGTATTCTTCTATAAAGTTAGATAAATTCGGGGCTTTTGTAGGTAAATGAATACAACTGAGACCATCATGCTTAGCAAAGAGAGGCAAACTCAGAAGGTAAAATATTGTGTGGTTTCTCTAATATGAGAAACCCAGAATACATGTATTTTATTGAACCAAATGGATGTGATAGTGGGAGTCAGTGGGGAGGAGGGAGAGAGCAGGAGGGACAATAAAGGGGAGTGGAGAGATTGTAATGTTGATATGATATATATGTGCACAAAATCCTCAAGCCCAATGTAACTATTGCATATTGAATATTGATGCTAATAAATATTAAGGGAAACATAAATTAGTAAACAAAATTGTTGATGAGGGTACAGGGAAAAAAAGAAACTACTCCACTGCTGGTGGGAATGCAATCTGGTACAACCATTATGGAAAGCAGTCTAGAGATTCCTTAGAAAGCTGGGAATAAAAATTCCATTTCATCTAGCTACTGCTCTACTGGGCATGTTCCCAAAAGAAATAAAGTCTACATGCCAAAAAGACATATGCATACCCATGTTTTTGACAACCCAATTCACAATAGTCAAATCCTGGGAAAAAAACCTAACTACCCCTCCACAGGGGTATGGTTAAAGAAGACGTAGTACCTATATACAATGGAATACTATTAAACCACAAAGAAAGACAGATATGAAGTTTTTGAATGAGAATGGAGCCACCTTGAGTCAATAATGCTCAGTGAAATGACCAAGCACAAAATACTGACCATAGATGGTGTCCTTCTGCAATTCACAAAAATAATGGCATAAAAAGGTCCCGACATGAATGACAGGGTAGAGACAGAGACGATGGTTAGTTAGGAAAGGAGTGGAGCTCTGACAAAGGGTCAGGCACAAACACTCACTAATCCCATGTCTGTAATATACTATAGAATTTGAAATTCATGTATTTAGAAAAAAATTTAAAAATATATAGTGCTCACTGTCTCAGGACCCAGTTAGTTTTGTAAAGATGTGTTGCCTAAAATAAATGTGACAGTGACCGATCACTGCTCAGATATTGGTGAGAATGCAAGTGTCTGGACTCTGTGGGAACTCTCATTAGGGCACACTGATTACATTTGTTTAGAGTTGAAGGGTCATTCTGTCATGTGAAGGCATTGGGATCTTAAATCAATACCTGTAAAATCATGTTATATGACTCAACTATAGATGACATCAAATGCCAATATAATGACTTCATAGAAAAATTAATTTGTTAATCATTTCCTAAAAAGATGACAGGTAAGTGCTTCTCTTAAAGGAAGACTGTTGAAGAAAATCAGAAACAATTTTTTTTAATGACACTGGGGCTGGAGGAATGGTACAGTGGTTAAAGCATTTGCCTTCAAGTGCAAGGTACTGAGTTTGATTCCCCAGAATCACTGGGTGTGGTGGTGCAGACCTGTAATCCCATAACATAGGAGGTTGAGGCAGGCAGATTGTCCTGAGTTCAAGGGCAGCCTGGGCTACACCAGTGAGTTCAGGACCAGCCTGGGCTACAGAGTGAGACTCTGTCTCAAAAAAGGCAAAATAAATAAATAAATAAATAAATAAATAAATAAATAAATAGGTGACACTATTGAGGAGTTGGTGAGAATTTAAAATTGACACAAGTTACAATCCAGATGAAAGGAACAAGAGGGTGTGGTTAATTTTCTTTGGGAAGTGTCTGCTGTATGCTTTGGGAAATGTATTCATGCTGTGTTTGTTCCTCCAAAAATGATCACTGACTGCTACTTCGTAAATGAAGAAGCAAGCCTGGAGAACTTAAGCATCTTGCTGCAATGGTGCTGCTTGATCAGGATCTGAGCTAGAGCCAAATGAAGTCAAGTCACCTTGTAGGTGAGACACCTTGCACTATATCAGTCTGATAAGGAATACCAGGGAGGATGTTAAGAATTGTGATCTCTTGTGCCATTGGTGAACAGATGCCTAATGAAAGATAATGTACTCGAGATTGAAACTGTCTAGTGTTAAATTCTTCTCTCGTGTACTTTCTCACAATACAGCCACTTGCTCCCTTTGCAACTTTTTTTGCACATTTTATGGCCTTATGTTCAGGACCAGAATGCAGAGTAGAAGGTACAGAGCAATCTGTTCCTATGTCTAGAAGAAATACATTTGTTAGAAGCTATTAAGCAATTTATGGAATCGTAACACAGCTATACAGGCCAAAAGTGAGCTTATGGATCTTGCTATGGTGCACATATGGTTTGAGTGTCTACCAAGGATTCATGTGTTGTTGAAACGTGGTTCTCTGTGTGATGATATTGGAAAGTGGAAAGTGATGGAATCTTCAAGAGGTGAGGTTACGTGCAAGGTTATTAGACCATTAAGCATGTTGCTATTGAAAGGGATTAGTGTAGTTCTTGTGGTACCCCATGTTCTCCAACAAGGAAGTGTCATACAAAGGGTAAGACCAACCTCTCCCTTCTGACTGACTTCTGTGATGCTGTGTGATTTCTTCCTTCTATATGTACTCCATAATTGTGGTGCCAGAAACTATGAAGTCCTCACGATTGCTGAGCTGATGCTAATATCATGTTCTCCGTCTTTCTTCCAAAACAGTGAGCTCAACAAACCTCTTTTGAGTTATATACATATAATTCAGCCTCAGACATTTTGCTATGCAATGGAAAAGGAACTAGTGTAACTTTCAGAATATGGGCAGAATATATCTTCAAGGAGAAGCCATGGACACGTTCTGTCAAAGTAGGAAACTCAGTGCTTAGTGGGTAAGTCAAGCCCGTTTTCTCTCCTTAGTTCTGAGCTCAAGATTCACAAAAGGGTGTGTCATAGCAGAATTTATATGACACCTGAACTTTCAGCTGATGTGAGTTACAGCTTTTCAGTGTTTTCAGGAAATGAAGGTAGTCAAGGAGAATAGTAGACTAGACATTGATGAGCCAACCTTTGGTTTCTGTCACACTCATCAATTTTACCCCTAAACGTTGATTCTAATATGAGTATGCCCAAATATACAGCTAAAAGTACACTCATAGTAATACTGGTTATAAGTAGACAACTGGAAAAAATTTAAAAGGCTAAAAATGAACCACTAATACTAACCATGAAATATAATGGAACCATTGAACGAGAGAAAATCCAGGTGGCTTTTGGCTTGGCAGTGACTTTTGAATACCATACTGAAAAGGCAAGTCACGAAAAACGATGGATGTGCTGAACTTCCTTACCATTAAAAGCCCAGTGCTGCAGAAGACAGTGTCAAGAGAGTGGAAAGATAAATTAAAGTGGAGGGTAATCATTGCAAAAGATATAAGATGTCCAAGCAACTATTAAAACTCAACACTAAGAGGACAACTCAGTTAACAACTGTGCTGAAGATTCTATCAGACACCTCACCAAAGAGGAAATATACAGATAGCAAATAAACATATAAAAAGATGCTTAGTACCCTATGTTGTTAAGGTGTATGAAATTGACACAATGAGATATAACCATACATCCATTACAATGACTGAAACCCCAAAGAGTGACAGTGTTGAGTATTGGCAAGGAGAATTGAACCCGCAACCTACCACTTGCTAGGCATGTGCTTTATTCACTGAGCTATGCATTTTTGTAGCACTTAGCAGTTTGTTCCAAGGTAAACCACCTTACCGAAGAGTTCAACAATCATTCCTTTAGATATTTTATTTGTTCAGGTGACTTGAAAACTTACATTCACATGAAAATCTGTATATAAACATTTATAGCTGCTTGGTTAGTAATTGCTATAAGCTGAAATTAAACAAGATGATCTTCAGTGGGAGAATGGATAAACACATAGTGGTGTGACTACACAAAGGAATATTATTCACTGTAAAAAAGCCATCGAGCCACAGTGAGACATGGGTGAAACTTAAACTCATACTGTTCAAGAAGGAATTCAGTCAGAAAAGGCTACATACTTTGAACTGTATGACATTGTGGAAAGGTCATAACAGCACAGTAAGATCACGGAATGGGGCCACACAGGAAAGAGGGATATCTGGATATAATCCAGGGAAGTTTAGGACAGTGAATCTATTCTAAACACCTATTATATGGCATTACCTGTTTGTCAAAATCCATCAAACTGTACAAAGATATAAAGTGGATACTAATGTAAATTATGAGCCTTAAAGTAATGTATCAGCATTTGCCCATTAATTCAAATAAATGTGCCACACAATGCAAGATGTTAATAGGGGAAACTTGCTATAGGAGAAGCGGAATCTGCATATATATATATATATATATATATATATATATATATATATATATTTGCTCAACTTTTTCATGACTCTAAAACTGCTCTAAAAGTCTACTAAAATTAGGTTATAGAATGCTATTTAATGTCATGAAAAATTCTCATACTAGGTTAAGTGAATAAAACATACCATGAAATTCCATAATTCTATTATAATTTTTATCTGCAATATATATCCTTCAACCCACACATATGTACAGTTGCACTCACATACATACATTTACTCATAGCTAAAATTTGAACATCTAAACAGGTCAACATTCTTGTGTCTAAACTATAGAAGGAAATACAGTGTTTGATATCTTTTAAATCTGAATCCCCAAATTTTGAAGTGGACCTTGTGTCATATTTTTTCTGATAGAAAGTACTTTTTATTGGAAAAACACTTTATACAAAAACATGCACCTCAAATAATTATTTTTAATTGATAAATTCCAGAAATGGTGCAAACTTCTTTTTTTCCCCTGGGGAAACAGGCCCGATTTATCTAAAAATATCTCAAGCTTGGCGTCTTTCTTCTTACACATTCCTTCACCTTCAATGCCTATGAATCTTAGACTCCCATGTTTTCTCAAGACTTCAATTGAGTCCTTGAAACTTCTGCTTTATTTCCATAAGCATCCATTTGTCTCTTTTGTGCTCCTCTAGAACTTGTGGAAACTCCATGAAAGGATTTTTAAATTATTTTTTGGGACGTGTGTGTGTATTTCAAGTGAGAGATGCCCACATCCATTTCCTCCACTGACCACAGTATCCTGAAGGAGAGGGACTATGCCTTGTATCACCCAAAACACACAAAGGGCAGATCTTTGCACAATAAATAGCTGTTAAATTGAATTGATTTAAATTACATTATAAGTCATTTGAAAGTGCTAGTAAAATACCATTAGTGGTGTCTGTCTAAGAAGCCTCGAAGAAAATGTGAAGACAAATTCGTTAATGCTAACACGCTCTCAAGCAAACACCACCAGCAATTCAGTGGAGATTATCAAACATCGGCTTCCTGTGCAAAGACTTGTGATTAGAATGCCCGATTCTGGAAGTTAAGAACA
This sequence comes from Ctenodactylus gundi, assembly GCA_004027205.1. NCBI lineage: Eukaryota > Metazoa > Chordata > Mammalia > Rodentia > Ctenodactylidae > Ctenodactylus > Ctenodactylus gundi. The sequence goes on along the minus strand of PVKB01001675.1, from coordinate 241,420 downwards.
AGTTCACTTATCTTATTTGAGCTAAAATCAGAAGATTAAATCATTTGATCAATGTGAGAAAAAGTCCAAAAAAACACAGTTTGAGAAGAAGTGATCTGAGATAATTTTAATCATAAGAACGTGTCTGAAATGATGCAAAGAAAGCCGAAGAAATTGTGTGTGTTCTCCGTCTCCCTCTCCCTCTCTCAAATCAAACTAACAAAGAATTCTGGATCCAGATTTGATTTTTGCTGAAAAATCAAGTCATTTTCCTCTTAAGGTAGTTAGTAATTTGATCACTATTATGTGGGAGAACAGGCAAAATGTGGTTTGTCATTCCTTCAAGAAAGAAACTGACGTGATTATTCCAAGGACCTCTGCGGATTTGTGAAGCCTTTTAGGTAATAACTATTTTAAATTTATTAGTAATGGAACAAACATCAAGTGACATAACTTACAACGCATATTTAAAAATCCTCTTACTTCCTATTACAGAAACATGTATTCAGAAACCCAGGATGCTGTCCATGGTCCTTAGTCTCAGGCGACAGTGGAGGAGCAAAATCCTAGATGTAAAAGAGCCAGAAGAGGATGGCTTCAGCGTGCAGTACCTTTCCATAATCACTTAATTTTCCACTTGATTCAAGAAGAACTATTTTGCTTAATTTCTTGTTTGTTCATTTGCATATAAAATTGTGACCTATATGGACTATAAACCACTGACCCCTTTTACATTAACTGCTTAATATCATATATATTTCAGTCTAGTTTTATATAGCTGAAAAATAAGCCTTGCGTAATAATAAAACAATGAAACAAATCATTAACTCTTCAGAAGATCATAGTGGCCTGGCAAATGTCTGGAGTGTGTGTGTGTGTGTGTGTGTATGTGTGTGTGTGTGTGTGTGTGATGTGTGCTTAGGAGAAAAAGATATTTTTGTTTCTGTCTAGTTCATATATTCAGGTAGATTCTGTTGTTTTGCTGCATATAGGGAAAATGTGAAAAGAAGCTCAATTAAGAACTTTACACACAATATACATAAAATTTTGTGGGCATCTTTAGAAAATAAAGCTCCCTAGCTTTAAAAAAGATATTTAGAAATGTCAAAGTATTCTAATGAATAGTTACGAAAAAGTGTGAGCTCCCTTAATGGAAATGGTTGGATTAATTGTTTGCACTGTAGCCCTACCATGCATCTGGATGAAATTCCTCAACCTAATGGAAACAACATGCCAAGGAAAAAAATAATTTTAATCCAGAAATAAAACTCAGGGCTGACTCCATTTAGGCCTCTGTGTTCAGATGTTTCAGCTGAGATTGGACTGGACAGGTGATACACTGCAGTAAGCACTAAAATTTAGAGGCCTGATAAGATCAGCGGGAAGAGTGCTGCTTTTAGTTTGAATTCTTTCCATTCATCATCTCATGTCACACCTGAAATACTACCCAAATTCAGCGTAGATTTTGTACTTGTGGTAATCTAACTTTATAGGGAATAGTCTGGTGATCCTCGCCTACTATCAAGATGTAATACTGGCGATTAAATTACAGATGACACACCACATCAATTCTTATTAGAGATGTGCAGGCAGTAAAATGTTTACATTTCAGTAGATGATTTGAGTCACCCTCTCGCTCATTTCTCATTATATTAAACTTGGTGATTATCAGTGGGTACTTGAGGCTACACTTGTCCACGTCACATATTTGGTGTCTCATTAAGGCAGATTTTGATGTATTCAAATGCTAGTCCTTCTCTAGCTGGTTGTAAATATTAAATGAGAAGATGTGGATCAGAATGGTTTGTACATTTTAAAGTCCTATAAAAAGAAGGCAGGACATTATATATATGCAACAAATATTTATTTAGTACCCATTATGTATTAGGCATTTCTGTAGGTGCTAGGGTGAATTGGTAGGGAAAAAAAATCCCTGCCCTCATGAGTCTTATATTGCAGTGAGGGAAGATAGCTGAGAGACAAGGATGGAGGTGTCTGCTGGATCTCAGCCTTTGGGGGGTCAAGGCAGCACCACAAGTGTGCCTCTGTGTGCCAATAATTGGCCAGCCTGGGCAGCTAAGGACCTCATTGAAACCTGTTTTTAATACACAAAATAAAGAGCTGGGAATGTTGCTTGGCTTGTGCAAAGGCCCACGGTTCAAACTCCAGTGAAGAAAGAAGAAAAGAGAAATGGGAGAAAGAGGAAGAGGGGAGGAAGAGAGAAAGGGGGGCAGTGAAGTATTCCACGATGGTAGGTCCTACAGAGAGAAACAAACAAGAGAGTGTATAAAGGAAGTCTCAGAGGTGGATATTAACACTGAAATTTAAGATGGGATGGTAGGGCTGGAGGACTGGCTCAGCAGTTAAAGTGATTGCCTACCAAGAGCTAAGACAAGTACTAAGTACCCAAGTTAAATTCCCAGTACCACATAAACTGGGCATGGTGGTGCATGCCTGTAATCCCAGCACTTGGGAGGTTGAGACAGGAGGACTCCTGCGAGTCCAGCCTGGGCTACAGAGCGGGAGTGAGAGACTAGTACAAGTGAGGGGAAAGACATGTTAAGGTGTGGCAGGTGAGGGTATGCAGACCGGATACCACAGAGGACCTTAAGGGACACATGGGGTGTAGACTTTGGGTCACCGTGTAACTGGCTTAGGTCAATAGAATGCGGGTAGCAGTGACATTTTGCTCAGAAGAGCCTGTATGAATCCCACATTTCTCTCCTTTTCCTCCGAACTGTGTTTGGCAGTGTCCTAAGTCCTACATTAACCGGGCTCCTGAGGTGCTTGAGGTGAAATGACATGGAATAGAGTGCTTGCTTAACCAACAACGGGAAGTTGATGTGAAGACAAAATAAATAGATTGTTTGGGGTCACCAGGAGTTTGGCTCTATTACCGCAGCGTAGACGAGCTGATTTAATTTGCACAGAAATCACTGGACGGGTTTGCGGCAGGGAGTTACGTAATCTGTCTTCCACATCAAGTGGGTTACTTGTTAGCTTTGGTGTCCAGAACAGTCCGTAGAGGACAACCGCAGATAGAAGTGAACAGATGGAGCTCTTTGCCTAGTCAGGCAAGAGGCGACTGTCACTGGGACCAAGGAAGTAGCAAAATACAGTGAGACTCTAGATTATATTTCCAAAAAGAGCATAGGACCTTTGTGAATGTGTTGAATGTGGGTATGAGAGAAAAGAGTTAAGAATTTTTGCATTGGGCAACTAGAAAAAAATGAGTTGTTATTTAATGAAAAGGGGATGTCTGTGAATGAAAAGTTTTAGATTTTGCCATTAGGTTTAAAATGGGCATGACCCATCTACTGATGATGTAAAACAGGTAGTTTTATTTACAAAACTGGAGTCCCAGAAAGAAATTTACACTGGATGTACAAATTTAAGAAAAACAGATATAGAGGATATTATTTAAGTGTCTTTCTCCCTACCTAACTTCAATATCTAGAGTCTCTGTCAGTTTATCTCTTTGGGCTCTCTTTATTTATTTCTGTTTTAAATTAATGTGGCATTTCCTTCAGGATTTTTAGTAACTTTTGGACGAATGCTAGATGTTGGAAATTACACAGTAATGACAAAGGTTACAGATGTTGCTATTTTCTCCCAGAGAGGAATAGCTTCCCCTTTTCCTGGACCAAGAGATTGGTGGCTTATCAGAATGGAATTTAGTCTTAGTAAACCTAAGTCTAACTCGAGGACACCCCAATCCTTCCTCGTAGCGGACCCTAACCTCTAGTCCTTAACTTGTGAGGTTGAAGATAGGTCTGCTGTGCTTTTCAGGGCTGCCGGCTTAAATACCAGGTCCTCTGCCTCATTTAACACTGGATTTTGGTAAGTTTATTGAAGGAATAACTGCCCGGACTCTGTCAGATCTCTGTTGTTAATATTTTTTTTCCAAATTTTTGAGAGATGACCCCCTGTTGCTACTGAGACTGAATTTTAAGCCTTTTATTTGCCTAGAATTGACAAATTAACAAAAGCAAAGGTCTAAGAAAGTTAAGTCAAATTGGGAAGTTACCTCTTTAGAGTTTCAACACCTCCAAGTTCTTGTTGTTCCAGTGGTTTTAAGCAGATAATTTTTAAATTTTACTTTATTTTTTTCATAGTTGTTCTTCGTGATATTCTGTGACTCACTATGTGTTATCCAGAAGTACAAGTGTCTAGATAATATGTGAAGATTCAAGACAGGACGCAATTGAAATAAAGAAAAGAATTAAGAACTGAAATCTAGGACATTCTAAATTCGAGAAATACTCATCAATATAAGGGAAAAATAATATAGTGAGATTGAATGGTGTTTAAGAAATTTTTATCTTATAATTTAATTGCCTATTATCATTTTCATCATATTTTCATTATTTATACTTTTCTTTTCCAAATGATTACTTGATTTGTTAATTTGTTTGACTAATGGGACCCCAGTTGGCAGAAATTCCTCTGGGATTCTTCTAATAGTTTTCTTTTTCTTTCCAGAAGAACTGAAAAAGAGGTCATTTTGTTGATAGTTTTATTCATAGATTAAATGCAAAAATACTTTCAATGTGAGTGAAATTTAAATGTGAACAAAATATAGAGGCATTTGAAACCAGTGCAGTCAGTCTCTTAGGACATTCATATCATTCAGAATCCCAGTAGGAATGAGAAGGAATAATTGAACTGAGAAATTTCAAAAAGTATTTTATGAGAAGATTTTATAAAGGAGAGGACAGGGAAAAAGAAACAAAGGCTAGCGTCATACTCTACAGTTAGAAACTTGAGACACTGTCACCCTGAAGGGGCAAAGGAAGGGAATAGTTAAGAACTTGGAGACATGCAGGCTGGGTACGAACAAGCAGCCCACAGTGGCTCTTCTTGGGAGAGTGTTCCAATCCTCCCTCTGTCTTTATTCTAGACAGAAATCCAGAAAGCAATGGTGCATATCTGAGTCTCTCTTACTTTCTCTACTACCATTTTAGAATTGACAAATGGCTCTGGGGGAACATGGCTATTGTACTTCTTAGACCATGAAAAAATATAGCGTGCCTTTAGTATTACACAACTATGTAAGTTCATTTAATAGACTCTAATGCCAAATCCGATAAAACTCTAAAGATACAGATTGGACTTAACAACATACTTTATGAACCTTTCCTGAATACAAATTACAAGAATTTCTTCTTACAAACATTCTTCATACTATAAAAATCTATCCTAGCATGTAGCTACTACATAAAAGGAGTTTAGGAGTAGTATGCTGAAAATGTAAACATTAAAATATTAGATGACATGGAAAGTTGAGAGCCAACTTGTTGAATGGGTCCAATACTCATAGGAGCATAATCTGGAGTCTTCAAGGCTGAATGTTTTTTCTCTTCACTTTTGTTTTTAAATATAAGATTTAGAATCTTAGATGCAAGTTTTAATCTCAACTCACCCTTCATATACAATTGATATAGCCATATAATTTCCCTATAAGTAAGAACAGGGAAGTTACAATGCCAATGGATATGGAGATGGAGCTAGATAGCTCAGAGTAATGGGCTACTAAAATATTATGATGACATAATTGATTTTGTAAATAATCCAAAATCCTGACTCAGAAAGTTGCCTGGAAGGCTCATAATGACTATTTGTAGGGCTATGACCTGAGCAGAAAGATCTATAGCTGAACTCATTGCCCTTGAAAAATCTCCTCTTCTTGTTTTTTTTCCTTTATCACAGATGTTATAATTCAGCAATGACTTAGAGATAAAACATTGAAATGATGTATTCATTCATTTAATCAATAATCATTCATCAAGAATATACCATCCTGAAGAAAAATATAAATGAGGCCAAGTGTTTCTTACGAAAGAGCTTAGTCTAGATGGCACAATGGACAAGCTAGTGTGGAAGATTTATAAAATGTCTTTACTCAGTGACTGCACGAAAGCCTGTAAGATACTGAAAGATGCTATGTGTATACATGTATGAGGAAGTAGACTACAAGGAATTCTTACTCCCTTTTTCCAAACAGGGGCCATGTTCACTTTATTTCTCAGCTGCGTCTTGGCCAGCATACTTTCTTGTTCACTATGGCTGCAGTGCTCCTAGCTGAGCTCTTATTATCTTTGAGTTGGCTCATCACAGTAATGCCTTCCTGGCTCTCCTAATCTCTGATTTCTGCTGCTGACAACTCCCACTACCAATTATTGCTACATTATATATATTTTTTCTGGAACGCAATGTCTGTGACCTATCTAATACTTGACCCCAAGGACTACTCTCTGCTTTCAGCTGTGCTTTTGAGTCCCTGTTTACCACCTTCAGTTCTAAAATGCCTCCCCCACCCCTTGCTCATCCCCTATTCCCATCCTTGGAAATCCTGCCATCTCTTGTAGGGGAAAATAGATATAAATACTCTTTCTTTTAAATACTGTCTTAGTGACTTGTTCATTGTTGTGACAGAATACCCAGCATCTACAATATAAAGGAGGAAAGACCTTTTTTTTAGCTCACACTTCCAGGTCTCACACAGTCCATTCGTAAACATCCAGTAATGGTAGAAACATATGGCAGAGGCTGGAGAGCTGTTCACTCTACAGCAAGAAGAAGTCAAGTGAAGCAGGAACCCAGGGGTTTTGGAGACTCAAGCAAGGCCAGAGCTTTCTCAGGAAGAAGCTGTAACAGTATTGGTTCTTTCTTCCTTTACTTAGTTCAAGCTGCCAGTTAGGTCCCCCATACACAGGGCAGGTGTCCCTCCCTCATTTCCTGGCCTGCAAGTCAGTAACAAACACCTAAAAATTCTGTCTTGAGTAGCCCCAGGCTCACCACGTTGACACAGTCTTTCCGGGTCAGACTCCAAGCAGTTGCCCTTTTCAGCCAGGCTCTACCTACTGGCGAACACCCGGTTCTACAGTTAGCCCCCTCTATCCAAATACAGGAGGCTTTGGGGAGCACATTTCATATCCAAACCATAAGAAGTGCTTATCGAGTTTTGTATTTTCATAGTCCTTATGATCTTCTGCTTTGTTTTGCATTTATGTTTTATCTCCCTTGCTAGACTATAAGCTTTTTGAAGGCCATCATCACACCATTTATTTATTTTCCTGTGTTCCTCATAGCAAGTGATGTGACATCTTAACAGATGAAGGGAAGGGGCACTCAAATGGTTTAAATCATATCATGTGAATATTTCGTAAATATCAGACTAGACATAAATTCCAATTTGATCAGGTTTTAACAAATTTCAGTGCTAGGCAGATTGACGCTGGAAAGGAATTAAACTTGTCTATTAGATACACTAAGTGATTAAAGGCACATTTCAGTGAAAACAAAAGTTATAATTTTATACCCATTAAAGCCCTATAGTAAGATGTCATTAAAAGCACTTAAAAGCCAAATATGTCCCCAGATGCCTGCTGAATCCTATAGTAAACATGGCCTTTTGCAGTTCAGATATTATCTTTTGAAACTAAAGTCTTAAAACAGAGATTTTACTTTCTTTTTTTTAAACTGGAAATTTTGTAGTTTTATTTTCATGTAGAAAAATTTATGTCCATTATATTTGTTTGAAATGCAAACTCCCTAACTTAAAAACAGTTTCTTTCTTTCCCACGTAGGGCTGTCAGAAAGAAGGAGAGATTTAGTAGACTGCATGTCACTATCAGCCATTGATAGCCAGTGATTTGTTCTGAATCCAAAGGCTAAACCAAACCTCATGCTGCTGTATGTCAGATACAATTGGTCCACAGTCAAAGTTTTACAGCTCAGACAGGGCACACTTTATCCTTCAGGCTGCTACTTAAGATAGCCATGACCCTGAGGAGAACCAGTCAACAAAACAGACAGACAAGAGGATGTGATTTGTATGCATCCCTGAGCCAGCTCACATCACCCTTGACCTACAGGTCAGGCAGCAAATGACAGCAGGGTGCACGCACCTGATCAGACAGAATATTCTCATTATAAAGCCTGGGAAGAGGGATCAACTCCTCTGTGTTTACCCACAGACCAGATGCAATCTACCTAGGAAATGAGCAAAAAGTCTGATTTAGCTCAATGTGAAGGTGTGACTGACATGCAAGAGCCTTATAAAAATTTAAATCAGTCATTTATCCTGAAAAACTTAGATGAGCACAGGACGGTTAGACGAAGAGGAGAAGCAGTTTGTTTAATCACAGATGGGGCCATCTAAAGAAATCCAACCTGGGGTGAGTAGCCCTTATCAAGCTTGCCAGAAACGCTTGGTAACTTTTCAGAAATACTTGGCCCCGATCACTTGTTTGAGCAGGTTTTGGCTAGGTGAGAGCTGCAATGGTAGTGCAAGCCTAGCAAGGGGTTGTCTTTTTAAGTTTTGGAGTTAGCAAAAAGTTTTATATTTTAAAAAGAAATCTGGATTTCCAAAATGGTCTAGGTGGACATGACAATCGCCATGGAGGAGATATCAAAGTCGCTCTGTATGGTCATTCTTAAGAACAGGGGAGAGAAACTCTGGCTTGAATTATTAGAAGTAGCTTTGCTTGAGGTCAGCAGAAGAGGTGACCTCTGAAGGTCCCCACGAGGGCTCTGATTTCTAACAGCAATACGTCAAAAACTATAAAGATTCGTCACACAACTGCTCTGAGATACATGAATAGAATTTTACTGTCTAAAATGTAATGATTATAAGGGGTGATCAAAACACAGTGAATGATTAAATTAAAAATTATTAAAAAGACACATCGCCACTAATTCCCCTCAAAATATTCCTCTTTGCCTTGAAGATGCACATCCCTTCATTCTTGCTATGATTTGAAACAGTTCTGAAAGTCTTATTTAATGCCTGATGATGAGGTAAGATCAAAAATGCCATGAATACTGTGACAGACTACTGTTTAATGCAAGGGAAGGCTCATAAGACATTCTGTAGGTCCTTAACCACATTATTTACAGGATCTGATACCAGAGGACTTCTGGCTTTTCCTCAAAGTCAAGACTACCAGCAAAAGTGAATGCATTGAGTTGATTCAGGACATAGTAGTAGCTATGACATCACATCTAAAGACACTCAGGAAAGAGGAGAGGACTTTCAAAACTGCTTCAGAAAGTGACAAGAGCGATGAAATAAGTATATTCAAAGCAAGGAGGAATATTTTGGGAGATTAATGGCAATGTGTTTACTGTAATAATATTTTAAAAATGTAAATATTCACTAAGTTTTTCAATCACATCTTGTATATGCATAGAAGTCATTAAACAGATGGTCTCTGAAGTGGGTATTCATTCTATTTGTAAAGTATTTGAATATTGAAAAAGTACATATATATATATTATACATATTTGTACGTGCACATACTATATACCATGTCTATATATTTGCATACATATGTAGGATATTACATATTTGTACATACATATTTTCTTATAAATGATATTTTAAGTTTTATACCCATAAGAGTACTGAGATACTGAATGATATCATACAAGACAAACTTCCTTTGGGAGATGAAACACTGCCCAGTCAACATTTTCCAGTACATAATGCCCAGTTTATGTCTCTTTAACAACAGAGTGGAAAGGTTGAATAATTCAACTTTTCATCAATAAGCATGGCCTTCTCTTTAGACTGTATGTTTACAACTTCACCTACAAGGTTCTATTTAACTTTGCTCCCTCCGCATGAAGTGATTACCTGCTGACTCTGAAGAAGACCTAAGCTTGAAGGTGCTCAGGTGACCACTCAGTAACCCAAGCCTTGTTACTTACTAGACAAAGGCAAGTGGAATTCCTTCTCTTGCTGTTACTGCTCAGTTTTGCTTCACTGGTTTCTTTTTCAGCTTGGCTTAGTCTTCATAATTATGTTAATCAAATTTTAACAGAAGTGTTAAGATGTTAAGTTGTAGAAAGTTTGTAAAGAAAAGGGAAAGAACAGTTAAGGGAAGTATGTGTGCTGCTCATGTGACTTTAAAGTTATCTAAATATTCTAATACTCATTTTTATAAAATTTAAAATAGATCAATACTTAAACACGTATCTCTTACAATTACAGTATGTTTTAAATCATTATTTAAATATATGTGAGAAATATGTGAGAAATTGTTTGTAAATATAAAATGCTATCAAATGTTAATTATTTTCTCTCTCTCTCTCTTGGGAGAGACCCAAATGCCAAGTCTTTATAGCCAAATAAGAAATTTTAATTTAGTAATATGGAATACTTCATTAATATTCAGTTGTGTTATATGTTCTGTCTGCTTGCCATCTTGTGATCTTAAATCACAAGAAATAGAATGAGGAAAAGGATATTATGTCTTCCATCATAGCATTGCCAAATTGAAAGGATATAAACACAGACACTTGGTTTAATTTTTATTTCAGATAAACAGAAAATATTTTTAATATAAGGATGCCTCATTTGATATCCAAATTTCATTGGGTGTTCTGTATCTTATCTGGCAAGTGTATTTTGGCATCAATAAACATTTAAATCTTTGATTGTTTTTTGTAAACTAGGTTTCTTCTAAAGCTGTCTTCCTAACTCCTCATCAAGTCTTGTTATTTTATCTTTATTATAACTTTCTAGTTGTACAGGTGTCCTAATAAGCAGCCTCAAAACATTTAAGGGCAATCAAATATAAGTAAGAGCAGAAAAAATGTAAAGTATTCTCTTAATGCTTAATCATTGCTTTCTTCTATCACTCATTTATTTGATAAATACCCCCCAGTCATAGGCTAGGTGACAGGCATTGTGCAGTACACTTACTATTATCTACCTTTTTTTTTTTTTTTTGTAATCTGGGATTGGACGTCCGCAAACTATATAGGCTACCAAGGGTTTTATTTGTTGTTTGTTTATTTTTTCCCTTTCCCTTTCTATTAGATGCTTGCCGATGTAATGCACTTCAGGAGATTGGAAGATGAGGCAAGAAAGGGGCTGTATTTCCTTTTCATCAGTTCCTATCAGTGGCTGTCAGGGATGACTAGCAGCCATTGCAGATAAATACAGGCTTTTAATTTTAGGTTCTTGGCTTGTTACGTCATACTGGTGCTGTGATTCCAACAGGGGTAATGTGATTAGTGTGATTGCAATTGCAGCAACAGCCAAGGCCAGGCCTCGAGGTAACTCAGAAGTGATATATTAGATTAAATCTTCACTTCTTGAAATTCTACTCTCTATATTCCTTATCTTTATTTGGAAAAAGAAGAACACATCTGGCTTTTTAAAAAAAAACATTTTGAATATTTCTTAATCAGTAGACCCTTTTACCAGTATCCTTTGTAAATTTTTATTATTATTATTTTTTTTAGGTAAAGAGATCTCAAATCCTTTGACCTTCAGTATGGGATTATGACTATTTTCCTGGAGATGGTAGCAGCTTTCTAAACTTTGGACAAAATCTTTCTTACGCCATCTGTATCTCTAGTTTTTTGTCCTAATTTTTCTCACTTTTCTTGTTTTTTTTTCAATTAGATTGCAATCCACTTTCTGTATTAAAATTCTGATATTTGCAGTAGCTGGAGTGTTTTTTTTTCCTAAAATGGACATTTTTGTCCACCTGTGATTGGTGAAAATATTCGACAAGACTGTAGCCAGCTTAGGACACCTTATGAATCATGTGATTAAAAAAATAAGAAAAAATCCAATAGGACAAGACTATTGAACCACAGAACCTTTTAGCATGGGGACTTGAGGGAAGAATTTTGCTGGCTAAATGGAAATTCGATTTAATGAAAGGAGTATCCATGTACGTGGTGAGTAAGGAGGTAAACACTCATGGTCAAATTTTGTGTACTTAATAAGCCATGGATAATAGCCTGATCAGATTGTCTGTAATAGTAATACACAATATAAGAGAAAACAATGATAAGAGATGTGATTCATATAAAATAAAGATATTTTCCTTGAGATCTTCTCGGTAGGAAGTTATTGGAAGGAAAACACATTCCACACAACTATTTTGTTCAAATGAGTATGTCTGGTTTACTCCTCTGCTCTTAGGTGGGTCAAAACCTTAATAATGAGGCTTTAAAATACATCTTTAGTTAACCTGTTGCAATATTTCATTATCTTACAGTCATGATGTCATGTTATGATTCTAAACTAAATCTTCACTTCTTGAAACTGTACTCTGTGCTTTTTAAAATATTTTCTTCATTTGAGAAAAGAAGAACACATCTGATTTTTTCTTAATATTTTGAATATTTCTAAAAATAATTAATTAGTAGTCCCTTTTCCCAGTATCCTTTTTTCAGGTGAAGAGATCTCAGATTTGTTGACCTTTGGGCCTGATTGCTAAATAAATAGTATATGTGTATATGTGTATATATAGTATATGTGTATGTAGTTCCCTGGGCTGAGAGTAATTGATGTAAGCTACTGCCAAAATTAGAGCTGAATTTTCTCTAGTTCTATCAAAAATTGTCATCATCCAAGAAATTCCTTAAAGGAAAAATGCTTTTTCTTTCACAACAACACAAAAGTTTGCATGGAGAGGCTGGAGAAATGGCTCAGAGGTTAAAGCGCTTGCCTAGCAAGTGTCATGTCAAGCACTAAGTACCCAAGTTCAATTCCCCAGCACCATATAAGCTGGGCATGGTGGTGCATGGCTAATCCCAGCACATGGGAGGCTGAGGCAGGAGGATCCAACGCCAGCCTGGGCTTTATAGTGAGTTCAGGACCAGCTGGGCTACAGAGAGAGACCTTGTCTCAAAAAAAAAAAGTTTGTGTGGAGAATATATGACTAAACTATAATGGTGTTAGAGCATTCAAGATTCCTAGTCTGACTTCAGAAAATTCTTTCTTTCTGAATTCATGATGTCATAAATTAAGCATTTCAAAGTTATATTAGTTCAAAGGAGCGTATTTTCTCCTTTACGGGGAAGCATATTAAGTACGCCTATAAAACTAAATAAATTAGTGTTATCCAGAAGAAAATTTGGGAAAAAGTCTTGACTTGAGCCATCATGGTGGAACTGTCCAGTCTGGGATGCTGAAACAAAAGGATGCAGTTCAAGCACAGCACGGGAAGCTTACGAAGATCTTGCAGCTCAATGAATGAATAAATAAATGAAAGAATGTGAATGTAGCTCAGTGTGAAGACCCTGGGTTTAGTCTTCAGTACCCCCCCCCCCCACACGCACACACACACATACACACACCTGGCTTGAGATACTTCTCAGAAAGCTTGAACTGAAATAAATGATAGATAATTGGACAGTGATTTTTTTGTTTACTTAATTCTCTAATCCTTATAAACATAAAATGTTTTTTAGAAACCCAGAAAATAAACATCTAAAGGAAAAGAGCCTAGTGTTCACCTCTTTGAAAATGTTTACTTCACGTGTATTTGACTATGTTGTAATACCTCATGCAGGGTCACACTCATAGGCAATACTAAATGCAAGGCATATAATTAATCATTAAATACTATTACTACTACTACTACTGCTATTAATCCACTTAAAACAGTATATGGCTGAAACATAATACTAATAGCTAATTTGAAACAATTTGGCTATATCAAAATTCATGAGAATGTCTGAAGGAAGGAAAACCCAATATGTGTGATAAAATACTTATTTATACATCATAGCAGCACTTTGTCTAAACATGTGGTATACCATATATTTTGCATTGTGAAAAGTTGTAGAATGATCATGCATATCTTATTTTTTAAAGATCAATATATTAAACATATTTCATACAATGTACTAGAATGAATACAAGAAAATGAAATATTAATTTATAAGATATTAAAAAGAAAAATAGAAAATATACTTTTCCATGCACAGAAACAAGGTCTTGGATATCTAGGCCAGTGAGTTCTTTCGTAAGTATCTTTAATTAACAAATTTATGCAAAATGCAATGTTTACTCATTGTGAAGAAGATAATATATTTGGTTTCTAAAGTACATTCAGGTTACTGAATTTTAAAATTTGTAATGTTTGTATAACTGCCGAGGTTTAATATGATTTTTCCAGTGCTTAGCAAGGTAACAGTGTTAATGTTTTTAGATCAATAATAAGAGGCTTTTTATATTACATAATAACTTTTATTCTATTGATCTGACACTGTTTACTTAATCTTTGGACCCTACTAATTAGGAGTCACTGAATAATAATTTGGTAGAAACTTGAATTTAAGAATTCTAGTATTGTACTTAAAGCAAAAGATAAAAATTAGTAATTATGGAAGGTATAATACCGAGGTTTCTCTCTTATTTCTATTCTCCTCTCCTCCTCTACCGTCCTCTCCTGTCTCTCTTTTCTTTCCTATTTTTTCTTCCCTCCTCATGCTTTGAGTTTATTGATCAGAATATTTTGTTTTACAAATTCAACACCACTTGTTAGCACCTCCTGTAAAAATCATAAAGTCACTCATAAGAATGAGGAGGAAAAGGCGTTCAGGCTTCAAAGTCAGGAAAAGAGTGTGAGGCAATGGAGTTGTTTTTATTAGTACTGAATCTGAGTGTGTCACTTAACTGCTGAGAGTCCCAGTTTGCTCTTCTGGAAAAATGCAGAAATTGACGCCCACCTCAAATTTTATGGCAGGTATGAGACACGAATAAGGTGGTGAGCATATATGAGACACAAGGTTTCCACTGTATACTATTATTTTTCTGGCTTTCAAGTACTGGAAGTGAATAAGAAGAAAAAAAAGTCTTTCTTTCTTTTGACTTTCTCCTATGAAAAATAAGATTTTTGGATGGTCTCCAAGAGTCCTTCCAGCTACAAAAGCTATAGATTTGTTACCCTTTTCTCAGTGGGTACTTCTGTTCTGGGGGTACTTTTGTGGTCAACTGGTCATTCTTAATGAGCTTGCAAGTGTTGAGGGGCAGAGAAGTCAGAACTGAGCAGGCGACCTAGGCTTCAGACTTTGCAACTCAGTAAGGAAAAACAAATCTTCAGCTTTAACTGATTGAAAATAATGTTACAATTTAATCAATACAAAGATTTTGGAGTGATCCGGATAATCCTTGAAAACAGGATAAACAAGAAGAGTAACAATGAGCACCACCTTGTCCTCTAGGAATACTATAAAGAACAAATCAAATAAACATTTTTATGATAAATTGAATGACAACAAGTAGCATTTTATCACGGTCACATTTATAGACCCGTAAGTGCTTGTAGCACAGACTCATGCTGTAATTCCAAGAAATAAAGACAGAAAGAGAATGTGATGGAATTTGGATACTGATGTCTAGAAGGTTTTGTCTGCGCCTCCCGTATATGTTTGTCCTGTTTCTAGTGAGCTTATAAACCAAAGCATTCCACAGATATATTGTAAAATAGAACATATTTAAGATTCTTTCCACTGCTCATGTTGAGCCTAATTACATGGCTAGTGTAGCCACTGCACATTTGGTGATTCCATACCGAAATGTGAGTACAATTTTTTTTGAAAGATCATAATAGTTTACAGGTTAAGTTCTGAGAAGTTACCAATTTCAATTTAATATAGTTTTTAAAAATGGAAAGAGCATATTCTACATGCTATTACAATAGGAAAATTAATTGAAGGGAGTTAAATAATAAACTCTCTTTTGTTTGAGAGATTAATATTTCTAGCAAGAAGAAACTTTCCCTTCCAGCTTCAGAAATTATAACAGTAAACAAATCTTGAAGGTGTAGTTTCTGCTATAAATTATTACTATCCTACTCAGTTTGAATGTTTGCTCTCTGTAGATTGAATAAATATTCTGGATTAAAAAAAGAATTAAGTCACGAATATAGTCAAAAATTAAATTTTGTTTTTTAAGAAAATAATCTTTGCTTTTCAACAGGTCGTAAATGAAAATACATACATAAATTTGCGTAGTCACTCACATATGGCTCAGAACAATGCTTTCTTTGATCACCTTTTCTAATATTTGAACATTATTCCCTTAATCAGAGAGATGGGACCTTTCTCTTTCTACTTGTCTCTACACAGTTAAACTACACACCATCAGACTTGAGTCTTGGACAACTGCAAAACCACTGAATTTCTTCCCAAGGTAGGAAGAGTAACACAATTGCCAACAATTAAAACAGTTAGAGAGAGATTAGAGTTACTTTCTGGCACCGTGACAACTCCAGAGATGATTTTTAATATTTGTAAAACTTGTGCTTTTGGGTTTTAAGGTTTCATCCTTCCCTCTCACTCATCTGAAACGAGTGAATACACATGTAAACAAAACATGTACAAGAATTCTTCTGTAAATAAAAAATATAGCATTCAGAAAAAGAAAAGAACAGTTGATAAAGGAGAGCCAGTGCCGTGGGGCTTTGTGAACAAGGGAGGGAGGGATTTCTTTGTGCCACAACAAAACACAAGCCTGCTCAAGAAAGAAGGGAAACAGAAGGGTAGCTTTGCTGAAAGCTGAGCTACATGTAACTGACCCAGTGGAGAAAATCCTGGTCTATCTCCGGAGCTCGTTAGCTGTACAGCAAGGATCCAACCTGCATATTCAGGGTACCTATTTCTCTTCTCCTATCCAGGGGCTCCCAGGATGGGGTAGATTTTCAAAGCAAAGGACTACGAATACCAAGCAGCAGAATTACACATGAATCTATTTCTACTCACTTGTAGTATTAGGCAAAAATAAAGATAAGCAAATAAACCAATTTGCCCTTAATAAGTTGTTGGGTATTTGGTTTCTAATCAGAGGAAACTACTTTCACCTCTCAGATTTTTGTCCTAAATACACAATTCTATGCTTGCCTACAGAGACGGGTATTTTAAAGAGTGAACGAAACCAGCATCACTTGAACAATATATTAATCACCCTTTGAAGTTTGCAGCTTATCACTAAAATGTTTTTAAGAAATATCACTGCGCTTTATGACAATTTCCATCCTGGTATAAGTCATCGTTGGTTACATATGGAAGGCAGATTCTGTGAAATAATCACAAAAACTTAAGTCAATAATCTGCAAAGTATGGATATTGATTTTTTTCAGGGTCAGTCATAAAGATAGCTAATCACTGTCTTGAGTTTTTTTAATCAAAACTTTCAGCAGAACGAAAATAGTGAAGTACCTGCATTTGCTGTGTAGCAGTGGGTAGGTGTAAAATAAATGAGACATTTCTTTCAGAATGTTGAAACACAAGACAAATATTTTCTACCCATCTTCGTTCTTTTGTATTATGCTATAAGTTTTTCATGACCTAAAAGTTAAGCAATTTGCATGAAGATTGTAGGCTTAAATGGAACATTATAGAGGATATCTTCACAGAAACTACAGTTTTCATACTCCACCTGCATGTAATTTTTTTTTGCCATAGTTTGGAACAAACAAGGCAACTCCTCTTTTCCACATCCTTTAGATTTTTGAAATTTCCACTAAAGATGACACGAAAAATCTATCATCACGAATTAAATGAAATATTAATGAAAATTTTGGTAGCTAAAAAGAGCTCCCAAGAATACGGTGAAAACAACAACAACAACAACAACAAAAGATAAAAAAAATTTTCCACAAAGGGCAAAATACACTCATGCACAAACCAGAACCAATCCGTACTCAACTCACACAAAAAATATGCAAAGATTCAAAGATGCTACTACAAGTTGTGCATTATACTCAGTGTGATTATTGTTGATGCTTTTTGTGGTGGGAGAAAAATCCTACCATACCTTTCAGTGAGAATCTCATTGACCCCTATAACAACTCTGATGTGTCCTCACTATAAATCAGTTAATAGAAAAAGGCATCTTGCTTTCTCAATATCACACCTGCAGTTGACCACCCTTGGGAATCCTTCAATTCATCAGTAAACACTCCCCACATACATCAAAAGTTTCCACTTTCTCCAGCTCTTTATAACACCAGGTCCCTCCCCTCTCCCCAGGCTCCTCGAAGCTATCTAGGGAATCTTTCACTTTTTGTCCTTTCCCGACCCTTCTGGACCACATTTTCTCTTCTTATTCAGGCCATCTGCTCCCAAGGAAGGTAAAACTTCTGCTGGGAAAACAACCAGCATCCCTAGCAATTATTTGCTTTTGTGAAATAGCCTTTCAGCCACGGCTTAAGATGACGCATATTGTGCGAATCACAATTCAAATTATGACAGTCGTTTAAAAATAGTTTGTAATTGATACATTTCTGACCGCAGCCTCCCCCTTTCCTGGGCCAGTGGTACAATCTTCTTGTTCTTGACAGAAGTCTTTCTAAAGGCTTGCTCAAGCCTCACTAAGCAGCTGTGAGTTAGGTCATTTTCCCAGGAGTTTTACATGTGGAAAACTGGGCATTAGTAAGGCCTCAAAAAGGACACCATCTGGCCCTAGTGAAAAAAAGGATCATGACACTTCCTGTGGTACCAACAGACCCTGATGCACCAGAAAGGAATTCAGCCCTGGACTGTGATCCAATAGAGACCGGCCCCACAATCACCTCCGTGACAGCCAGCTCCATTCATGTTCACAGTTATCTCATAACACAATGGACTTTTGTGCCATGCTGTTTACCGAAGGCGGAGTAAAATCCATTTTGATTTTTGTGTTGCGTCTCAGTGCCTGTCCTCCTTCCCGGAACACATACCACATTAGGAGAGAGTGGGCCGCACAAAGAAGGGTTCTTTCAGTTCCCATTCAAACTTCTCAATCTCCCTCCCACTGTACAAGGGGCCTAAGAATTAAACGGGAGACCCTTCAGAGGCGTCGAAACGACTTTCCCTGACATGGAGAGCTGTTCCTCAGAGGTTAATATAAATTATTTAAAAATATTTAGATCAACACAGTTGTTTTTTTTTTTTTTTGCTGGGGGGAGGGGAGAGAAAATTGAAAATTGGACAGATAAATCCTGCCTAGTTTTCTGGATCCAGCGACTGTATTTGGCATTAACGTGTTGAAAAAAATCCTCTTAAAAATTATAGCAACAATACCAATAGCGAACTCAGGGTTTTCCTTTTCATTTCCAAAGAGAAAGTCCTGATCAAAGCAATCGGAAAGTGGTTCCTGGTGACAACTTACTTTTTTTTTTTTTGGTAAAATTTACAGTCTTTGCTCTTTTTCTAATTCAGAATTTAAACATTGGGAAAGTTTGATCGAAAAAATCTTTAAATTTTATATTTCATGTTCTTCTGGCTGAATATATTTACAAAGACAATAAAAAGCTAACTTCTCATTACCATGTCTATGCATGTGCTTGTTATCCTATAATATTATGTGTAGTATGTGATTGGAGACCCTGAAACTGATTGTCCCAGAAGTGAACTGTTGCTATTCAGGATAAAGAGAGGCTTCCATTTCAGGCTTTTGTGTTTTCTCTCAGGGTAAATGGGAGGAGTTGGGGTGATGGGAAGGCACTTTTTTTTTTTTTAACAACTGAGAGCTTTCTTCTCAATTCTAACCAGATTTGTCTTCATTATCTGTTCTCTATCTTTTTTTTTTTTAATTCTTGTAGCCTCAAGATACTAAAGCTCATTTTGTCTGCCCCTGGGATCTTTATCTGTACATAGACCTGAATCATTCCTTGCTCTTGAAGCATTCACTAGAAAGCCATATTGCCACACAAAGGGACTTGGACATTAAAGGATGTAGTGAAGGTCCATCCTTTCATTCAAATCTCAGAATTTAGGTTGACATTGGATGTACAAATACTTCCCTTCTTCTAAATAAATCTCCTGCCTAGATTTTGCAGAATTTGAAAAGTCAACACAAAACATGTAGATTTTAATGAAACCCAGAATGGGTAG
This sequence comes from Ctenodactylus gundi, assembly GCA_004027205.1. NCBI lineage: Eukaryota > Metazoa > Chordata > Mammalia > Rodentia > Ctenodactylidae > Ctenodactylus > Ctenodactylus gundi. The sequence goes on along the minus strand of PVKB01001675.1, from coordinate 221,809 downwards.
AATTTAGTGGGGGACAACACCCACTGTTCTGACTTTGGTTTCCTCATGGAAACAATCAGCTCTATTGAAGGAAGACAAAACTGTTCCTCATTTATTAACATGTGTTCCCAAGGCCTAAGTATAGATGTTCTTTTTTAATGTACGATTGTCACCATGGGTGTTATTTATAAAGTGATTACTGAGAGAAGTTCAAAACCACAGAGTTTACTGTTAGTCATCAGTTAATTTTGTCTGAATTCTGTAATGGCCAGCAGCATATTATGACTGTAGAGCCCAAGTATTTGTGAATTGCGCTTATCATATAACAAAGACAATGTCTGCAAGTAGCAGATTGAGTATAAAGGGAAAGGGAGTGAAAGAGAGAAGGAGAGAGACTACAGAGACACAGAGACTGAGAGAGAAACAATTTATTAGGAAAGATCTAAAGACAGGATCTAAAGTGGCCAGCATCTTATTGCTGAAATGTTTGTGCAATTATGCACACAGTGTATCCAGTTGTGAGTTTATCTTTCACGAGCTGCTTCTAGTGGCCTAAAGAAAGCATTACTGGGGATACTGTGAGACAAAGGCCAACACTTAGGGCCACCGACCTGAGTCCTGAGGCTGGCTGTGACAATGGAGGACACTGAGCCAGAGCTAAGAGAGGCACTGGGGTATAGATGTTTGGAAACTGCTTAGGAGGTAGCAGAGGCAATTCCCCAAAACAGAGGAAAGAGAAGAAAAAAATAGCAGTAATCCCACAGGCAATGAGGATACACAGGTTTCCTCAGTCCTGCTGGACAAGAAAGGCTCTTTGCCACTAGAAAAGAGAATGACAAATTCAGACTGTTTCTAGACATGTAATTGAGGGTACAGATTCATTCTTCCTTCACGATCACTAATGCTCTCTTTTAGGGCAATGGAAGGTTTTTCCTTTCCCTTTTTCTTCTCTTTTCTTTTTTTGTCCAAAAAAACAATTGAAAACCTGGTAGATCACAAAATAATTAATTTTACCTATTATCTTTTCTGACAGTTTTCTTAGCATTGGTTTTACAGCATTAACATACTTGCCTAGAATTAAATGATTTTAAAGGATTAAAATGTTAATTAAAAACTACAAGTGATGTAAGTCTTAGTTGCTGGGAAGGCCCGTGAAAGCATTGTTTTAATCAAAGGCGGGGGGGGGGGGCCTCCTTGTCCCCCACCTGCCAAAGGAGCTGTGTTTAAGGCAACAGTTCCCTAGGAAGAAACTGACAGAACCAGAAACAATTTGCTCCTTTAAGGATCTGATAATGCTTAGTTAGAACCTCACAAAAGCAGAGTTATGTCCTTGAACATTCCAAAGATCATTGTTAATAGGATCAATTTTTGTGTGTCATTCAACTGGATCGTTCATAGACCGTAAGAACCGCATTTTCATAGAGGGACATGGTGGCCATGGGGGTGGGAATAGGGATGAAGGAAGGCGCAGCAAATTCCATGTGATCAGTTCAGCTGCAATAATCTCTTTTCTCCTTCTTGACGAAGCCACACATGAGAGCACTCTGGTGTCTTTCATCATTATTTGTCACCCTTTTGTGTGGAGCAACTTATATCCACAGCCATTCCAGCAATTAAAATGAAAAAGAACTAAACAGTATTCTCATTGAATACTCAAAGGCCAATGCCACCAAGTGCCATCAACCTATTGAATGCTGGATATCTAATGCCATTAGAGCTCCGCAAGTATTCTGTGGAAAAAAAAAAACACAAATAAACTGTTACATGCAGAAGGTAGAGAACGATTTAAAAAGATAAAATCATTGAATGCTTCGCAGCAGCTAGATCGCCTGTAACAGGCTCTCTCCCTGTTAATGTGAAGCGGGGCTGAGCATGGGACCGCGATTCAGACTCACTTGAAAAGGCTGAGGACACTAAATTTTGGTAGAAAAGTAAAATTAATCCAACAAGAATAAGTCAATCTTGATTCTGTTGAAATAGCTTCTGAAAACAATAATGAGCACTTAATTAGCCTGATTTTCAACCTTAATGTGTCTCCTCATTTCCAGGGAAGGTACCTTTTAATCCTTTCCTCCACCAAAGAAGAAAACTGAAGAAAAGTGAAGATAAACCAACTATCCTGAGATGACACGTATTAAGACTCAGGGTAAAAGAATGATGATTTGATGTCGGTGCTCATGTAGGATCATATATTTCAGAACACAAAGCATAAACACCTGTTTTTTATCGTATAAAATACATAATTTCAATCTGAACATTTTAGGGCCACTACAAAATTGTGAATTTTCAATTCAAATGTTTATTCTCCTATTTAGGATCTAGCTTTTAGAAAACATTGTTCTTAAAAAAAGAGTTATTTGAAATATTCAAAAAGACTCTTTGCCAAGTGTGATATAAATTGTCTATAGATCTCAGACATATAATTTTGTTGGATAAAGAAAGTTACGTTTAAAAAGATAATTAGCTTTTAAGGTAACAAGCCACTGAAATTCTGAGGAGACAGTGAGGAGTTGAGGAGATAAGAAATTTCTGGAGAATGTTCTTAGAACCGAAGGAAGCAAGGGTGGCCCTGAGTGAGCAACGGGGCAGAAGCATGCCACAAATGACAGAAGTGACAGACTCACCGCAGGCCCCTTGTACAAGGATGCACCTGCACAGACACCTACAAAGCGTCTCACACTCCTACTCCAACCTTGATGCTGAGTAAAGCTGTTCAGTTAATGCTGAGAAATTGCAGCCAGAGTTCTCCAATAGTGAGTTCTAGTGTCATGCAGGGAGCAGGGAGGCCATGAAAGGACTGCCAGCAATGGTGGACTGGGTTTGGTTGGCTTTGACATAACCCTTGACAATGGCTAATGCCTAAGGGCAGACGTGAGGAACGCAGTATAGTTTGGTGTTGCAGAGGAGACTTGTGTTACGGCCCCATGTGAGAGAAATGTCAGAGAGAACTGCTCTCCAAAGATCTCATCCATGACCTGTAGGACCATAGAGGTCAATGTGTGGGGTTGCAGCCTGGAGTGATAAAAACTAGGGACAGAAAAGCATGTCTGTGTAATACTCTTAAGATGTGTTATCACCATAAAAAATCAGAGAAAGAATGTTTTTTCTCTTTTCCTAAACTGGGATTTGGTGGCAATCTCTTTATAACCCCTCAGAAATGGGAGATTTTAGAATTGGAAGAACAAACTCTCATCTATAACATGCCTTCCTATGATCTCATTAAAAAAAGCTGTGTGGGGATTCATGGTGGCTTGAACAAATATCCTTAAAATAAATATATAATGTTTTATAAATGACAAGAATTTCAGGTGAAACCTTAATGAATTTCCTCAAAATGTCTCTGCTTCCAGAAATAACAACAACAACAACAAAAAAGAATTTGACTAAATTAAATAGCCAGCTTGAGTTGATCCAGGTGGTTCTGCTACTGAGTCCCAGCCGAGATTGTTCCTCTAAAGTGACCAAATTTCTTTGGTGCCAGTTTTTGGTGAAATAGATGACAGAGATTATCGATAGGGAGTGGTTGGCAATTTCGCTTTTAATTTCCTATACTTTCTTGAATGCCTGATTGTTTGCTAAAATGTCAACTGCAAGATTAGTGGAGCTGGAAAAAAAATCACCAAACACACACACACACAAAAACCCCATGCGTTCACATTGGCACTATGTCTATTTTCAGTGTGAAAGGAACTGGCTGGAGAGTGTTGCAAACACTTGAAGCTATGCATTCTGCATTACAATGAAACGAAGCTGCATTGCACAATACCCAGGCCTTTTATTTTTTTCTTTCAGGAAATCATACCCAAACTCTTAGGCTTGGAGGCAAGAACAACAGATAATAAATATTAAGATGTGCTAAGCACCAAAGCAATTACATGAAAAAAAGACTTCCACTTAGAATTCCCTTAAATTTTTACTTAGCAAATAATTATACTGAAAGCTACACAAGAAGTCTTTTTGCAAAAGTATTGACAGGAATTAAAACAAAAAAACCTAAGGAACTTACCTTTGCATCAAGAACATAGTATCTGGTAAAATCTTCACAAGCCAAATGTATAAAGGGCTGATGATATTTAAGAACATACAATTTTAGTCTTCTACCTCTCTGTGAAAAGGAAAATGTTACAAAATGTGTTTACCATTTGAGTTCTGTTTCTGAGTCTTATAACGATTGTAAATGCAGATCCTTAGTTTATTCGTGCTACAGCGACTTCCGAAAATATTGCTATTACCTAACTTCATGATAATTCTGTTTTTCAAAATTGATATATTTTTTGATGGACAAATAAACCAAATTTAGCAAAATCACTTGACATTTAAGAAAAACCGTGTATTTATGACACAATTTAAAATTTCCAATCATATTTAACCTGAGTTGAATAAAAAGAGTTAGAACTTCAACAGAGGCCAGTTCGTTAGGCTCAACTCCAAACTACCTCCAAAATATGCTGACTATCTGACATACCATAAAGTAAGGCGTAGTGCGATTCCAGTGTCCGTGGAGCAGATGTCAGTGGTTGTGGAATAAGGGCTGTACTTTCTCAGGCATATTTTTATTTGGTTTCTATCGTCTCTTCATTTGAAATCTCTTTACTTCTGGACTTCTATGACATTCCTGATCTGTGAGACATTGGGTGATTATTACGTTTTGCTATGTTAGCTGGGCTACTTTACTTCAGTTGTTAGGGTGAACACTGTGGTTTTTTATGTTGCCTAGCACAGAGCCTGGCATATAGCAAATGCTCAACACATGTAGGGTGAAGGGGTGAAGGCATAACAGACGCGTGTAGATATTGGATCTGATGTAGCTGCCTCTTCATGAAGGGCAGAGAAGGCGTGCTCTAATTTCGTCACCTTCTCCTGTGGTCTGTATCAGATAACAGATTAAATGCGTACATACAGTACACACTTGGTAGTGATGGTAACCACAATGAGGAGGAGAGAGGAAGAAGAAATGATGGCAGGGAAGCAACAAGGGAGAACAGAGAGGGGAGAAAAAGCACAAGAAAGAGAAAGAGGAGAGCCTAACCCAATTGCAGCTTTCCTCTTACATTAACTCAAACTCCCCTTGTTTTCATCAAAGAAAACACAGAGCCAGGACAGGAAGTTTACAAAGCAGAAGAATGTAAGTTTCACCATTTCAAATTTATCAAGTTTTTTTTGAAATTTTAACAAATTCAAATTTGATAGTATTTCAAATCTATCCGAATCGCAAATTAATACGTGGCTATGCAATGTTTCTAGAGTTACTGGTTAGTGAATTTAAACTGGTATTTTGTCCTCTAAAATTTTGGGGGAAATTGGAATTGGTTGACGATCTGGAGAATTTTAAAGAAATAATTTCTAAAATTAAAAAAATTTTAGCGATCTCCTTAATGAATACAGTCAACAGGCTACAAATGCAAATGTGATATATTTGGCGAAGAATAGACCTTGTCATGAAACCTGAAAGAGGTCTGTGCCGTTATTAATCTGCTACCCAGGCAACACTTTTTTGGGCCTTAATGAATAGCCCCTAATTGGCTGAGGTTGGCCCACATACCCAGGAGCTGTTCACCAAATACATCCCCTCCCCCAAGATGTCACATGTCATCTGTAGCTTCAATATAGGAAGGTTATCTTGCTCACATTATAGCATGTTTTCACCAATTAGGATCATGACTCATGAATAAATATGCTGCCACAGGTTTGAGACAAAAAATCTTCTGACTTTATACACATAATCTAAGTGTATGATACAAATAATAACTCTGGGATTAAAAATAACGGGTAATAAAGAACATCTACATTCAAAATGTAGAATACTGATTCTTGGTGCCTGAATAATGTAGCTACTCAGAGAAAGATAACAATTATGCTTTCTTATCTATAATTTTATTTTACTCTTTACCTTATTTTGTATCATAACAGGAGACCCAAGATGGCCAAATTTTATTTTTAGGTGCTTATTAATTGAGCCAGTGCGCAAGAAGGGAAGTTTTTGATTTTCCTATCAATGATGCTAAGACCACCTTGGGGGCAAGGGTGTGGCCTCCCAGTTCCATTTCAGAATCTTTGTCCTTATGAAAATAACATCACAAATGTGCCCCAGGATGAAGTGTGTGGGTGAAAGGGGCACAACAGGGTGCCACAGCATGGTCTGACTCCTCGCCGGCCACGTGCTGCTGGTGTCCACCAAAGTCTCATTGGCTTAGCAATACCCTCCTTAGTTTTCCTCTCCAACACTAATAAATATTTCTTGAGCCATGACAATCGTTTTATTATTTGTTCACCTATTGCTTTGGGGATGACTTCATACAAAACACTTGAAGGTTTAAAAAATCATGCATAATATCTTCACGATCATGTGTGTGAACACTTTAGTAGGGACCTTTAGTAAAGGTAATATGACTTCATAATGCAGTCCTTACCCCACTGCTTCTTCTCATACAAATAAAATTCAAATTCATGGGCTCGGCCTTAGTACTTTTTTACAAACACAATCTTCTCTGAGTGTGACAATGTTTTCTAAGACCACATCGATGCTTTGTTGTGAACTAAGACCCCTATGCATCGGGGAGGACAGCATGGACTCGGAGACATAGATGACCCTGCTAAGAAATAAGGCACGAGAAGAAACAGAGACCTCTGTGAGGTATTGGAGTCACAACGGGAAAACCATAGAGAAAGAGGATAGGAAGACAGAGGAAATAAGGGCTGCGTGAGGTATGGTAAGAGAGAAATCATTCAAATCAAGGCTGGGCTCATGTGATGATCTGATGTTGTGTATAAGTGAGTCAGACACGATCATCAGGACTGGAGGAAAAAGATCACAAGGGTTTTCCAGAATAAGACGAAGTCACATCGATATACAGCCAAAGTAAACATTAGATAAGTGAGTGTTTTGTTCAGCTTGGTTACGACCAATCGTGTGCTTTTCCGATTCAGCGTCTGTCTGACAGGAGTTGCAGTCTTCCTGAAAAAGCTCAAGACTGGATTTTTATTCATGGAGGACCTCTAAGTCTCAGAAGTATAGGAAGTACAATTTTATAGGATGACCCACATCATTTCAGAAAAATAAAAAAAAATGTTTTTCTTTTCATTTTGCAAACAAGCTTTGGTAATTCTGCAAGAGAAGGAGTAAAATACCTAAACCTTTGTGTCTGTGTATGGAGGAAGGAGGACAAGAAAATGGAAGGGAAAGGAGATATGGGGGGGCGCAGAAGAGAAGAAGCACCACAGGGTGATTTTTAAGAATCAGGAGGCAATAGAGAAAGAAGGTTTTTACAGCAAAACCTGGTGTCATAACTTGACTTCATGACAAGACTGTAAAAGTGTGAAGTAGCTGTGCACCTGGCAGCCCACTACAGGCTTGTCTGTTATTTTTCTTGCTCCTAAAATGTCACATCACTTATACTATTTTTTATTCTTTGTCCGTGGACAGATAATTGGCAGAGGAAACTGAGAACAGAAATTTTCTTAGCACATTCTGGTTATGATTTACAAGCTTCTGACTTCCTGTCATGGAGAAAAGTACCTGAGGACAGGAGGAGCTGGGAAGTACTTAGCTGGTATCAAAATTCTTTTTCTTTGTACTGAGAGCCACAGTATTCAGGCATCTACAAGAATGTTTGAGGCCAAGACTTCTGGAACAAAAATTTAAGGCTACCTCCTTCCACATGCCTGCTTAATATCTAAGGATGCTATTTGGAATTTTACCAAAAGAGCAATTAAAATTCACATTTCTAAGTCAGTCAAACTCTTCTACTTTGGGATTTTACTATAAGTGTTAGGTTTCACAGTTTTCTTGTTTCGGTTGTGTTTTGTCTTGATATTTTATAGTTAATAGTGATGTGTGTCAGTTGTAACAAGATAACAGTGTGTGGTGAAAGGTTACCAAGGCAGGTAACGGAAAGGTTATCAGCACTCGCCTCTTGCAGTTTCAATGAAGCTAACTTATAAAGGTTTCATGTGCAACTTTCTGGACCTATCTTCATGCCTATACCAATGCAGACATACATCCATGCATATATATTTTTGCTTTCTATAAAATGATGTCCTACTGTACAACATTCTCTGAAATTTGGTTTCATATCAACCTCATAGAATGTGTTATGAATATGCCCATAGTCAGATACAGACCCAAATCACTTTTAATAAGAGCTATACTCGTAATTGTTTCACACCAAGTCAACCATTTCCAGTGATGGCATTTAAGGCTTACAGTTTTTCCCTCCCCTCAAATAGTATGAGAAACTTCTTGGAATATTTTATTCTATTTGTTACTGCTTCATACTGGTAAATTTAAATCCATCAGAACTAGCAAACCTGTGAAATCTAACTGGAAAGCAGGCCAACTCTGTCTTTTCTCCGTTAATACACTTGGAATGGGAAGTTGGTCACCAAGGAGGCAGCATATTTATTAAATCATCCAGGTATTTTACTTCTAAAGTCCGTTTAGATAGTCTTTCTTCCATGAAACCTGTACTCTGAGTATCTATTTATTTATTTTTTTTTTCTGAAAGTGCCCAAAGTACTTCTGAGGCCCTGGTTTTGCCTAAGACTGGGATTCCTCCTGTGACTTTTTTCTTTTTATCTGAACCAGTGATGCGCAGGCCCAATGTGTATGTGCTGGCGCTTATTGAAATTTTCTAAAGGAAAATGAAGAAACACATTGACATTATGATAATTAATTTCTCATAAGTTTAAATTTAACCAGTTTAAATAAGTGTTCATTATGTTTTATTTCTTTCCTTTTTGTTTTACTAGTCTTAGTGTTAATGTATATTTTTCCAAATATGAAGATTATGGCTATTTAGATATAATTTTTTTGGTATTAATGGTAGTACATGCAAAAATTAACAGCCGGCAATATTCTGTAAGTCCCAAGGAAAAAAATATTGCTACATGCAGTTTTAATGTCTGGAATTCACTCTTCTAAATCTACCACTTCCTTTGACCTGCCACATCTGTGTCAGGAGAGGGCTGGGGCTCCACAGCCGCCCTCTCGAGTTTCACACGCTTGTGCCTCTTCTGCATTCTCTCATCCAAACTGTCTGTAAAGAGCTTACGGCAAGATAGGTGCTGAGCCTAGAACTGTGCACACAGTGCTGGAGTAAGGGCTCCCTGTCCCCTGGGAGCTTGTAGTTTACTGAAAGATACAATTGCAAAACTACAATTGGAAAAATTAGAATTGATGAAATGCCTCAGGTGTTTCCCAATTGAGAAAATTCATAAAGGAAAAAAAGGGTTATTCCATGAAATATAATAGGTGAGGCTGTATTTCATTTAAAAATATGTTATTTAATTAGATTCTTTGTAAGAAATTCAGCATGCCAATTTGTGAGAATATATTCGTTGGCCAGAGCAAAAACAGATCACACGTAGCCCTGAAGCAGAGGAACAGGTTTGATTTTTGGTACAATGTGCCGGTGCACAGCTTTCTGGTCAGCCATGCTAGTCTGCAATTTCCTATTTCTCTTCCTCTGTGTCAAAGTTTCTCACCTTCCTGGTGTCCAGGTTCCTGCAGGTTCTTCTTCTGTGAGCATCAGTGAGGGTTGGCTTTTAGGGGGGGTACTATTCACTTATTGATACCTATTTTTGATTAAATGTCAAGGACAAAGTTCTGCATACAGAGGAACTCAGTTGAGGGGCAGAGCCTTAGTCAGTCACAAGTAGCAAACCACTGTCCAGTAGCTTCAGGAAAAAGTGCTTTCTTGTTTTTGAGGTGTTCAGTGTAGGTGGTCAAGTTGGTACCTGGAGTGATTGAAGTTTTTTTTTTTTTTTTTTTTTTTTTTTTTTTTTTTTTTTTTTTTTTTTTTTTTTTTTTTTTTTTTTTTTTTTTTTTTTTTTTTTTTTTTTTTTTTTTTTTTTTTTTTTTTGCCGTGGCTAACAACTTTCAAGGCATACTTTCAGTAGGTAATACCTAGGCATTTTATGAAACTTAGCCACCTGGCTCCCACAATTCTTGTCACCACCAATTGGTTTTCCAGCAATAGCAAAAATCTTCCCTTTTTTCTTTTCAACCTTGAATTTTGCAGCTGAGAACTTCCTTCCAGACACAGTTTTCCTGGAACACACCGCCAAAAGGGAGTGTTAATTTCTCTAACCAAGGCAGGATTTCAGCTGCAGTGGGCCTCCCTGTCTTGAGTGCTTTAGTCTTTGGGTCAGCTTTGTAAAAGGCACAAGTCTTCTTAGCCTCGGATTTTCTTTCCTTAGTGTCTGATTTCTCAGTTTTTTCACCCAAAATCTTGAGATGGGAGACACAACTTGGGGCTGTTTTTATATTGGGGGACAGGGAGGATCCTGAGAGCTGCATGGTGAGAAAGGGATTTCCAGAAGTACAGCTGTGTTTGTTAATGGTGCTCAGGGGGTCAGCAAGTATCCTAGTGAAGGAAGAGAAACACCTGAATTGGGCGCACACCTGATGAGCAGAAGATATGGTATCCAGGGATGGAGCTGCAGAGGTGAGCAGGGGCCAGGTAGGACTGACTTTGTACATCCTGTCTGGGACCATCTGGTGTTTTATCCCAAGTTTGGTAGACCACTGGTGAACACTTCCAGCATGTGGGGGATTTGGTAATTTAGCCATACATTTTAAAACACGGTGGTGGATAAGACAGAAGGTGGAGAATCTAGAAGCAAGCTTCTTAGGGTCTGTGTGTGAGTGATGGGCTGATGACAATTTTGGAGACAGAAAAATGTAGATGCATTTGAGAACAAGTCTACAGTACGTTCTGTTTATTTTGTAAGAACCCTTAGTATCAATGATAGTATTGTGTTTTGGATTTGGAATGTCCCTCAAAAATCTCATGTATTTGAATGTTATAGATTTTCTATGGAACCATGTGCTGTTGGAAGATTGAGGCCTAGTCTGGAGGAGTTGAATACAGGCATTTGAATTGGATTACAGGTGTGTAGTGGGGGCTTACCACACTTTCCACACCTGGATCCAGGAAGGGCTGATAACTGGGATGAGACCTGGAAGGACATATAAGCTACTTCCTGCCTTCCTTGAGGACTAGTCTCAACTTACCTTGACCTGGTTTCCTGTGTGTGATGTCGTGAGAAGCTGCCTCCACCTCTGCCTCTGCCATGTACTTCCATTGCTGCTGGCCGCCTCTGAATGAACTGTGACCTTCTGAGACTGTGAGCTAAAATAAACCTTTCCTCCCCTAAATTTGTGGACGTCAGGTATTGAGTCATAGCAATGAAAAAGTAAGTAAGATAGTTTTAAATGTCATTATATTTTCAAAGAAGATAAGACACTCTTTCCATGTTTACAGTAGGGTGGGTGCTTTTACGTGCTGGAAATGTGTCTCTAGCAAAGACATGCTTAGTACTTGTCCTATAGAGTTTACAGTCTGGTGAGGGGCACAGGGAAACAAAGGGCTCTTACTCTGCTTAGTATATGGGACTTAGTAAACATCGCACAGAGCTCTTAGAAGAGGAGCGCAGTTGATATAACTAATTAATGCAATGTTTGAGAGACAGAGAAGCCTTTGAAGAAAGCCTCATCTGCATGAAGACAGAAGAATTTTAAAATAAATTCATGATTTAATAAATAATTATGGATATTTAAAAAATTCAAGCAACAAGTAGACCATAATAAGGACAAGGTAGTAGGGAGGACAGTTGTGCTATCTGATTCAGACAGAATGTTTCAGACAGAATGAACAGTAGGTGAAAAGGCATGGAAACGAGCTCACCAGGGAATGTACGTCTTTGATTATGACAATCCACTGTTTACAAGGACTTCCCAAGTCAACCCATACCATTGCCTCATGCAAAGATTTAGGGATAAAGAAGATGGATGCACCAGGCCTAATTACAAGAGGTGGAGGATGCCTAACTGCCTGTCTAGAACAGTAGGTGACTCTTACTGTCCTGCTTCTGAATCATGGGGGAAGAGTATTCTCCAGTAGGTACTGACAGGGCTATTAATTGATGCTCTAATATTTATGATATTTCACACTGACTTATTCACAGTATTTAGGACACCAGGCACATTGTAGGACCTCTATCAGTTACATGACATTAGTCATATAGAGGTAGAAGGAAGGGGTAGCCGATGAAGGTGAGCAACCTCATAATTAGCCAATGTTATTCCCAGTGGATTCCAAAGAGGTTTGTCTTAAGGAGGAAAAGATGCAGAAGAAAAGGCGATAAAAGAAAACTATGAGAGTGGATGTACAGACATAGAGAATAGGAATTTCAATGACAAATTAGAGAAGTTCTGAACAATGCCAGTATCAAACTGTTTTTCTTGTGGTAGATTTATAATATGTTTTAATAGCTGGTAAAATTGATTGGGCTAGCTTCTCAGTTTCCAAAATTCCCCTGGTTATTCTTTTATGAAATCATTTTAGTTCTTTTATTATTTTTCAAATCATGGAAATTCTTAAAATTAGGTGATTTAATTTCTTGGTAGTGGCCATTTAAACATTTCTTGCTTTTCTCTATTAATTTCCAAAACTATTCTTCCTAAAGACCATTCTTTATATGTAATATATATTTACATACTATATAAAGGACATTTGTGTGGCCTTATAAAATAGATGAGTTGAGTCTTTATTAAATATGCATCAAGTTGAATATAATCCTTATGTATCCCACATACATGCTAATAGATGGGTAGCTTGAGAGAAAAAAGAAAAAAAATTAAATGTGCATTATATAGATAGTTTAATACTTTTGATTACTTGAAATAACCAAAAAAGTTGGTTAAGCTTGTTTACCTGAAAACATTTCTAGCATTTTATCTTTTTTGTTTAAAACAGACGAAAGACAGTTCTTGTGTAGAACAGAAGTGTTGATGAGATGCTCAGAGAGAATCAGAAATATTTTTAACAGAGCATTCACATGAGCTGCAATCATCATGCATCACAGTATCTTTTTGTGGTAGGTAACTTTTATTAGAGTAATTCAAGTTTTGAACAAGTTTTTTTTGGAATTGAGCTCATTTTTGGTGAGAATCAATGCCTCTTTCTCCATTTCTGTGCAACTTACACACTCCAATCTGCAAGACCAAGTCAAATTCAATTGGCGAATTTGGAGTTCTAATAAAGTTTACAGACTTTTTCAGTGATTTGAAACCTAAAAATTATCCTTCAGTGTTTTCAGAGTGTACCACAAAATTTTCATCTCCTTTTTCTCAAACAATGCATCAGCAACACAATTCAATAAGTGGACCTCAGCTATTAGTTAATAGTACAATGATTTTAATCTTATTTTAGCTGTCTACAAGGATTAGCTTGATTGCATCAATTATGACTAAGGGTTTAAAAATTATTAACCTAAACAAGCTGCACAGTGTTTCCTTCTGTTTCATCTTCTGTCTAAATATATTTTCAGTAGGGTAAAGGTTTCTGTTGTGAGTCTAAATTCAAAAGCAGAGCTTTGTCTCTGGATGGTCTTGCTCTATTTATGCATTGGTAAATAGCAGTTGCATCACTGGATGTTTTCACAGAGACAGCAGCCATGACCTCTTGGTGGGCATTTAGCAAGATATCTGCAGACACCAGGACCAGCTGGCATGAGTACTAAGTAGTTTCATCACGTGAAAGGAGCATGTTTGTATGTTAATAAGTGTGTGTGTGTGCATGTGTGTTCAGATGCCCCAAAGCACACACAATTTATCAAATAGCATGTTGAATTATTTCAAGGTTGGGGTATTGATTCAAGCTGCATATGCATTCGGGGAGCACGTTTCCCGCAGGATCGAATCGGGATGGCTACGGAAGCTTGTTTTTTAGATTGGTTTTGCATTGTGCACTCATTCTCCTTTTAATTGGATCACTAGGGGATTATTAACATTGCTCTAGTTGAGGATATGGAAACTCAGTAGCCTAAAAAAGTCAAGACATTTGCTAAACTGCCTAATTCATAGAAACATTTCTCCATCGCTTTTCTTACAGGCCTTGAGCATATGCATGTGCGTGTGCGTGCTTGTATGTGTACATGTGATTCAGTATTTGGAAAGGCTTCAAAAATTGCTTATAAGGATACCTGGACATATACTTTATTTTCTGTAATCCTCAACTAATTTTCAGAGCACATGAAATGTCTATATACTTCATAGAGGCTCTCTTACCTTATCAAATTGGACTTTGTCCCTAAAATTGTATTGGCACAAAGTTTGTGAAAAGTCACAGTAAAATATTCAGGTTACTTATGAGAAGGAATCACAGATTCTTTGTTGATCCAGTTAAACAATTCTTATGGTTATTGAGAGCAGTAAGTAAATGATCTTTTCAATTAATAATCAAAGAAGACTCAGCCTATGTGTATGCATCATCTTCGAAATATTCTATTGAATGTGAGGAAAAGGAGCAGACCCAAGTGTAGCTACCTCTCTATTTTGCTTTGTTTTCCATCTCTCCTGGCCGTGCCTCAGGCCTCTGCTACATGTGCAGGTTTTTGTGTCTCAGATTTTAGGATCGTTTCATCCCTGGAGTTGATACTCTGGTCTTGGTTGAAAGGTGAAACAGGGAAGGACATAATTTGTTTCTCCTTCTTTAAATTTTCTCACTTCTCATTGAGTAAAGCTAGTATCATTAGTAGGGGAGAGAGAGAGAGAGAGAGAGAGAGTTTGAAAAATATATAGAGTATTCAAGTCCAACTCAAAGGATCCAAAGTAAATATTAACTAATACATTTATTTATTTGAAGTACTGGAGATTGAATACCGGGGCTTGTGCTGTGAGCTGTGTATCCCTAGCTCCACTTTGTTGTTTATTTGAGGCAAGGTCTCAGTGTATTACTTAGTATCTTAGGCTGGGCTCGAACTTTCCGTTCTGCCTTAGCCTCGCAAAGTGGTGGGATTATAGGCCTGCACTGCCAGGCGCTGTCCAAGGTGAATGTTCTAGAGAACCAAGTCAGATCCTCAGAGTAAGCCTTTCATTTGTGATTCTTTTATTTGTTCTGAGAAATCCATTTATTTATTTTACATGTATATATATAGTGATATACAATGATTAAATTAAGTTTGAGTGTTTTGTGTACATACGTATTACAACAATATTATAATCCTTACTTCTCCCCCTTATTGGCCTCCCTGCTGCCTCAGTCATCCCCTCTGAGTTCCGTTAGCATAAAATCTCTGCATTCTGGGTCTCTCGTGTCAGAAAAACCATGTGGTATTTTACTTCCTGAGTTTGATTCACTTAGCTAAGCATGAAGTTGCATGCATTTACCTGTAAAAGCCTCAAATTCATTCATCTTTAGAGAAGAGTAGTGCTCCATTGTGTACATATACCACAATTTTCGTATCCTTTGGTCAGTTGTTGGATATTTCAATGTCTTCCACAGTTTTACTGTCTTTGCTTTAGATCAGATTAAATTTTTAGGTAGAAGGCCTTCTCAACTGACTTCTATAAGCAGAGGGTAAATATATAATTATTTTTTCTTTCTTCCCACTGGATTGTTCAATGTTGGGGAGAATGACAATAGGGTAATTTGTTGGAACTGCATTCAGTTTAGGGATGAAAAATCTGATGATAGTGAAGATTAAGCAACTTGCTAAAAGCAAAGGGCTGGAATTGTAGTAAAAGTACCAAAGTCCATTTTTCACTATGCTAGACATCTTCATGGCCAAAGCAATGCATTACAGAGTTGACCTTGTGATCATAATACAAAGACCGGTTAATTACTGCTACTTTGAGTGTATTGCATATATTGTATGAATGATAAATTGACTAATAGAGAAAAAACAGTCTTCTCAGCTGTCAAAATAAAGATGTAGAATAGAAAAGGACTCTTTGGGTTCAAAGACAATAAAATATGAAAAAATTCATATGTTATTTGGGACAACAATGATTTTATAAACAATGAAATTAATTACAGATCTTCAAAGTAAAAAATACTGTTATGTTTATTAGCTTGCTTTTGAAGTCATTCTTTCTTAATTTTTTGAAATTTTTGACTTAGTTGCATCTTTCCTAAGACCCTAGATCAAGCTTATATCCAAATTTGTACTTGCTCTATTTTCTAGTATGCAAGGAATCTAATTAATGTTTATGTGTAGTGCTTGGTGAAACCCTGGAATCTTATTCCAGGCTTTCAATTATAGTTGAAAGGACAGATATGATTATGACATGTTCCATGACTTCTGAGAATAGAGTGTTTGGTGAGGGTCAGACAGGGAAATCAGAAACAGTATATTGTGGTAAGTGTTTGGGAAGCAGAGGCACTTTGGAAGTCATAGCAAGGGTGAATGGTATGCAGCATTCTAAAATTGCTTCCAAGATGCATGCTGCCTAATGCCTAGACTTGCTTGAGCTCTTTCGAGTTTGGACAGAATGGACACATATAATGGGATAGTAATTTTGTGACTAAATTACTAATAGTTGAATTTAAAGTTAATCAAAGAGGAGCCTATCTAGGTGGTGTCTGATCTAATAGATGAGATCATACTGAATGGGCTCTTCTTGAAGACAGAGATACTGGAGAGGAGGGAGAGCCTGAGAAGGATATTGACCAATCACCTAGGTCGCTGCTAGAAGGCAACAGTAGCCCCTCTGCCCGCTAACAAGACCAAAAGAATGATGCTCCTATAACTGAAAGGAAATGAATTCTGCCAACAGGCCAGAGGATGTGGATCTCACAGTGATGGAGATTCCAAATGTTGATGTAGTCAACATCTTGATTTCAAGCTTGTGAGACTATGAGCAGAATGCTCAGTCATGCTGCGCTTGGACTCTAACCCATAGCACTGTGAACTATTAAGTAGTATTGTCTAAACTGTTAAATCTGTGGTAATTAGTTATACAGCAATTAAAAAAAGACCCAATATATGCCCCTTATACTTATGCAAATCATTCCCAGAGTTCTTGCATGACTTGGGTGAGTTGAAAGGAATCTTTTTCTCTTCCACTTATTAAATGCTTACTCCGTGCCCAGTTTTTGGACAGTGTGTTTTTCACTCGTTACAATCGTTTATTCTTCACCAAACCCATTGGGATAGAGGTTAATACATCCATTTTACATATAGAGCTGAAAAACCCCAGGCCACATAACTGCTAAAAAATAAAGCTCGGATTAAATGAAATCTGTCAGATTCCAAAACTGGCCTTTGACATTGTTGTTAGAAATAGTTCTGTTTGGAAAGGATGTGTCCAAGACCAGGGGATTGTACAGATATTGCCAAAACACATCTAACTTTAGATTTATTGTAGTAAAGAATTTTATATCTAGGAATTGGACTGACACGTTGATTTACATTTCATAGAAAGTAATCATATAAGATCAATTTTACAATTACTGGGTTAATACTTAGGCATGTTTTTGAGTACTGAATATTATAAAATTTTTTTGCAGGTTGTGAAGACAACACTTTATTGGGAAAATTATAGGATGGAAGAAAAGAGAATAGAAAAGGAATAAAGGTAGGCAAATCTTCTGCTAGTCAGAAGGGGGAACTGGAAATGCGGGTTGCATTCTTATTATTGTTACCTATAAACAGGAAAAAACATGTAAGAGAGATTCAAGATGCATATAACTTTAAAGTCAGTTGTTAGCTTTGTAACTCAGATACTGGTGTTCCTAATATATTACATAAATATATGTACATACAGAATTTTTTAAATGCTAAAAATTATTAGATACTCAGATTGAACAACTGTGCTCTCTATGTAATAAGCCATAATTTCTAGACATGTTCTTTTTAATATTGAGATTTCTAACTTTCAATTCTTCATATGATGTGGGAAAAATAATCTAAAAAATGCATTTGTCAACCTGCCTACCTCAACTCAATATACATTCATGAATATTCAATAGTTCTGCCTTTTCCCTGTGGTAGGAATTTAACTCTTGAGCAGTAAAAGGCAGAGCTATAATGAAAATTAGTGAAATGAATTATTGCTTAAAAATTAGGACCATTTTGTATATTTATAAATTCAAGGTACAGCTGTAATAATTTTGGTGTATCTCACAGTTATCATCATATAACTATAATTATTTCCATTTCATGTTTTCAATTAATTTACAGTCTAATTTTTAGTTTGGATTTTGCTGCAAACATTCTTCTTTTAATTCATAACAAGCTGTAAGATTTTGCTCCTAAAGTCATATGTGAATTGTGAAGAGTATGAATATGATATTAATAGGTTATTGACTTGTTAGGTCTTAAAGAGCCAAAGGGAACATCCCTGCAGCCCCTGCAATGCACTGGAGGTTTGTTCATTGATTGGTCTGTTTAACCCATCATCTCCAGGCATTTAAACAATGATATACGCTTGACAAACCTAATATTTCATTTTCTATCTGGGGACCGTGGAGCAGAAATTAAAGGAAAGAAAGACAAATGGACAGATATACAAGCAGAAAATGATGATAGATGTGGGAGGGAAGGAAGAGACAAACACAACACAGACCAAAATCTGGATCAGTAAACTCTGGAATCGGTAGATGTACAGCCTAACTGCAAATGGAATTCCCGGGAGGTGGGAAGAGGAGAGAAATTAGCATTTCTACTAGGAGGAAAACTGAGATTTAGGGACGGAGCAGCCACAAGCCAAATGAGATATCAAATATGTGGTGCTTATTTTTTTATAGATAGAAGAGATGAACGGGGTGTGGGAGAAGCCATTTTTTAGAGTTTTGGTTACTCTCCAAAAAAGCAAATTTGGACACTTTGTTTTACCCCGCTTTTTAAACCTCAGAGGAGTTATGGAGACGTAAGAAACGCTATTTCCTCTTCCTAGCCTGCTTCTTAATTTAAATTTTACTTTTGTTACCAACCTGAAAGTGGGACACTTCAAAACAATCTTTCTCGCTTTCCTTATGTTTTCCTTCTCTGGTGTGAACGATAGATATATAGAGGAGAGTATTTCCTGAATATTTGGTCTTTGGTGGTATTCATTCTGATTAGAATTCTATCCTTAATGCACAGTGACCCTGGAAACAGAGCAGTCACTTCTGCCTGCTCTCACGAGCACAGAAGGAGGAGGGGGAGGATCTATCAGAATGATTGACAGCACACTGCTATCAGTCATCTTCCAGAAAAGGCTGGCTGTAGGGAAAGGGTAAAATGTGAGGAGCCAGTGAGCCACACTTTCATTCATATCCTGATATCCACAAGTTTCTTTCCTAGGTGACTGTTCAGCTTTTAAGGGATCTGCCTTATTCTTATAGATTTAATTAACATCTATTTACAGCAACAGATATAAAATAATGATTTAATTGTTGAAAATACTTGTTCTTTTTAGGCTCTTTTAAGAACTCTGGGGATGTCATTCTATTTTTGTATATTAGGGTGGATAGAGAGGGTGGGGTGGAAAAGGAAGGGTAATTAAAGAGAAGTACCAGGAATATCTTCTTAAGCAGAAAAGGACATGGAACGAAACTGAGATCACACTGTGTATGCAGAAGCCAGGCCTGGCGGATCAGGGGTACAGACCTGTAATCCAAGCACTGTGGGAGGTGAGGCATGAAGATTGCACGTTCCAGCCCAGCCTGGACAGCTCAGAGACTTAGGAGATCCTATCTCAAAATCAGAAATTAAAAAAAAATCTGAGATTGGAGTTGTAGATCGAAGTAGAATCCCTGGGCTCTATATGAGGCAGGAAAGATCAGGATCTCCTGGAAACTCAAGACCTTGAGCAGGGTCTTAACAGTCATTGGGCAGGAAGATTACAAAATCCTAGTTGAGAGAGAGCGCATGAATGGGGGAAGGTTTGGAAATGGTCTGGATTCTGGCCGCACGATCACCCAGCATGCACTGAGGTTCCGTGTGTGCTTCCGGTCAGCTGCTCAATCCTCAAGGGTTTCATCTGTAGATGACACATGAAAACGTGTCCTCTATAGGGATTAATGACTCTTATTGTTTAGAAATAACTTATTTTAAAGTTAGAGGAATAAAATATGGCATAAAGTAACTATAACAGGCTTCCGATTTGCTCATTTCTAAACTACTGTGAAAACACACAGGAAATATGAATGTCTAAAGCTATAAACTGTCACCTAGCAAAGCCAGTCTTCATTTCTGCCCTACACCTCAATCCTCACTTTAATTCTTAATGTTAGTTTTTCTTAAATGCCTCTTAGTTCATTTGCTGGGTACTAGACAAATAGGCACAGCCTTACAATTCTCAGAGTATAACTTCTCTATTAAGATTAATAAAGTCATAATGTTTTATCTACTTCACTGTACGAGGACTTCAATACAACATATGTAATGTATGAGGAAAGACATCAAAATATTTATTACCTCCATGAAAGAAATAGACACATGCATGTGACTTTATTTATTTGCAGGAAGTAAATTGGAATTTACAAATGATTCAACAGTTCATTCATTCATTCAAAATACTTGCTAAGTTATTACAGCCATATTAGATATAACAAGACCATTTTTAAGTCACTGTACCAAGTACTGAGTATCTGAACATTCAAACATAGACATTAAATTAAAATATGCAC
This sequence comes from Ctenodactylus gundi, assembly GCA_004027205.1. Classification (NCBI taxonomy): domain Eukaryota; kingdom Metazoa; phylum Chordata; class Mammalia; order Rodentia; family Ctenodactylidae; genus Ctenodactylus; species Ctenodactylus gundi. The sequence continues at coordinate 201,431 of PVKB01001675.1, read as the reverse complement.
TTTGTTTTGAAGCCAAAATAACAACCACAACAAAAATTCATGGCTTCAGATAAATGCCTATGCAGAAAGATGAGGAAATAAAACTCTCTTTCTTTCAATGATTTAAGGTGAAGAAATTAGTCACGTCTCTTTATTCAAACTCGATCAGACAAATACGTTATATATTTTACTTCAATTTCCAAACAGGATTTGTGCAGCCTTCAATAGAATATCAGGTCATTTCTCATTATGTAACAACAGTGTCGAATAATGATAATAATATTGGAGTACAAACTTTGACATCTGGAACTAAGTAGTAAAATCATTGGAACTGAAGATAGAAATAAAGAGAGTATTAAGCCATAAGCTTCACCTGGCATCTTTCATTAGGCTCCGAATAAAATTCTTCATTGGAATTTGCAACACTACTTGTAGTTCATCTTATTACTTTTATGGGGGACAAACAGCCATGTAATTAGAGTGTATTTGGAGTATTACACGCTTATTTGTAGCCTGAAGATTAGATACCAATTGGATGTTATCATTTAATAGCAAGTATAATTACCACGAATCTTGTTCGCTCTATCTAAGGGGTTACGTTTCAGTGCGGCTACAAGTCCACAATTGTTTCTCAGTTCACTTATATTTTTATTATTGTTTAACAATTGTATGCATACATGATAAGAGATCATTTTAAGTCACTTTTGAAGATAAGTGAGCTATACATAGGAACACAATAAATATTTTACATTGTGTCATTTTCTATTTTTATATTAATTTACAGTGCAAATTATCACACCAATATATACAATTTCTTGGATTATATGTGTGTTCAAGGATTTGAGGCTTATTATAATAATAATAATCTGCTATAGGTGTAGCAGCATTTGTTTTCAAAGTTAAGCTTCTTAAATCCATAAAGATTAAACTTCTTCAGAGGTTAGACAAGAGGGAGGATTGGGAGCTTTTTGTCAACCAAAAGTGAATTTGTTACATAACAAAGTTGTGCTCAGATCCCTGAAGAAGATTTGCTACCCTGTGAGTCAAAACCTGTGTCCTTCCTGCTTCTATAGGTTGTTCGAGTTAAGTAGTGATGGGATCATAACTTGTAAACACTTTCTGAAGCATTCCCTCACCCACACTCCCCTGCTAAATTGGCTAACGGCATGTAGTGAGGGCTCGCTCAGAACAACACTGGCTTGCTGAGGAAGGTGAAAGGCAAAGTTACCCAGGGGCCCATGCATCAGTGAAGGCAGAAGACCCAGAACAGAGTTTGAGGGTCACTGAAACGATGCTTCTGGGGTCAATGAAAGGAAGCACATACTACGTCAGATGAGCTGCCAATCTCTGGGAGTCACTAGTGGGTTGGTAATTACTTTATAAACAGCTTTTCAGGGACATCAAATTTGTAGCATTTGCTGATTTTCATGGTGTAAATTTTCCCACTGGAGTTGATTTCAAGCTCCCAATGTGATGTTCTTGATTGTAAAGTTAACAAGACACACGGTGGCAGCAAACATATCGTTGAATTTTATTTTCATCACAGAGATACAATACACCTAGGTAGCCTCAAATGTATAGAGCATGATATAAAATGAAGTTGGCACATGGTGAAAAGTTGCAAATATTAATTGAATTTGATTTATATAATGTAATTATAAGTCATGATTTTATTTTAAATGGTGGTTTATCTCTTAGATTGCAAAATAGCTGAAAATTTAAACATTGCTTTCATGCAGCTAGTATCTAATTAGCTCAGTATGTTACTGTTCTTAGACCCTCATTTTTCAGAATATGAGAAAACAAATACCCATGCTTGTCCTATTAGTTCCTTATTATAGCTGGAACAAAGTATCACTGCCTACGTGGCTTAAAATACAGAAATTTTTAGTCTTACGGTTCTCGAGGCTAGAAGACTGGCTGTCAGCAGGGTTGGTTCTATTGAGTACTGTGCTCCACGCTTCTCTCCTGGTGTCTGGCGGTTTGTTGACAGTCCTTGAGGTTCCTTGGCTTGTAGATCATCACCTTGACTCCTGTCTTATTGCTCCTATGGGCACAAGTCTCTCTCTGTTTACATTTCCTTTGTTTACATAAATATGGGCATAGTAGATCAAATCCCATCCAGATGATCTCATCCAAAATGCTTATACATGTCATAACCAATTTCCAAATAAGGGTATATTCTAAGGCACTGGGAATTAGGAGCTTAGTGTATGAATATTGGTGGGGACGTAATTCAGCTCATAATGGGCTACACCATGGTTTGGGTCTGGAATGTGCCCCCAGAACCTCTCATGTATTTAGGTACTGTGGAATATCCATAGATGCTGCTACACCATGCGCTGCCTAGAGATGGTCTTGTGAGAAGGGGCAAACACTGGAGCTTGACCTGGAAGGGGTGGATTACTAGGACAGGATCTCCATATACACCAGCTCATCCCTTCCTCCTTGACTTGGCTTCCTGTCTGCCATGTTGTGAACAGCCTTTTCCATCCAGGCTTTCACCATGTGCTTCCATTATTGCCAGCTGCACATGAATGGACTGAGATCTTCTGAAACTGTGTACTAAAATGTACTTTTCCTCTCTTATGTTCTGAATGTTGGATTTTCTATAACAAAGAAAAAATAATGTAATGAAAAAATAACAAAAACAGACTGGGACTTAGAGTTTTACTTCCCTTCTCAAGACATTATTATACCTCTCAAGAAAGAGATTGTTAGTACATACTGATTCTCTGGGCCTGGAAGCTCTTACCTGTTCACCCAACATAAACATTGCCCTTCCGGACACAACTCAAATTGTATTTCTTTTTTAAAACTTACCCTGACCCTTTTTCGGTGTTGTCCTCAGTCCCCAAGTCATGGTACCAGATTTGCACTTCTTTGACTTATATTATTAGGCATATAGTTAGACCTTAGCAGGCCTGAATGACAAAAAGGGGGGCCAAAAATAACATGACTAAGCAAAGGAACAAATACCATAAAATGTAATATATTTATAATCAGAGACTCTCAGCAACTCATAAAGAACTGTGCGGACTATGTCCTTCATGGTGAGATCGGGGAGAATAGAAGGAATAGATACGTAAAGGAGGCAAGGAAATTGTATTTTTAATAAAGTCTGCAGCTTCACAAGACAGACCCTATTTGAAAAAAAATAAATCCCTAAAAGTCTGCGACCACTGGAGAGATTATGTCAATTTAAGGTCTTCAGGAACCACACCTGGATTAGGGTTTGGGAACCACGCCTAGATTGGGAATTGAGAACCAGCCTGCATTAGAGTGCGAGTGATTTGTGGGCCAGCCAATGAAGGAAGAGCACCACCTGGATGTGGGAGGTCCAACTGGAACTCAACCGGTATAAAAGGAAGGAAGAAGAAAGATTGATACAGCTTCTTCCTGTGGGAAAGCCCTCGCTTTTGCGATTGTCTAGGGACATCTACTTGCTACACACTGCAGTCTTCAGCACAGATTCACTCCAGTCTCAACTTGTGCCTGACTGCCCATTGCTGATCTTTAGTCACCTATCTTCAGGCTCCAGTTTTTGCCATTGCTCTTCAAACAACCGAGATCTGCAGCAGACTCTCACTAGCTGACCTGCAGTCCGGGGCGGGAGTTCTACCTCATGGCTGAGCGGCCATCAGACATTCCAGCTCTCGCAAGATCAGGCCTCTGTCTTGGACTATCTCTATCCTCAGATTTGTAAGCCTTCCTATTCGGTCCTTTCTGTTATAATTTCTGTCAATTCTGCCTTTTTGAAAGAATCCAAGCTAATACAGGGCCTTAAAGAAAACGGGCCTATAGCTGGAGTCTGGGCCTGTGATCTTCACCCCTATGTCGATCTCTTTCTTACCACTCTCCTCCTCAGGAAGCTGCACTGTAAAGAGGGCGGTTATCTCAGCTTCAAACGCATGTAAATGGTGTAGACTGCAACGCAGCCCACCACATAGCTAAGCTCCACAGGCAGTGATAAACCACCCCAGCTATCTCCAACATTTTTTTCCCTTATCACCTGCAAATGGGCCATCATCTTTCCTTTGGGAAGGGTCATGGCCTTTCATCGGCCATGAGGATCCGTTTCTCCAGATTTCCAAGTAGCGCAGATGTACACCTCAACATCCCTAAATATATCCAGGGCTAGTTACAGAGCACACCTCTTCTTCCATTTCATGAGGACCCGCACTGTATTTGAGTGCATATTTTGAATTTCTGCCTAACAAATATTTCTCTAGCTTCTTAACTGATTGTCCCGAGATGATGATGATGATGATGATGATGATGATGATGATGATGATTTGTATAACTGGAATCAATGAACTTATCCTGTGGGTGGGCTGAGTCTAGCTTTCCCGTTTCTGCTTTGGGGACCTCCCTGGATTCTCTCTAGTAACGAGTAAGCATGCAGATTCTAGCTCGATGTGTGCCTCAAAGCAAGCGCTCCTTAAATGCTGGCTGCCACGTTGCTAAGGATACCTGCACCCTCTCTGATGTGTGTGATGGGCGTGTAGCTCCTACCTCTGTGGTCACTCCTGGGTGTCTAACTCCTGGAGACCAGGGACTGTGTCATCTCTCATCCTTATCTGATCACAGGTACAGGGCTGCTGTTCAATGAATATGGACTGAATGGAACTGCTTATTTTTAATGATTATGTTCACTGCTGATGATGGCGTTCTTGGCCCCCGATTCATAATGATTTCTCCATTGTGTCCCAGCCCTTTTTATATAAACCTGAACTCCAACATAGGACAAGATCTTAGGCTATTTTCAAATAAACTTTGAGATAATTGTGGACTCAAATATAAGAAATAGCTGAGAGATCTTGTGTGTGGACTTTCAATCTATCACGTGTTCTAAGAGTTGCCACATATATAAAGAATATTAAAAATACATAAATAAGTTATTTGTTGAGAATTGATTTGTCATAACATTTGAAGTAAAATTGGTGTTATGAGAAAAATTATGCAAGCACCAATTAAATAAACAGGTGTCCCTGAAGTCACTAAACATAGGAAAAAAAACTTGGGACACGCTGTGCATTCTCTGGTTGGTAATATCTTACAGAGTTATAGTTTCATATCACAATGAGTTATTGACACTAATATACTAAAGATAAAAAAGTTTATGTTATTGTAATGTCTTGTTTGGAGTCCTATTTGGGGTCTTATAGATAGATCAGGTGTTTTGGGCTGGCTTTTTCTCTCTATGCCATTTCTAGGCCACTGAATCCTCTAGTATTTTATCATAGTTCTATGAAGCATATTACTATTTGGGGAAATTTGCCAAATTCTTCTTCAGTCTTAAAGCCACCAGCAGGTTCATCTTATCTATTCCCTTCAGAGACTTAAGTTTTCTTTACATGTAATTCCTAGAGGGCTTCTTTTTAATACTGCATTTGGCGAAAGAATATAGAAAAGGATATCTCCTCTTTCTTTCTGAAGGTAGAAATCCAATCTTACAATTTTAAAGGTAATGTACTATCGATACATTTTCAAAGGTTTAAAATATTTGCTCAACTTTTTAAGTAGATGATTTTTATTCTGAAAGTGTGATCTTCACATTTCAGATTTTAAATATTAATTAAAAAGGGAAAGTACAACTACTGAGATTACCAATGACAAAGTGAGAAGAAAGACTTCTTTTCTTTCTTCTATCTCATTTTATTAGTGCATATTTTTCATCCAGAGTCATGGGTTTCATCGTGGTATTTTCAGGCATGCATATAACATACTTTGATCACATCTTTCTCTTCATCCTCCCTTCCCCTCCTCTCTCATCCTCCCCATCTCCTTCATCTCTACTTCCCTTCTACTTTCCTGTCATTTTTTTCTCCCCTAGGTTCCACATGTAAGAAAAAAAAAAAAACTTTCGATGCTTCTCACGGGGGGGAGGGAACTTATTTTATTTAATATGATCACTTCTAGTTCTATCTGCTATGAGAAAGACTTCTCAGACTCTAGGTTCCTATAGTCAAAAAGAGTGATGTATTTAAGTAGGCAAAAGCTTAGAAAATGACATATGGTGCTTTGCCAACTCCAAAGACACCATTAAAGCACATATTAAAATCCATTCAATTGTGGAATACCCTATATGAGAATCATTCTGAGAGTGATCATCTGGCTTCCATCCATGAGTTTCAAATCCAACTTCGTCAGAGATACAAAAGAAAGACATTTTAGGTTCTGAATTCTGAAGTTTGCCAGTCGTTAGCTTTGTTAATAATTTTTCAATGCTTTCTCCTCTGTAAATTGGGATGAGGTTGGTTGTGAGGACTCATTGGGATAACGTACATCTGCCTCCCAACAATCCCAACTTACGTCAGCTATTCCACAAATAGCAATTTAGGCACGTCCTACCTTTTGTCTGCTGTGTTTTAGCTTTTGTTTTTTTGTTTATTTTGTTTTGAAAAGAGGACACTATCTTGGGCTGCACGTGAAATATGTAATATAGTTAAGGTACATATATTTAAGTATTGACATTTCCTTTTAAAATTTTTTATATAAGATTAAAAGAAACCAAGGGCAGAAAAAGGGTGGGGGGTGCAAGTTGGACACATTTGCTTGTCTTTAGAGGGAATAGATGCTCATGGTAGTTTGAGATAAATCACATGGAACAGTGCATGTGTTTTATAACATTTGTCATTTTATAGTAAGATATGTATTAAGAAAATACCAAAAAAAAAAAAAACCCTTTAAAAACTTAGAAACAAAAGTTTAGCCCACGTTGAAAAATAACAAGCCTGAGCCTTTGCTCTTAAAAATATTTTTTACCAAATATCTATGCAGGAAAAATGGTAAAAAAAATCAAAGTCCTTTCATTAGATAGCTACTGAGTAGGCCACACTGCGAACTTCAAGACAAACAATGGTAAATTATTCCAACTCCCTTTTAAAACAATAGCAAAAGTTCTTTACGTTTGTACACTGCTTTGCAGTTGACAAAGAGCTTTCACATACATTATCTCCTTTAAAAGAGACTGGAAGGCGCCTTCCTGCTCTGATTGATGTTTATGAATGTACTACTTTCCCCTGGGCTGAGTCATCAATAGTCAATGAGAAGAAAAGCTGGCCTTTTTGGAAATGCTTTGCTGCCAGGTAACTGCATTAACTGGGATATTGTTGAATAGAGCCATGTATTAGCTGTGCCACAGGACACCATCCATATCAACTAATGAATATTTGAATTCATGTTCTGTATGGAGCAGCGTTTGAGATCCGTCCTCTCTGCTTATCTAGTGCTCTTCTTCAGGCCTATAGTCTCACGGAAGTTTTGTCAGGATGACTGGCTCTAGACATTTCAGAAATGTCTATTGCAAGTGACTTAAGTCCTAAAGGAAAAATAATGTAGAAAGTGCATAAACAGGTAAACTGCTACATGAAGTTAGATTTATACTGTTCTAAGGGCAGAAATTGATCTTATTTGTTGATGTTATGGGAGGTGTATTTAGCCTCCTTATAGAGAATTTTTTAATGATTATAGTAATGAGTGCTGATGAGATCTTTGTCTGTGAACATATTTAACAGAAATCTGGGCTTTCTGTGATGTTTGAGAATCTAGGATAGAGCGTTTCCAAGATGTTTCTGATTTCAGTTTTCTGCTTATGAGATCCTGTCTGTTGTTAAATTCTCTATATCTCTCATGATGCCAAATAGTTTTGATGGTCCATTGACTGAAATATGAGGCAAAACCAAAACAAGTTCTGTGTTACGCTCTCTAGGAATATTTATAGGAACAGCAGTATAAGTAAATTTGAGAAATTGGCATTTCTAAACCAGGGATTTCAGTTATGCTTAGTCTTACGGTTATGCAGGAGATTTAAAAAATTTATCTACCACTTGTAATCTCTATAAGTAATGATACTCTTGACATCTTTCCACCAAAAAATAATTAAAATTAAATAAAGTGTTAACCTGAGTGCCAGAATTCAACAGGCCAGGTTCAACCAGCAGCATTAATACCATATAGAGAGGTCAGCCAATAGCTCATACGAGGACAAGGAATTGACTCTGCAGCTGATCAGGAGCCAGCCTGACTGGAGGGTCTATCATTTTCAAGAATCAGCTTTGCAATCAATGATATTCCTGTTGTTTGCAAGTGGTGGTAATTCAAATCAAAATAATCAGTGGTTAATAAGGAATTAAGACTACCTGGCTACTACTGCAAGTGCGATGGTAGATCTGACCTCAGTCACAAATAATTGCTAACCACATCTTGGTTAATTAAGATACTGTGAAGTAAAATAGGTAGAGATATTAGAGACAGAGTAGCTTTAATATTTGCAAACTATATAAATTGTATTTCTATTTTAAGGATAGTTATCATGATACTTCTGCAAGCTTGTCTTTCATATTATTCAGCTATCATAGACCCCCGCTGAGTTGGTCTCCTGTGTAACTGACTTTCAGTGTTTTTTTTTTTTTTTTCCTCAATGGACTGGAAGATCTGTGAAGTGGCGTCAGCTGAAGTAGTTGGACACCATTGCAAGGCTTAGCACTGTATAAGGCATGTTCTAAAAATAGAGTGAATAGTTATATTTAAAAATCATTAGAGTAAAAAAATATTGCCATTAGTCTCCTTCAAAATACCCCCATCACCACTTCAAATTCATTGACACCACCTTTCTTAGTGTTTTTGAAGCACCTTTAGAAGTTTCCTTTTCTGAGTGTCTGTAGTTGCAATTCCATGGTTGCCTTAATGTCTTAAGCTGACTAAAAAAGTTTTACCTTGCACCATCCTTTTGACTTTGAGGAGGAGCAGGAGTGAATAAAATGAAAGAATAAACAGCATCAGATTTCTGTGACCCCGCTTTTCCATTAGATGGCACTTACCAACGGTAGGGAAGGCCATGGGGCAAGCAGAGCCTTCGTATCGCACAACTTCAAAAGTCAGGTGCTCACTGCAGTCAGCCCAGAAGGGCAGCGCTGCACAGCTGCGTTCACAGACCTTACTAATTGGACCACATGAAATTGCTGATACCAACTTTTTTTGACATACAAACATAAAGTGCAAAGGTGGCTCCTGGAGCTGACACACATGGAATTGTTGCATGGAGAGGAAGGGAGAGTCAGAGATGTCCCAGGGGCATCTTGGGTCTAAGGATTGCCACGAGAGCTGAGGAAGAATCATCGTAGTGAGGAAGTGGAGGAGAACATAGAAGGGCTGGTAGATGCTGAATGGTGAGGGCCTCATAGCATCCCGAGGAGAAACTTGAACAAATTCGCTGATTCTGAGAGTGAAGATGGAGGATAGATCAAAGAGGACATGAAGCTTAAGAGGTAGACAAGAGTGGATTATTTAAATACTACAAAGACTGGAGGTTTGAAGCATAGTTATAAAGTGGTTATTGGGGATGACTCTTATTTGAGCATCCCAAATAGTACTGCTTGCAACAAGCTAGGCATTGCCTTCTCTAACTTCTCAGTCTAGAAATCGGGCCTTTCCCCTAGTTTCTTTCAAGGTGCCTTATTCTATTTTCATAATACCCTTGTTTTTCCTTATGTTTTGAGAGTACATTTATTTGTATGTTTATGTGTTTAGCATCTGTGTCCTATTCTATGCTAGATTAGAAGCTACAAGAGAACAGGGTCATTGCCCCTTCTGTCTAAAATGACTTATCTGTTTCCTAAGCACAGTGGCTTAGACTAAGTAAGAGCTCAATGAATGCTGGTTGAAGCAATGAGTTTGTAGAAATGCAAACTTTTGAAGTGTGTTATTCCCATATCAATTTCTTCCTGTCAGAAAAACTTTAGTAAAGTCCTCTACCAGAACTTATGGACCAGTCTTTCCCATATCCATTACTCAATTCACATGAAAGGAGCCCAAGCACCAGATGTATGAGGAAAATGCCTCCTTTCCTTCTGACTTCTGGGTACTCTGGACTCAAACCTGAGTGATGCCAGGTAACAAGTCAAGATCAGCTGCATTCCAAAATAGAGAGATGTTGAGAAAAATGTTGTATGCATTTCTAAACGCATGAACTCAAGGCCTCTTAGCCAGAGATGAAGAGGCTCGAGTGTAAGGGGTGATACATGAAGAGAGAGTGCCTTAAATTTTTACTAAACTCATTTGTCATGGAGTGTCATCTGAGAGATGTGTTAGTCACATGAACATAGCATGTTATTCAATTTGGCAGGCATTTGGATATAGTAAGGACTTGGATTAGATATTGTACTACATCATTAGCCCTAAAGGAATTGGGGATGTCTGTATTGTTTGGCTCTGGCCTATTGATATTTATTATCTCCTTGACCTACCATAATGACTAATTTTTTTTACTTTAAAAGTTAAAACAAATCCAGAATAGTCCCTGCTTGTACCCAGTATTACAAGATATATTTAATTGACATAAACAGGGAAAGAACTGCATAGAAAACCAACACATGATTGCTTTCACTCCTCTGAAATGACCACTTCGCTGTGTTTGGAGCATGATTTTCTAAGTTGCTCTTTTTGCACAAACAATTAATTTGTAAAACATCCCAATGCCGTTTCTTCCCCTTAAATGGAGGAGTCCACTTTCATTGAAAACATTAAATATTTGAAACACTAAATGTGAGATGAAGTGAAAGATAAGTTAACTACTTCACAGTGGGAAAAAATATGCATTCAAGGGGAAAAGAATTCTGGACATCTGATGTTAGTGCATACTCAAAGTGTTTTAGGTTTAATTCTTGAATATTAACAGTACTTTTTCTTTTCCAAAGATGACATCAGCTTATTGTCTTGGCTATTCGAAACAAAACATTTAACACTAATCTTAAAATACGCACATTTTCATACTGAGAAGATAACTTCAATAAGAGCCTTTTGAAGGTTTGAAGCCTCGGATAGTCCTTAAGTATTGTTGCTTTTAAGAGTCACGACACAGCGGTCAAATTCAAAGAGCTCTTCTTTAGAGCTTCAGCCAAATTAGCTTTGAGTCTCATAGAGTTGGATTCAGCTTGATACTATCTGGAGTTATAAGAGTGAAAAATCAATTGGATTTGGGAATGCAAATTTCTGAAATTATTAAGACAATGACAATATATGTCTCCTGAGGTCAGTGGAAAGACTGTCATAGTCCTCTTCGTTCAACCAAACCAGAAATCCAGGTGGAAACTACCACCTGTGCTAACCTATCTAGGCCCAGTGACTAGCATGAGATTTAAGTATTAAGAAAAAAATAATTGCTTTATTAAGAATCTAGGAGAATTTGATGTTACTTTTGTCACCTGAAGGAATTAATGCGATTCCTGAGCAACAGATAGGGATTTGGGCACCCAGAGAAGAAACTCCACTAAGTGAATGTTTTAAAAAGCAGGCACTTTTCTTGAGGAATTCGCAGCCTGAATCCTTACCCACAGAGCTCTAATGATCCATCTCTGCTGCAGAGACTGAATGAGAAAAAAGCAAAATATTTTGGACAGGGGCTTATTTCCAGGAGAATGAGAAACTCCAAAACATCAGAGGCATCTCATAGGAAATTAACTAGCTAGTGCCCGCTTTACTTGCATGGAAATTCATTGCAAAGTGCCTCTCAACGCAATAAATGGAAATTCCTGCTTTATTTTTCTCTTCTGGAGGGCTGCAGGCTTTAAAAAGTAGTTCTATTTGTTGAGAAGGAAAGAAGATAAAACTAAAGTCTTGGGATTTCTGAACAGGGATGTTGGTGAATCTGCGAATTTTTAAGATGTGCTGGGAGGTCTTTCCTCACAATCTCTAAACTCAGCCGGGCTGTAGTGTAAGCGTAAGGTAAGACCCTTCCTTTTGCAGGAAGTCAAAGCCCTCGGAGAAAAGGAGAGGAAGCCAGCGCTCCTATGAAGGCGGGCAGGATTGCAAGGGGCCCTTGGGAGGGTACAGCAATTAACTCTCCCTCCACTGTAGAGAACCAAGTTTCTCTTGATCTCACAGCAGACTTCAGCTAGTGGCCGGGATTCTTTTCAGTCAGTGAAATGGAGAGCAAGGCCGCAATACCAAAGAGGAGACCCGCCCTGGTCTGGCGTTCATACTGAGGGAACTTCCATAATGAGGCCTGTGGATAAAGGACTAGGATCCTTTACAGCGGAGGGAAGTGCAAATAGGGTGCGTCGGAGCTGATCTCTGGGAGCCACTTCACCTCTGAGCAGGTTCGGAGCTTTCAAACCCCTTGAAGTTTTAAAAAGGCACTGATTTCAGCATGAGATGTTTGCTGCGCTGTGCTCAGCTGGAGTGGAACGAAGGGGAGGAAAGGACCTTCTTTCTTGCATTCAGAAAGCACAGGCCAATTGAATGGATTCTACTCAAACTGATTGCGTTTGTAGTTTTTGAAAAGAAAGAAAAAAAGCTAAGAAGTTTAAATCCTATTCACTAAGTTCACAAAAACAAAACCTGGTCACAGAAGGACTCTGAGAAGTGCACGCATCCTTACAAGAGATGGACAATTTAAAACAAGCTTCATTAAATAAGTCCTTTTCAAACCTTTCAGACCGGTTGCTGAGTGTAATTCGGTAGCTCGAATTTCTCTGTCTGCTTCTAAGGGCTTTCTTTACTTGGGCCAGTTTAAATCAACCGTTCTCCATGATTTTGTTAAGTTTGTAGGGGTTTATGATGCATTGTGTTAAAACACAGGAGAAGTATTTATTTTCTCCCCAAAGCAAGTGTTTTTGCACCTTTCTTCGGCTTGCCAATCACTGCGGTGCTGTGTGACGTGGAACCCAGCCCCAGCATGGAGGAATGAAATTTGTTCCTCTAGGACGTGTTTGCTCTCTCTGCTCCTCTGACATCTCCACGTGGTCGCTGTGTGCATATCAGGGGCAGGTGCTGTTGCTCGCCCCCGCTCCCCCCAATAGTCCCTTGCTCATGTAATGCATTATATTTGCATGCATTTCCTACATGCTTGGAAGCTCCTTCGACTACATGGATCTCTTTTACATGCGCCTGCTTTAGCATTCTTGCTTGTGGTCTGAAGGCCTCCAGAGGTCAGGAAATTGGATATTACTTTGCTTTGTACAGGACCTGAGAAAGCACCACACACGGTTCTACGTTTAAGAAAAGCTTTTAGGTAACGGTGACAGTGACGAGCAGCCGCTGTCCCACCACGTATGAGGAACCTTGTCAAGTGCAGGTCAGTGGGGAAGACGCTGCCTGTTGGAGCTCGCATTTAAGGTGATTGATCGCCTGGTTCTGGTTGCCAAATTACCTACTTGGTGCTTAGGAACAAGACTACATTTAATGAAATGGTCTGAAATTGGCATTAGGCTGCATAATTAAGGCACAGAGAAGAGTTCCTAATTTTACCTTTTTTTTTAATCCACATAAAATAGACACTCAGTGATACTTGATATTTGTCAATTCAAGTTTGTATTCATCGTTACATTGAAATACATTTTTTAGTCAATGATACTTGAGTCTGTAGTGGTGAGGGTTTTCCATTTTAATCTCCATTGTGTGGATCTTGTAAGAATTTATTATAATAAGTGGAATAAAGTTGGAAACACTGGAGGCAAGAAATCACCAGCGAAGTTAGGACAGAGGGGAAATTAGAACTCGCATTCTATGAGCCCGCCACACTACGAAGGTCACTGAACAGCAGCCATGCCACTTCCTCGCTTTTATAGTCTCTTTCCGCCTCAGTATATTTCACTTAGATAATGCTAATATCTAAATATTTTCTTCAGTCTGAATAGCAGCTAGCTTGAAGAAAATAATACATAAAGTTCATAAAATGTAGTATATGTATTGTGAGAGAAGATTAAACAGGGGCATCTTATCTCCACACATAAGCAAAAGGGGCTTTCCTCATCAAAATTTGGGAACATTGTCTCCCCAGAATAAAAGGCTTCATTTTCCCTTCTCCTTTTTTTCTCCTTCTTCTCTTTTGCATTATTATTAGTCAATCGACCAATCCTCTACTATTTTGAGCCTAGGTCTGGGAGACATCTGCATGTCTGCATCTCATGGTTTACCAAAATATATCTGCCTACAACTCTCATTGTCTCAACAAATGCTAATTTCCTCCTCAAGGGAAAGGGTAGAGTTTTATCTTAAGTGGTTCTGTGTATCAGCCCTTTCCCTTTTGTAGGGATTATTCCAAGTTTAATTGCCCCAATTAATTTATACTATCTTTTAAAAAATTATTTGACAAGAGGAAAATCTGACACTAAACACTGTCTCAGCTAGGTGTTCAGTGTTTCATCTTTCCCTCTCTGGTGGCAGGATAATTATCTCCCCCTTCTGTCTCTATTAAAGCATAAACAAGCAGCACTGAGTTGTGTTTATGATTGAAGGTGGAAGAGGATTGTAAGAACGAAACTTCATGTTCAGCCTTGAAGATGAATTTAACTTTTTTATGATACAATCACCCTAGACCATTCTCACATAGTTACTGGTATTTGGAAAAGCAGAGGTTAAGCCGAACAGTGTAATTCTCTTGCCTAAAGCATACTTCTGGATCAATTTTATATATAGCAAAAACTACAAAATTTAGTTGTTCCTTTGAATTTTGCATTTTAAGCAGACAGATGTACATTGGACAAGGAAAGATTGACTGGGCTACTCTACAAGCATCTTCAACCTGTAGCCTATGCGAACATGTCTCTCCAGCTAGACACACTTGAAACATTTGATTGAATAATGATACGCAGCAAGGAGATTCTCTGCCTAATGGGCAAACGAGATCTAAGAAAATTCTTTTAACTTTAATAATATTTACTCAAGGCATCCAGCTTAACTGCACAGGACTTTAGTCTGGAGAAATGGTAGCTGACGCTTGATGAAGATGAAAACAATCTTACAGGAAGATTCCAGTAATAATAAAATAAAAGGAAAAGAGAAGTTCTTTTTCAGTACTACTATCTGTCCCAAGTGAATCACTTTGAAACGTTAAATTTATCTTTATGCTGTCCTCGAGATTTGGGGCCGAGCTGACTCAGTTATCTAGCTGCTCTCACTGGGTGGTTTCCAACACTGAAAAGCTTCACAGCAAGCTATTTATTCTCATCTGTCTTTTATAGATTATGGTTGTTATTACTATAGTTAGTATTTTTATTATGACTACAGTAAGTTTTTAAAAACTATTTTAGAGCAGTTTTAGGGTCACATAAAACTGAGATAAAGGTGCAGAACTCCACATATTCTGTTTTAACACATGGACAACCTTATGCATTATGAATATCCCCTATTGGATTTGTACATTCATTATAATTGAACCTTCAATGAAACAAAATGATTGTTCAGACTCCATTAGGGTTCACTCTTTGTTTCTATAACTTGATAGTTTCCCCTTATTTGGCACTCAATAGTATTCCATTTTTATTGGTGAATATCTGTGAAACATAATTTCTGCATTCATTTTGGGAAATATATATCAGATATATTCTTATTAAAATAACAAGTGTGCTGAGTTAAAAATCATGTATACTTCTGGCTTTAGATGACCTCTTTTACACAAATATTTCTGTGTTACTTAATTAAATGCATAAATACATAATATATCTTAATAGTGTACCTTACCTATATGTAACAACTCTCTAATAATTTTCCTTTCTTGTATTGTTTTTAAGGGGTTGTCTTGGGCACTCTTAACAAATAGTCAAAGTAGTCCCTTAAAAACTTTATTTTTTCCTTTTTTTGTCTTTTTTTTTGAGAGAAGGTCTCATTCTTTATCCAGGCTGGTTCTGAATTCACTGGTGTAGCCCAGATTGGCCTTGGCTTCAGGAAAATCTGCCAGCCTCACCTCTCTAGTGCTGGGGTTACAGTCTTGTGTCACCACTCCCAGCTTTTATGTAGTGCTGGGGAATCGAACGCAGGGTCTTGAGCTTGCAAGGCTAGCACTGTACCCACTGTGCCTTTCTCCAGCCCTAAAAACTTTAGTCATGTGAGGTGGTTTTTTTTTTTTTTTGGCTAATAATGTTGAAACTTGGTGTTAAACCCTTCTATGGCTTGCAAGTTCCTGAATATCTGGGCATCATCACATCCCTGATTTTAGCAAACTCAACCGTTTGCTTCCTTTTTTAAAAAAATGATAATCATACTCCTTTGATAGCTTCCCTAGTTTTACTCTTTTCAAAAAATTCAAAGTGTGCACTTTGTATTCTTTGCATTGGCCAGTCCCTCTGACTCTTAACACTCTTCCCCTAGACATCTTCATGGTTAATTACTTCACTTTGTTGATTTTCAACTCATCACTCAAACATCACTTTTCTAAAAAAATTTTTTTTTCCACACAGTGTCACTCATTAAGTTGCTTGGGTCGGGCTCATATTTGAAATCCTCCTAATCTCAATCTCCCGAAGTTCTGGGGTTACAGAGATGCCTCATCACAGCTGATCAAACATCACCAAATCAGGTCCTTCCCGATCAATTTCCTTAAAATCAAAATTCCATTTTTCCATACTCCCTAGTCCCATCCTCAACTTTTCTTACACATCTCTGGTTTTCCTTTCATTTCTCTTCAGCCTTTGCCACCTTCTTTGTCCCCTTATGTTATTATTGTGTAATTTCTTTTTGTTACTCTTCCTGCTTACACTTTAATCCCCATCCCTTCCCTAGAATCCTTTGCAGAAGAAACATTTTTTTTTCTTTTCTTTGATCTGTTTTTTTTCCCCAATGATAACCAACAGTCTAGAGCCTGGCATGAGGATGTTTGATAAGTATTTATTGAGTGAATGAATGAAATGCACAATCATTTCTCTTTAGTAAAGGAAAAATATGAACATTCAAATTAAAAATGTACTCTACATTTCTGGAATTTTGATGTTTAACATTACCTCTCTAGTTAAGGTACTGAATTTTAAGATTTAGAAAAAAGTTTTTAAAATCTAAACGTAGAGAAAACATATCAAGTCCTGTGGTTTAATAAAACCTCCATATCTTAGATTTCTTTACACAACATTCACTGGCAGGTATGAAGTAGCTATTTCTGTAGAAGTTTGAAGGAAAGACAGCTGAGCTGTCAAGGGAGGAAAAGACAGCAGGCAGAGATTTGCAAACATGAAAGAATTCATCGAATAGGGCACTTGGAACTTTTTTGAAAAAAAAGCTCGACAATGAAGTCTTGCTAATTAAGAGATAAATCAAAATAAAGAACTTGGGGATTGAGAAGCTGTGATAAAAATGCCTAGTGATATTTGAATCCATTTAAACTAAACAACTGTGGAATTATTACTTCAGAAGTGATTGTGAATATTAATAATCAGAATAATGTAAAATTAGTAGTATAATGGTAATTGGGAGGTGTGGAGAAAGAAGACAATCTCATATTTTAAAGCGGGACTCCAGTGAGATTGTCTAGGATGGAAATACATGCATAATGAAGCAGTAGTGACTACCTGGCTTTCGCATCCTTCCCTTTACACATCTCTCTTATCCTTAGAGTTCTAAATCTTGTGAGAAAGCCACACTTGAAAATCAACAATTAAGTTTGTAGTTTCTCATTTTTTATTTAAATAAAATTAAATTTAATATTTAAATAATAATATTTAAAATAATAATATTTTAATAATATTTATTAGAAAAGAAAAATAGCATCTGTATGAGCTCTTTTAGCAAAAGACAATTATGTCAACCAAATATCACCTCTATCATTTATCTAGTTATTTCCATTTTTATCTGTTTATAGCTCACAACAAAGTATGAAACTCTATTCAGCTCCTGTAATTTTGGGGTGGTGCAATTTTAGATTGGCTTCCCTTCTTCTCTGTACAGCTCGGTGTAGTTTAATTACTTTGTTGTGAGCATCATCATTTAAAAACCTGGGAAAAAAATTGAAATCCACCTCCCTCAAGAAAAACTGGAAAAAGTAAGACTACGTATTACACTAATTGATGTTTTATATAGCAATATGAATAATTGTTTCCTTCAGTCTTATATTATTGGTAGTCTTTATTTTTTTAAAAAGTGACTTTGTCTTGATCCTTTTTTCAAATGAAATTTCTCCAGAAACCATCAACTTCCATTCCTTCTAGAACTTTCTCTTTAAACATGAGTTTAAATTTATACGACTTTATTTTAGATATTTCATTTACATCATAATGACTATGTACATGTTTATATTTGGGTCAGAAAAGTACCATTATCTTTTTCTCTCAAATCATCTTTCATTTTTCCTATAGTTAGTAATTGCTTCATTTTAAAAGTTTGCTTAATTTTCCACATACCTATCTTTATAGTCCTTAGTGTTTTGATAGGTCAACCAAGTGCCTAGCAATAACTCTTTCCACATCTTCAAAAGTGTAAACATTTCGTCTGTCTATGATTTCATTCTATTTCTCCACTGTCTTTTCTGTTTGTTTTTTACATAGAGGTATCTACTCTTCTGTTATCCAATTTCTTGCTCCAAGTTGGACACTTGCTGTCTAAAAATTTGCTTTATTATTTCCTGTTTTATATCCTTGCTTGGGTCCTCAATGTCCCTTTTTGGGCAATACCAATTTCTGTAGAGCACCTACTTCAGGCTCTTATAGATAATGAGTGATGCTTTTAAGAACCTGCATGCTTAAAATTGCCTTTGGTCTGTCCGATAGCTGTTTAGTGTTTTAACTAGGCATACAATTCCATTTATTTATTTTTCTTTTTACTGACATATAATAATTGTGAAAATTTTGGAGATACAGTGTGACATGTATATAATATATAATGATCAAATCAGGATAATCAGCGTTTTCCTCTCCCTACCATCCCGTTGTCTTCAGAGACTTCAAATTTCTCTTCTCTAGCTCTTCACAAACACATAACAGTCAACTCTAGTGAGTGTGTTGCAAGCGTGAGAACTTATTCTGTCTACACTTCTATCGCCTGTTATTCCTCCATCCTTCTTACATATCCCTCTCAGGCTCTGGTACACTATCCTGTTCTCTTCTTTTGAGATCGACCTTTTTAGCTTTTAAGTATGAATTAGGACAAGTTCTAGAATAAAAACAGAATCATTCAGAATTCTCAGGGCTGCGTGTTAATGTCTTCTAGCCTTCAATGGCGATATTGAAAGTCAAATGAGTAAGGGCAAGGGATCCTTTGTAAGTGACATGGATAGTCTCAGGAGAAGGTTGTGAAGTTTCTGCTCATTCTCGTGGTTTTGAAGTTATGTGATGTGGTGTTCTGGCATGAGTCCCCTGTGATGCAGAGAGCTGGGCATACAATGGACCCTCTTACTTAACCTTGCTCGCCATGTCCTTGTGTTGTGAAAAAGTTTCTTCTTCTTTTTCTTTGTTTTAACTCTGCTTTTTTTCACTAGAATTGCCAGTGTCCAATGTTAGGCTTCTTATACTTATTCTATAATTTATTTCTTTATTGTTTTTTTCTTCTATTATTTGTATGTTTCTGTTTTTCTTTGCAGGATGTTCACAACTTCCTGTCTGTTCAGTATTCAACTGAATTTCTGCTCTCTTCCTTCACATATTTAATTTTCCAGGTGACTTGTACATTCTTTGATTTTTTTTCTAAAAATACTGTTTTAATTTTATAAATGCATATTTATGTATTTATCTATACATATTGATTAGAAGTTCTAAGATATTCTTTATTCTTCTTTTATTACTTCAGGTTTTTCTCTTTTCTGTAATGTGTTTTGGTCCCTTTAATTAATTATAGGAAGTTTAAATATTTGGTGATCCTTGGCTATTTAAAATATTAAGAATTAGGTCTCAAAAAGCTGATATTAAACTCTGGATGTGTTTATGAGCTTGCATTTTATATTTCTGAAAATTAACTTATAAATTTTTTGAGTATGAAACTGAAATATGAATATCTGTGGGCTTTTTTCTCACTCTTTGCTTTTCTAGATGAATTGTTTTAATTTTTCTTCTCTCTCCCTAGTACACACACACACACACACACACACACACACACACATACATGTGTGTATGTATATCTTACAATATCTTATATATGTATACATATAATATATGTGTAGCTGCAGACAGAACAGGAAACTAGAACAGAGGCTTTACTTTTTCTGAAAGATGCATAGTTTCTCATTCTCCTTTACTTTCTCCTTATCCCCATATTTTTTCTGGTCTAATGAGGAACTTTCTTTCTTCTCATAAACGTTTTTCTTTTTGTTCCAGCTTAGTTCACTTTCTTCTACTCAGCCAAGTCATTTTCCGTTCTTACCTACTTTCCATCTTCAAGGCCTGTCCACGTGGAGGCCTCTCTTGTCTTCCCTTCCATTATCATCTTAATTCACGCTCTGAAGTATGTGTTTCTGTCCTGCCTCTTCAGCAATGTTTCAGGAGGCCCTGGCATGTATTACATTAAAAATAATTTTCTCAGCTTCTATTAAACTTGAGGACTCTTAAAACTGAAGCATGGTTGCAGTAAGATGAAAAAGAATTAATATCAAAAATCAGATCCAAGAGCTACAAAGGAAGGGAAAAGGTCAAACTTGAACTTGAACACAGTGTAACTGTAGCAACTGACCCAAATACTTCGTTCCAGGCTGATGATAACTAACTCAAAGGGAAAAAAAAAATCATCAC
Source organism: Ctenodactylus gundi (assembly GCA_004027205.1). NCBI lineage: Eukaryota > Metazoa > Chordata > Mammalia > Rodentia > Ctenodactylidae > Ctenodactylus > Ctenodactylus gundi. The sequence continues at coordinate 181,026 of PVKB01001675.1, read as the reverse complement.
CAGTTGCACAATTTTCAATTTGCAAAAGAAGAAAGAACACACTTTGTCAGTAGAAGGTGAGATTGATTTGTTTACTCCTAATGCATTCATTGTTTTACTGGTAGAATGAGCTTTCCTGTCTGGTTTTCTCATTCTTTTGCTTAACCCGTTTCAGTGGTTTCCATTGCCTGAGACCTGAAGTCTAAGCAACGCATTTTCCCTGTACATTCTCATGTCCGCCTCTCCAGCTCCATCCAGGAGATCAGGTGGACAGTCCTCATGTATGATCATATTAGGCTCATGGAGTCCTTGAATAAGTCTTCATCCCTCTTCGGGCTTCTCCACGTTACCTTTCCTTCCCTCTGGATAAGTCTTTACCAGCTACTCAGCACATTGCTTCCTGCTGCTCCCCTGGCATCTCTTGCACCCCGTATCATAACACTTACCACACAGTTGAAGCTGTTGGTTGACTCTTCTCTGTCTCTCTCCCTTTGATCCATAAACTGATTAAGTACAGGGATTACTTATTCATGTTAGGATCCACATTGCCTAGTGCATTTTCTCCTGGCACCTAGTAGGCATTTAATAAATATATTTGAATAAATGAATAATAAATGGAACCTAACTAGGTAGATTTCTCCAGTCTTGCTACATGAATAAAACTTGGAAGATCTTCAGGGTTGAATAGGCTACATGTCACAGAGAAACACCATCTCAAATATTAACTATCTCAGACAGACTGGAGAGCAACTGTTGTAGCAGAAAATCACAGGCTAAGGTTATCAGCGAGAACCTAAAAAGAAGGTATTTTGCATTGTGGCTGAAAACAGAACCTGTGTGCAAGATGTCAACTGAAGTTTTACTGTGGGAATCCAGAGTTTTTCTAGCTTCTGAGCCAGTTGAAGGACATGCTGTTCACATCCGTATGGTTGCTTTGTGCTCCTTCACACCCGTTGGAATCTCTGAGTTACAAGGGTCTCTGCTTCTCCTGTTGCCTCTTCCCCAACCCCAGCTTGTAGCATCCAGGGTGGCTTGTCCCACCACCAGTTCTGAGGATCCCCAATTTTTCCCATTTGAGTGAATAACTGACTTTTTTCAGAATCACAATATTTTAGATTTGGTAGAAATGCCATTTGTTCCTGTCCTTGATCTTGTCTTTCTTTTCTTTTCTTTCTCATATACTCAAAATAATTGCAATATACACACAGATCCACAAGGTAGCAGGAAATTAGATCAAAGAAAAGTTTCTTTGCAGTGGCACAAGTCAGAGGGAACAAGGTGACGTTCACTAAACCACCACTAGTTAAGATAGGGCAGATTTATGAGGGGGAGTTTGTACCTTAGGCTTGTCATATTTTTTCACCTTTATGTTAGTTAATTGCAGAGTAACATAAATTAACTTTGGAACACAAGCAAAAATGGGAACTTTATTTATGAATTTCTTGGATTTCTTTACCTCAAGCCAAACAACTAAATTGCTACTTAGCATAAATTATTTATGGGCCCTGGCTCGATACCATCCAGCACCAGCCCCCGGAGGTAGGGGAGATATAAAAGATTTAAAGCATCGCTACGACAGTGTTCGGGCCGCCACGGAGCCGTGTTTCTTTCCAGAAGGGTCCACTTTATTTTGTTGTAAATAAATAGAGGCTGGATTTCCAGGGAGGGAAGTTAGCTTCCAGCAGGACTGTGGTGGTGTTTTGCATATGTTAATTACACAACCCTTTTATGACAGATAGACGCAGTGTTTGTACAACCATTTCTCCAAAGACCCATAGACCAAAATGAATCTTTTTATTTCCTGGCGCACAGTGTTTTCTCTCATTTGATCTCACTTCAAAATGGAAAGTTATCAAAGCCAGCTCCTCCAACTCGTCAATAAAAAAAATAACTCTACCCGTGCAATGCTAGCAGAAGCACATACACATCTGTAATCTTAAAGATTCAAACTCAATAACATCTTACTGACACTTGTGACAAACCCATTGTCACTCCCTAGGTTGTCTTTCCGTAGCTCTGACCTCAGCAAGTCACTCTGCTCCGAAAGACCGATACACAAGGTACTGTGTCTGTTTCTCAGTCACAATCTAAGACAAGGTCACCCTTTTTTAATTTTCATCAGACATATATATATATATATATATATATATATATATATATATATATTTTGCTTTACACATGGGTTGAAATCAGGAAACATCGCTTGAAAGTGTAAGTTACTAGCTTTTCTTCTGACTTCCCAAACTGGCAAATCTAACAATACTATACTTCTTCTTTTTCTACAAGGCAGCCTTTGGCATAAGTTGAATTATCGTTGCCTGTCACCTTGCTACACTCTCTAGCATCACACCTGGCCTCTGCTGTGCAGTTACCTTACCTCCTTCCCCATGACAACGTTTACATTTTTTAACCCCTGATTCATGTTTCACCTTGGACAATATATTTAAAACTGATCGATGTCTTAGATAACATTACATATTACAAGCTACTAAATTTGCAATAAATAAGTTTTGACAAGCTACACCAATGGGCCCATAAGTGTGATACCATGTTTTTGAATGCAAATACATACAAAAATTTCCCTTAAACACAGATTACAAAGACTGGCTCACCTACCTTTTGGAAACTATGGAGCTTCAGACAAGAGAAATCACATTTTTAATCAACAGAAAACGCTTTTGTATTAAATCCTTGGCATAATCTTGGAAAGATCACTTTGACTTATTCTCTTGCCCAGCTCAACACTAGCCAGGCTACAAGGCTCTTTCAGGCATTCCAAGCACAAACAAGCCTTGGAGCTGTTCTGTTTTATCTGTAAAATAAGGAAAATTTCACCTATCTTGCTGTATTCTTGAGTACAATTGTGGCTGTGCATTTTAAAGACATTTATTGATTTCTTTTTATGGACCACTGTCACATGGTATCAATCCTCTGGTACCATTCCTCTGTCTCTGATCACCATACCTTCCTCAGCTTCGTTTGCTGAGGAAAAGAGAGTCCTTTCTTTATTTCTTCATCTTTCTGTGATGCAGGATCATTTGCGAGAAAAAATGCTTAGACTTTGTCCTGTCCCAGCTCTACTCACCAGGGAAAATAGAATATGTGCAGAAAGGAGTTCCAACAGATCTGGGTTCTGGTCCAAGTAGAGCTGGTCCTCCTTCACGAGAAGAGTCTCTGGTCTTAGTTACTTTTTCATTACTGCCACACAATACCGGACTCCTACAACTTAAGGGAGAAAAGTTTTATTTTTCACTCAAGGTTTTGGGAGGTCTCAGACCTTTTATGAGTGAACAGCAATGATAGAAAGGCTTAATGGAGACCTAATCACACAGGAAGCTGAGAGGAAGAGACAAAGGGTCAAGGTCACAGACACCCTCCTAGGTCATGCCCCAGGGATCGAATCTTTCTAGGTCAAGATGCAGTGTCTTCCAAAGACTTTCTCACCAGGCCCCACCTCTTAACACCACAGGAAACCAAAGTATTAGCCCCCTGATTGAGTGACTTTCCAAAAAGAGGCTTTCCGGAGGGTCATTTCAGGCCCAAACCACAACCCCCAACACTTCAAACTTGATGGTTGAGGAAGCTCATTTTTTCATCTCCCTCACCACTCAGTCCCAATGAAAGGAGAACGAGACCCCATGTGAGTGATGGTCTAAAACGGCTGCATTGCATATTTTTATAACCATAATTGTATATGTGGATATGATACTAGATAATCTGAATATGTTATTCACATCTTACATAAAACATAAAGGGTAGCTTGTCTCTGTCTCACATGCATTTAAAAAGCTCATTTTAATATTTAATGTCCCTAACAGTCATTTAAATCTCAAAAGGTAAGTGACTGGTTCCATATAAAAGACCCAGAGTCTAAAATGAAACAAATGTTGCTGATATAATCTGGAATTTGCCTTCTCTTCCCGCATTTCTCTAGCTTGTGAAGAACGCGAACATGGCACAGCTCTTTCTTTATAGTTCTATGAACTACTTTGAGATAGAGGTTATGAAAGGACACAGGAATATCCACACTTTCAGAATCCAATACTTTAAAATATCCCTTTAATCCCTATCATTTGCATTTTTTCAATTGGCATTGTTAATTTTTAAAGATGTCTAAACCACTTATTGAGTCACTGATTGGTACTGGTCTGTGGTCTTTTTGGAACTGGTCACGTATCCGGAAGAGAGAGGCAGGCCGGCCAGCATGTGAAGCTGTATGTGTATTTACAGCCCCTTTGCATCGCTCTTATTATTACCACCTGAGTTCTGCCTTATGTCAGGACAGCAACAGCATTAGATTCTCATAGCATGATCCTTACCCGAAAGAATAAAATCTCTTTTAGCAGGGTTGATGCCACTTATATCCTTTGCTGAAGTTTTAAATATCAGAAAGCATTAGAACTACTTCTTGATATTATTCATGATGAGTATTTTAGTCTTTTGTACCTGTGCACATGTAAGTGTGTATGTGGTGTGGTAGAAATTTACAGTGAATGTTTAAATTTAAAAACAAAATTATTACAGTAATAGACCTATTATTTATCCTCTTCGAAATACTCCTGTACCTGGACACACTTATTTCATCATTCCTGCCAATTTTGGAGTCAGTTCTGGAGGATCTCTGTAGAGAGGATCTTCAATTGTGCTGTCATGGCTACCTCGGTGTCCTGAGTTGATTCAAAACATTTATCTTTCATGGTCATTTTGACTTTGAGGAAGAGTCAGAAATTGCACAGTGTCAAATCAGTTGAATAACGTGGATGAGGATATACTGTAGTGTTTTTGTTTGACAGATACGACTGTACCCACAGAGATGTACTGCCATGAGAGAGAAGGAAACCATTTCCCCACTTTCTAGGCTGTTTTCTATGCACATAACTTTTTGTTTTAATAATAAGTTTTTATAATTCAGACTTACCATAGTGCTCCTTGGCACAAATTCAGCTCAGACAACTCTATCAAGGTCAAAAAGCACAATCAACACCACCCTGATGCTGAATCTTGATTGAAGCACTTCTGTTACATGAGGAGAAGTGGGTGATTTCCATGGAAAACTCAGAACATGGGTTTCTGGATCATAACCATAGACCCAAGTCTCATCTCCTGTGACGACCCTCCTTAAAAAGCTGGAGTCTGAAGTGGCACCGTTAAAATACATTATTTTTGATTCGTGATTTACAGAACGTGTCTCTCAGTCAACTCACTCACAACCGACTGACTATACCGAGCAAATAGAAATGTGCATTGGACATGCAGCTTCCTGTCCTTTCTACTGAAAGGCAGCTGCAACCCTCGCTGCATATTTTGCTCACAAAAATACCTATGTGGATTCCGCCCTATTGAATGATTAGATATTCTCTGTGGACTACTTCTGTATTGTGTGAGATACTGTAGATTTTGAAAGAAAAGTCCTTCCTTGCTGAAATGCTGGGAAGAGTTGGAGGGACGGGAGCAAGGAGCAGAAGAGGTACAGATTAGGAAAGTAAAATAAAATAAATAAAATCTAAATATAAATAAAAAGAGCTTTCTCTTCATTTGCAAAGAATTCACTCATGAAGATGATCAGGAGTGCTAAAATGCTGGCTTAATTCTTCAAGCTCACAAGGGTAGAATGGGCCACAAATTCTTTTATTCCCATCCATCCATGTGTGTGTGTGTGTGTGTGTGTGTGTGTGTGTGTGTGTGTGTGTGTGTGTGTAATTTTTTACATACATGTATATTGCATCAAAATCTCCCTTTGGTCCTTTTGCATAGCATGGGCCACACTTTCTTTCAGCTTCTGTTGAAGCATCGTCTTGCCTTTGCCTTGAATCATGCTGAGGCTTCTATAATTGGACCAAACTCAATTTTAGTGAGACATTGCGGGAAGGCAGGTGAAGAAAGAACGCGGTCGGGGGAGTTTTTAAATATTCAGGTTTTTCTTCCTACAAAGCAATTCCAAAAGCTCCGCCCTCCCCCATCCCTTAACCTGGACTCCAGATGTGTGAACTTTGCAGTTGAACTTCGAATGTGCCTAGCACGCAGTATGGAAAGCTCTCCTGGGTAATTTGAGGAAATATATGTATTAAAATGAAGTTATGAAAAATTGAAAATTGCTTTTGAGTGTCCATGGTAGTAAAGCTCATATATTGCAATTTTTCTTACTATTTTAATTTGGGATTTTTGCATGAGAGTCAAATGGCCATGTTTTCTAGCTTTTGCAAAGGGACAAATCATGCCTTCTGTGGGTCATTGCTTTGTTTTTGTATGTGTATGCCAGTTCCTTATATAATTTTTGTTCTAACTTTATTCTTTTTATTTGGAAGCAAAAAAAACCCCACGACCTTAAATACCTTTTAAAAGGTGTTAGTGTTTTGAAAATATGCACGTGAAGAAAGCTAGTGAAAGTCTCAATTTTAAGTAAAAATTTTTTTGTATTTAATAGTTGTGGAATTTCAAACTTTCGTGGGGAGACCAGTGGCTTCGAAACATGCTTCTTGTTGTAGCTCCATCTTGGGCAAGGCAGCATATATACCTTCCAATTTTCATTTTGATCCAAGTTCTTCTTGAATGTTAAAAGGAACCTGTCCCTCCATCAACAGACACATTTCCTTCTTTTGCCCACACGGGGCAGGAATGCACCTGGGGAACCCTGGGAGAAGGCAAAAGTAGGTTACCTGGTCGTCTGGGGAGACCTGTCATTTTGATAGCTCAAGAACTGTACTTTCAGGATCTGTCTTTGTACGGATATGTACTTACACAAGTTTTTCTTATTTTCTTCCAGTTTATTACAAACAAAAATATAGGGGAAATCAGTATCAGTTACATTTCCAACCACTTTATATTTTTGGGCTTTAGATTTTCCTGAAATTAACACTGTATATCATAGCTCTAAGGTAAAAGGACTAAATTTTAAATGAGTATGTCATTTGATAATTACCTTGACCCTTCTTTTGGAAAAATGGTTGGGAAACAGAGTGAGAAGCTACCAGAAACAGTGGCGGGTAGAGGGTAAGTAGCAAGGGACGGGAAAGAGAAGGGGAGGTAAAACCAAAGTTTTCTTTACATGAGGAAACATATCAAGGCAAGTCTGGAAGAAGACACATGGTGAGAAAGACACAATGTGACTTAGAAAAAAACATGCTTGTTTTAGGGACAAATACGGGGCTCTGAGTCTTTGCTCTGCCATTTCCGGATGACACACTCATGGGTAACATAGTCTGTCTGGATTCTAGGTTCCCTTGTAGATCCCTGCAAGACAGGCTTCTCCTTGAACAGAGAATGCTACTGTTTCCAGAATACAGTAAAATCTGACACACTGACGGACTCAGCTCTTGTCCATCTCAGCGGGGTTCCTTACGGGATCCCAATTGATTGAAGCCATAATTATGCTTTTTGGAGAGACCTGAGTCCTCCCAGGCAGAGTTTATTCAACTGTTTTTTTTTGGAAACCTTCGTGCCAGGAAATTCCACCCAGTCTCACAATCAGTATATCCTTGGCACAGCCTTTGGCCACCCAACTAGTCACACAGTTGACTCTCACTGTTGGGCTGCGCTTCCTCCTGAGCAGAGGCACGGCTCAGTGATGTGTTGGGAGCAAAGCTCTGTGTGCTCTTTATTCTTCAGAATTGCTTTCTTTTCTTCACTGTACATACCTGATGCCTCTGTTTAAAAAACGGTTCACTACAAAAATATAGACTAATTTCTGATTTTTCTATTCTGTTCCATTTTTTTCTGTGTCTCTTTTTTATACAATTACCATGCTGTTTTGATACTATATCTCTGTAGTATGTTTCAAGTCAGGTGCTATAATGCTTCCAGCTTTGTTGTTTTTGCTTAGAATTTCTTTGGTTACTCAGGAGACTTTGTGATTTAACATAAATGTTAGAATTTTCTTTTTCATTACATCTATCAGTTTTCAAGGGTGAGGATACTGGTAACCTGAATGTCTTTTGAATGTACAAGCATTTACTTTTTAGTACTCAGCTAAGGAATTTTAAATTTAACTTCTCTCTTTTTATTTCTCATATTTTCTACCCTTATGGATTTTGTAATATGGAAGGCTACAGAAAACAGTTAGTGGGCATGTGAATAGCACAGGAAGGATAAATACTTAAAATAGGTTGACTATGGTTGAATTAATTTAATATCCTTAAAAATCCAATAATATTTTGAATGGTCCTAACCCAAAGTAATGATAGATCTGAGATAAAAGATTTATGCACTACCTTAGTCTGATCACTACACATTGTACACAAGGATTGAAATGCTATGTTGTATGCCATAGAGATGTACAATTACTATGTGCCTATTAAAAATAAGTAATGTATTTTAAAAAGCCTTATTTCTTTAAGATACTTGGCAATAATTCTTATGAAAAACTGGAAAAAAAAGCAATAATATGATCTGCCCAATAGGATTGTGAAATGGGCCTAGATGGATTAGCTTAGTACCACTGGCTTATAGAGTAGCATTAGGAGAATGCCACAGGATTATGTCTTTGATTGCGTCCAATCTTAAAACACCATATAACTATATAAACTGAGACTTTAAGAATATCCTTAGGCACATTATCTCAACAGTTTTAATAATGACAGTTGGTTAAGTCTGTACTGGTTAGCAAATTCATGAATAGGCTACTTCATTTCCTTGGTGGAGTCAACTGGAGAGCCAGGTGTTATCATTCTCTTTTATGAATGAGAAAAGAAGTACAAAGAGGTTTAGAAATGTGTCAGTGTTATTGAGCTCATCAGTGACAGAATTTGCAATTTAAAATCTCATTCTGTCTGACTATGGAATTCAATAACTGTATGGGATCAATAGAGTTTGTGTGTGTGTGTGTGTGTATGTGTGTGTGTGTGTGTGTGTGTGTGTGTGTGTGTGTTTGTGTGTGTGTCTGTGTCTATGTCTGTCTGTGTTTGTAACAGAGACTGAACCCAGGGCCTTGGCACCGGAGCAACTTTTCTAGTCCTTTCTATTTCTTTTATTTTTAGACAGTGACTCATTAAATTGCCCAAGTTGAACTCAAGTTTTCTTCTGTCTCAGCCTCCCAAAGTGCTGCCTGGCTGTCATTAGGAATTCTGAACCCCACTTTTCAGAGGAAAAAAGAAGAAAACTCTACAGGTATGAAATTTGCCTATGGCTGCAGAACTGGTAAAGTCAAAGCCAGAGCTTCACCGAGCACATTGTGATGCAGATCTGGTGCTTTTCATAAAGATATAAACAAGCTGAACAAAAGACTGAAAAGAACTATCAGTTTGACAAATACATACTGACCAACAGCTGAGTTACCCGGAGTTTCTGCGATAAAAACTGGATTTGACCAATAGCTTCATCATTTCACAAGTTGTTTGAAATACCAAATCTTCTGTGCTATTGCGGAGCGACTGAACCCAAACCTTGGTGAAGGAAATGGAGGAGAGACACGGAAAACTTATTTTTACACACCTTCTAAATGATAGTGGTGGGAACCAGGTTTTAAGAGTCACCACGCTAAGAAATTTAGCTAAACATAATTGTCAAAAAGCAAAAGTGAGAATACAAACAGACCACTTGACTTACATCCAGAGAACAGCAATCCCAGTGTGTACTTGTGGAAGAAACTGGCAATGTCTACTCCTGTTCAAAGAGACTAAGATAGCTTCCTTAATATGAGGAATTATTTATTCTGTCATCACAAAATCTAATACATAGAGTTGCATTTTGGAGCTAAAAAACTTCCCAGGAATCATTTGGTTACTTGTTACTCATGATGTGGTCCATAGGCCAGCAGCGTTAGCTTTACTTGAAGCCCTTTGCAATGCCAAATTTTAGGATCCATATCACAGTGATTTATATTCCCATTAAAGTTTGGAAGCATTGCTTTGGCTGAACTCCTTTGAGCTGTATGAAAGGAAACCGACATTTAGTAAATTTGCCAACAGTTATAGAGCTCGGCAGGTACAAGCTTAAACTCACCAAAGAGGGATCTCTCCTGCCTCTGGCTCTGTTCCCGGCCCCACCAAGTGACTCCACACTTCCAGCTGCCCACTTGTAGAGGGACTGTGACCTTCTGAAACTGTGAGGTAAAATAAATCTTTCCTCCCTCAAGTTGCAGATGTTGGGTATTCTGTCCCAGCAACAAGATGATTACTGACACAACAAGGAAACCACATGAAACTGAAGCCAAACGAGGAGATAAGAGGGGTGACATAAAGACACTTTAGAATATTTTGCTAGAAAGTAGAATTTATTCTAAAGGTCACGGGTAGCAAATTAAGTGATTTTACTCTCTGAGTGACATGATCTGAGATAAGCATCTCCAAAAAGTCCCTTGGTCTTCAGATTGAGGAGAAGGTTAGAAAGATGGAGATCAAGGGTGCTGGATTAATCCAGTGAAGAAATGGTGAGGATCCTGACTAACTTCATGAGAGATGACCTTGAAAAGAATCGTCTGGGTGACACAGCAGTGACCAACTAGGTGAGAGTATAAGAAGCTGGATTTACGATTTTTGTTGGAGGCAGTAGTTCTATGGGGGTATCACCAATGAGACAGAAAGTGCAGAAGAATCAAGACAGAGAAGCAGGAAAGAAGGGACGAACAAGGATAGATTCAGTTCCAGAAGTGGAAATTTAGTATTTTGATGAGATTTTCAAACAAAGATACTGAATATATAGATCTGGACTTCAAAAAAGAGGTCTGTGTGACAGTTATATATTGTAAAATTTTTCCTAGAGGTAAAAATAGTCCACTTCAGTGAGTGAGTGTGTGTGTGTGTGTGTGTGTGTGTGTGTGTGTGTGTGTGTGTGGGTGTGTGTGTTTAAACAGCATTTATTTAATTCAAATCTGCATCTTACTTTTGATTTCTAGCTACACAACCCGCCTATGCTCTCAATATATTATCACTTCCATAACATACTGTCCTTTCTCCCATGTCAGTAATCAAATTGTAAGCTCCTCAAAGACAAGGGCTCTACTATTTGCAATCCCATAGTACCATTTGAACCCCTGGCATAAAATAGGTTAATCAATAAATGTTCATCAAACCAGGAAATGCATGTAGAAATCACACATGGCAACATATCATGATACACCATGATGATTGTGATACTGATAGCATTAACAAAATATCATGGGGTGCTGAGGGATGGACTCTGTCTGGATACATCCGGAAATGCATAGTGAAGCCACATCTTTAGAGGTTAATAAATTATTAGTTTAGAGATTAATTAGAGATGAGATAATTAATAAAGGAGAGACAGCAAGGCACTCCAGAAATCAGGAAGTATGTGCAAAAGTAAGGAAGGATACAACGGCACTCTAAAAATTTGATATAATGAGAAAATATTATATAAAGAGATGTATAAAAGTAGGAGAGAATAGTTGGGCTGGTATAGAGGTCTGGGCAACTTTGGGATCTAGAAGAGCAATCCAGAAGCAAAAAAAAAAAAAAAAGCTTTGACAGGGACAGAAGACACACCAGCTTCTCTAATGAGCAGCTAGGTCTTTTCAAAAGTGATTTGAACTAGGATGAGGTCAATTGAGGCAATTGTCTGGTGGGGTGCCGGTTGGTGTTTTTAAAGCATTAAAGGACTTAAATAAATTCCTATGACTTTAGGCAGGTAAAGAAATCTTAATGCAGAGGTGGTGAAAGCAAAGTGTCCCGAGCAGGAGCTCAGGAGATGAAGATCCTATTGATCTTAAGCCCCAAGCTGTAAACCTTGGGCAGATGCCGCCTTGTCCTCTAGGGTCCCCTGCTAATCAACTTTGTTTCTCCAACTTCCACAAAGAGCCTGGCTCATAGCAAAGCTCAATAAATGGTTGTTAAATCGGACAGGATTTTGTCTCATTGAAACAAATTAAAAAACGACAATCAGCAAGAAATATTCTAGCCATGACATTTTATGACTGCATGGCCTCCATTTCTAATTTTAATAGCATGGATAAATCCATAAAAGATGGAGACATCAAACTTATACATTGCTTAACTATTTACAAAATGCTTTCACATATTTTACCTCAGTATATTCTAAAAACCCGGAGAGTTAAGTTTCATTGTTTGTACTTCAAAGAAGAAATGGACGGTTGAGACAGGAGCAAGGTCTGGATTTAAATCCGATCACCTGATTGCAAATTAAGTGTTTTTCCCACTCCTCGCATAACTTCTCCCACCATTTTGATCATTGATTTCTTTTCTTCTTCCCTCTGTCACCTCTTCTCAGCTCTGCCACCCCTCATCCTTCTGTAATACGGAACTGTAGTACAGCCTGTTGCGACATTTTTTTTTTTAAATAGTCGTTCTCGAGATGGAACACAGGGCCTTCACTCTAAGCTAGAGCCCCTTCTCATTCTTTATTTTTTAAGTTTTGATACAAGGTTTCACAACATTGCTAAATTGCCCAGGCTGGGCTAAGGCTTGAAATCCTATTGCCTGAGAACCTAGTAGTGCCGGGATTACAGGCCTGTGCCATAGACCAAGCTTTTTATGGCAGTTTGGATAGAAGGATGCAGCTTGCTTCAGGACTCTGAAGCACGGATAACATGTTTAGCAATAAAAACAATAATGGCATTTTGCAAACCTCTAGTCATGCAATGAATAGCAAGGGCATTGGCTACCTACTTGCACAGGTGCAACCTTCTAGCTATAAAGCGTGTAGCGCCCGCATGCAGGATCTTGCAGAGAGGCAGATGCATGCCTTGGGCTTTCTACTCTGCCCGCTTTGAGCTTCCTGAGAAAGTTTCCTCTCCACACTGGGATCAGTGTTACTGACATGAGGCACTAAGTCAATTGAATATAAATGAATCCAAATTCTGAGAGAACATGGGAAAACCCAGTTTTGAACATTCTATTGGATTTCTTTGGGTAAAGTCTCAATTACAGTAAATTAAGCAGCCGGCTAGCAAGGCTAAAAGAGTTAGTAGGCAAATACAATGTGCTCTTTTACAATAGCCCAGGAACGATAGGTCAGTTTCTGCTTCTGTTGGGAAAATAACATGAGGCGGGACACTGGTGAAGGGCATATCATTGTCCTGATGCGTTGATACTGAGGTTGGAGGCATCCTATTTCCTGTTTGAATAGAAGTGAGGCAGAGACACAAAGACAGGGTCCATCTCAATTTGTCCTAGCATTTCCTGATTTTGATCTCTCAAGCTAGTATCTCTTACTCAGTCATACCTAAGGTGCAGCTTCCAGGGAAAGTCAATGACACAGGACACGATAAGAAGTAATTATAGGAGATTGGATTAGCTGATTTTTTTCTTTTATAAAAGCAGCCACACACAATGGAAGTCCTTATTGCATAAACAAATGGAAAAAATCTTTAAGTGGATTCCTGAAATATGTCTGTGGGAATGGCAAAATGTTGTTTGCATTTTGGTGCGATATCTTTCAATTACTAAACCCACAGGTACTCTGATGTGTTAAGGTTTCTAGGAGGGAAAAACCAAAGATGTTCAGCATCCTGCTCATTTCTTGGTTTTAAACAGGGTGGAAAAGTGCTACTTGCATAGTCTGAAGAGTCTGGATATGAATATGCTCAATTACAGGGAGTTTTGGTCCCTGGCAACTGGGCACGTTTTAGTTAGGAATGAATTTAGGTCCCTTCTTTTTTTACTGTTTTTTTGGTAACTGTCATGAGTGAACAAGTGTTTCTATGCTTAGACCTGGGAATTCCGGCACAGACACTAATGCTGCAATTAATTGTCTCCTCCTTTTACAAGTGACTATTGTCTACTGAGTAAAGGCTATATCCTGCCATTAATTCTTCCCATAGATTCCCTACTTATTGCAAAGGGAGTACTACACCCAAATTAATGGCAGAGAGTGTCCCCGGGTACTTAGAGGTTTGCAAGTTGTGTTTCTCACAACCATGAATTAGGCAGTTGGGATATATGGGCACAGGTGACATCCAAAGGCATTTTAACCCTCTATCTTCCAAAGTTATGGTCAAAGATGCCCCATAGTGGTTATCATTTATTCTCTGCCTGAAATTTCTTCTCCCTTGTAAGTTTGTGCTCCGAATTTAATATCACACTATTATGTTTCTCTGAGGATGTGCTGTATATACTGTTGAGTAGCTATGAATATCATTGTGCAGCCTCTGACCAGACAATTATTTCTTTTTTCCCTGCAGGGTCTTGCATACTACGTAGCTAGTCATGAAGCTGGGTGATTCTCTTTCTTCTGCCCCGGTTTATCGGTTGAACATTTATTCAGTAGTTTTTATGCAGTACATTGCAAGCCCAAAGTTCTCAAGTAAGGCTCAGGTTCACGGGGTAAAAGAAATTCTAAAACAAAATGATGATTTCTCATATTTTTGTACTTACCAAATCACTTTTACATTGTAAGTCTTCCTTTGATCTCCATAGCAGTTGTGAAGGTGGGCTGGCCAAATATTATTAACTATTATCTACAGATGGATGTAATATATTCTCTTGACCAACAGGCCACTCACTGACTAATTTGATGATGACTATTTTTTCAATATATTTAAATTCCAGCTCTGCCACTCAGTGGCAATGTAGTCAATGGCTTAAATAAGTGGAAAAATACCCTTTTTATGTTTAGATTCATATCAAGTTGTTTCATAAGAGAATAATTTTCTAGTGAGTGAAAATCTATGTAACTGGTAGTGAAACAATTGGTTTCATATCATTTCAAAGGTTAGAGTAAGAAATCTTTATATATAATTAACAGCCATTTGAGTATTTTTCTTCCCCCTCCCCCCATTTTATTGATATGTAGAAGTGTAAAATTTAAGGTTTACAATGAAGTTGAGCATTTTGTGCACCTACGTATCTTGTCAAGGTGACAAATACTGACCCACTCTCCTTTTGTCCCTTCTTTTGGTAAATTCTCTGCTTTTTTTCTAGCAACATTTGGAGTTCCCTTTTGATCTTTATTTATTGAGAATTGTTATTGAATTACATGTTAATTTGTTTAACATAACATAACCATAAATGCACATAGATAACATAATTGATATATTTAATGAAAACACCTATATTTTTGAAGCAACAATCAAAGAACATCATGACATTTGTTTTCTTTTGTAAGTCTCTTTAATTCTCTCTTAATGGAAAATAACTGAATGCTTTTTTTCTGCTTTTTATGTAATTTTCTGTGATTTTCTTTTAGTCTGCTTGTATTCAAGGGTGCGGGTATGCCAGATTTATTCAACTATCATCTGATTCTTGGGCATGCATTTCATTTTTGTTTCATTTTGTTTTGTTTTGTATTTGCCTCCATCAATAATTCTGTAAAAAACATCTTGAAGGTGTCAGATAAACACTTGTTCAGCATCTATCTACTATTTATTAAGCCCCTAACTTAAATCAGGTCTTTCCACGTATGTCATTTCATTTGACCTCTAACCTGTGATGCAAAAGATAAGCAAGGACAGTTGACTTCATTACTGCTGATTATGCAGTAGGTTGTAGGTGAAGGAGGCAGAGACAGGACTGCTGATTCCTACATTTTGCGAGATCTATACCTGGTATACAGAATTCCAGTTCTAGGACTTTGTCCATCTAGGTGATGGAACTGTTTCCTGGCCATGCTATTTTTTATCTCTTATTGGCACTTATTGCCTGCTGGTTTTACGACCACTCAAGATCTGAGTGCTTTCCCTTTAGATCCCAAGAACAGGGTCTACACAGCTGTGGCCTCATGTTATGGAGGGCAATGAATTGTTTTATCCTTTAGTCCTAAATCCAAGAAGGGGGATTTGTGATGCTATATCTTCTCCTACACTTAGGCTCGGAATGTATTGACTATGTTCGAGAAATTCCAACTAGTCTGTGCTTTATAAAAATCAAAATGATAGATGTTCCCATGAGGTTGAGAAGAGAGCAAGCCTTTCCCTTTCATAGAGGATGAAATCAGCTCATAAACACATTAAGTAAAATGCTAAAGATCACACAAGTAGTGTACACTTTCTGTGAGCCTAAGAGGGGTTGTGTGATCAGAAGTGCCTCTGACGTTCCTGGGGCCATTCCTTTTATCTGCCTTGGCTTTTGTGGAGGAGAGCATGTCACTGGAAACTGACTTTCATGTTTGGAGAGGTCTTCAAATGCAGATGGGATGAGCAACCTGCTTTCAGTCTGGTCAGAACTGTTCTTGAATTCTTCCAACTGAAACTTCTGCTTGCATTATTTTACATTGTTTATGCCCTTTGAATAGGATATGTGTCAGCTTAGGAGAGACATGTATATTAATAAAACTATCAAAGTAAGAACAAAAAACTATAATAAAATCTAAGAAGACAAGCACCAGCCTGCCTTTTGTATTTCTTTTCTGGATGACTCAATGCAAATACTATTACTATCTTCATGTACAGAGACAAAAGATACCCCACAGGGGAGCAAAGGCTGTGACCGAGAGTGAGGTATTGGTTCCTGGGTTGAGGAGATCTTTAGATGCAGGAAAGGTCACAGCAGTAAAAGTAATGACATACTAGTTGTCTCAGTTAATATAAAAATAGTAGATATGAGGTTTCTAATTCCTGTATAATGGAATTATATGTATGGAAAAAGGAAGGCAGTACGAAACTTTTGTCTCTGGATGGGACTCATAAGTACATAGTTCTGGCAGCGACAACACACCAATAACAAGAAATATGTTCAGTGCTCAATCTTAGTTGCTGAAAAGTAGTTTTTCACGAAAAGGGTCCAGATTTCTTTGGAAAACTTGTAGGTTTTATTCTGGATCTATACAATTAAAATTTAATCCAGAATCAGCTTGTGCCAGGCGCTATGGAAGCCCTCAAAGAATAAGACCATGGCAAACAGCACATACGCTAGCTTTAAGGGGCTTTTATTGACAAAATCTGGAGTAATTTGAGCCTCAAAATGACAAATACTCATATAAATACACAGATGAATACAGGATGAAAGGAGAAAGCTCTCCCTACCTAATAAATTTAGACAGGGTGATTGAATTAGACACTAATGCATATGGGAAGAATAACGAACTTAGAAAATCACCATTTGTTAAATGTCAATAGATGTTAAACATAGGTGGACAAAAGTTTGATAAAATAAAGACTATTTACCTAGTCTTGGACTATTTCTGTAGATAATTACTAATTATAAAGGGAAACGGCAGAATGTTACAATGGAGAAACCTGGCTGACTCCACTTCACAAAGTTAACATCTTAAACCATGAAGCAACTCATAATCAGATACTGTGGAAAAATATATACCATCTGATGATACTATATGTAACATTGTGACAAAAATTTTAAAAATCTGACTCTAACAATATATATCAGAAAAATCAGCTCAAACATTATTGTAGAAACTAACTTATCTTATTCAAAATGTCAAGGCCATGCAAGAAGTGAGGACCTGTTTGAGAATGAAGAGGACTAACTAGGCAGAACAACTAAGCCAGTACATAATTTTGGCCATCTTTTCAACTCCAATGCCATTGTGAGAACAACTAGTAAAACTTAAGATAAATCTGAATTTTATTGTGATAATGTATCAATGTAATTTCCCGATCTTGATGGCTTTATTGAGGTTGTGTAGGTGAATGACTTTGTAGAAACTACACGCTAAAACATTCAGAGGTGATGGGGAATTGTGTTGATAAGCATACTTTCAGATGGTTCAGAGGTAAATATTTTGTATGATACTTCTTCTACAGGTTAAAAATATTTCTAAGAAAAGTCTTCAATGAAGTGGCAAGGGAAGGATTATATTAAGATGTCTTAGTTAAATCTGTACTAAATTTAAACACATACTCAGCTTTGAGTTTTTCAGTAGTCAATGCAGCAAGCTAAGCAACAATGTCAGAAACAAAACTGTTAAGATCACCCAACTTTCCTCATGTAAAGTCTATAAGAAATAGAGGTGTGAAGTTTATTTTATTAACATGTATTTATGTAGAATTGTTCCACATGATGGCTTTCACTTTCCAGAATTACACTTTCTATGTAGATATGTTTCCTGCTAGTTTTTTTTCATGGTCTGGAACAGTTTCATGTCCAGATACACATTTTCTGCACCAGGTTTATGCTGTCCCTATTACATAGCCTGTCAAGTATGATGGTTTAGTTTCCATCTATTCTGGAAAGAAGTAATGAATGCCAGAATATGTGGGGTACATATTTAGGGAAGGAAAATAATATCTGGTATTTCTGTTTCAAGATAAATGTTTATGGCTTAAAGACAGTCATGGCTTACATATTTGGGGAACACATTATGCATGATAAACTCTAAAAATTTAGGTTAGACATACTAGAAGGACTGGTTGCTGTGCACCAATATTTAGTCCATTTCGTGCCATATCAAACCCACATATATCTATCAATAGGAGCTATTTTGTATTGGACACCGGTTTGGTTATCAGGCACTCTTCCTACCTTGTCTCACGTTCTAGACCAACCCTACAAGGCAGGTGCAAGTTGTGACCCCCTTGAGGAGAGAAGCTTAAGGCCAGAGCACTGAAGCATTATGTGTGAGGATGCAGAAGTCACTGATGGAGCTGAAGTCTTCTGAGCTTGAGTGCTATATATAAGATGGTGGAAGGACTGAAGACGCTTCAAGTTTTCAAATCAGGCACCATAAGGTCGCTAGAGTAGCTTGTCAAGTCTCCCAATGCATTTTAAAGTACTGCCTGCATCCTAGGACAGAGCATCCCATGTAACCTCAAATTCTACAAGTATTACTATCCTTTCTGTTGACTGAACTTCCATGTTAGGTTCCTGACAGGTTCAGATGTATGTGACTCATAGTGGGTTGAATTTAAGTCCCAGAACCATTGTAGAACCTGGTCTGAGTAGAACCTGTGTCTGAGTAATCCTGGTGTCCAGGTGATTATCCTATCCTTGATATTATGGGGCTTGCTAGCACCTTGAATTTGAACTCAGATGGATTCAATATTAGTGCTATCCTTTGTCTAATTAATTACATATGCATGCACATGTATTGTTTCCATCTTATTAAAAATTAAAGAACACGGAAGACTTGAAATTGTTGACTTAGGCTCAAGCATCATATCTATTTTAAGTTTCTTAATCCTTTACCTCCTCTTTTGTGAAAAAACACAGATGACAATACCCACCTTACAGGGCTGATAATAATACTTAGTAAATATGGTAGTTCTTAGTTGTTAAACAGTTAGTACCTATAATCATAGCAATGCATGGCTTGGAGGAGGGCATTATCACTGTCACTATTAATGTTTAAAGGGATTGACACATAGAATTCAAGGTACACTTTCTCTTCCATTTCTTAAAACAATATAATACATATACAAAATGTTTAGTTATTTTTGTTCCAGAGGATTAGTGACATTTCACCACCAGAAGTGTATCTACCAATTTTGTTGCAGAAGACTGGAAGTTACAAAGGCATCTGCTTTTGACTTTGGAATGTCACCCACAGTGATGTAATGTATTGCTGATGTACTAGTGAGTTGCTTTTATAAGTTATTTTTGACATACGGATAACATTTGTCTTGCTATACGTTTCTATATAAATAATATTTATTCCTCCAGATAGGAAATTATCCATATGGAATAAGTAATACTTTCTCTATGTAGGTATACAATTATCTGAAATATAAGGATTGACAAATGTTTGGTTGATTGAAAGTTTTGTGGTAATTTGAGAATTTGAAATGTTTATTGTCATTCTCTCTTTCTCCCTTTTCCCCCCATAATTCCCTGGTATGGGAACATGTTCTACAGAAGAGTGGTTTGCATTCACAGCTAATCATATCATCATAAATTACTGTCTATATGAAAAATATTTATTTTTTCATCCACACATCAGAAACAGTGACCTACAGCCCCAAACTAGACAGCCACCTACTTTTGAATAGCCTTCTGAACAAAGAATAATAATTAATACTTATGAGAAAAGTATCAAGAAAGACTATGGAACAGAAATCTTATATAATCTATATAGGTTAGAACATTTACTGCTTGACTCTTTACAAGAAAAAGCTCGCTGCCTGCTATTTTAACCCAACTCTCCCATTAAACGACAGCAAACAAATAATAAAATACGCCCCCCCCCATCCCCTAAAAAAGCAGCATAGGAAATTCAGGCCGGGAAAAGTTGAGTGTTTTACTTGGGGCAAGCCATCTCATGGGAAGCAGATCTGCAGCTTAGGTCCACGTTATTAGACTCCTGGCTTTATGCTACAGCAGCAACACTCTGCTTTCTCAGCTGTTTTCCTCTCGAGGGAGTTTTACCTAATAAGCTCATATGAATAAATGCATTGAAAAAGATGGCTTAATATGTTCAAGGTATGTGGCATCTCCTTCATGAAGAGCTTAAGGGAGCTTCACCTGTGCTGAACCAAGTCTGCTAGGACAGGACTTGTTTCTAGATGATATTAATAAACTGAACCATGAGGCAGCAATAGCAGTTTAAGCCAACGGGTTATTAAATAGTGTCTAGACTAACAATGTCTTTAAGAGGCAACGAAGAAACATATTTAATCTGTTTATGAGAAGCAATATTTAATATAAGAATCATATTATGTTTTTAGGCTCCTAATTGAATTCCTAAAACCCCAGATCAATGATGCTAGATCTTCCATGTTAATCTGCAGGCTTGAAACTTGCAAAATAGTAGTTTGGGTGATGGTGAAGGTGGGATGTGGAACTTTGTTCAAGACCTAAAGATTTCTGTTAATTTTCATCAAATTATCATTTTGAATTTACACAACAGATAGTTGGAAATTACAAGAAGGATGGATGGTATATCAGTGAAGTTGGGTATTCCTGAGTACATTCTCCACTCTTCGAAGTTCCAAAATACACTTTTTCTTGTGAGGTGAATATAAGGCTTTTTGCTAAGTTCTGTGCAGATTGGAGAGGAATCTGGGAACAGGGAGGTGTATAAGAGGAGAGGGAAAGAGAATCAAAAATGATCAAGATGATGTATATATATATATATATATATACACATATATTTCAAGATGTATGTAATTAATATATCACAAACATATACTAATAAAATAATACTAGAAAAGCATCCTTAGTTCATTTTCACCTATTATTTATAATAGAATGTATTTCAGAAAACAATGCGCAATAATTTAAATTTTTTTAAATTTCAACTTGTCTTAATTCTACACAAAAATATTAAAATTTTTTAACATGTGGGCAAGTTATTTGTATAAATTTAGAAAGGAATTTCTAACTTCAGTTTGTTGACTAATATCTTCGTGTTCAATACACTTGCTTTAAATTCAATTTTCTCATAGACTTTATTTTATCAATTAAAAACATTTACCAAGAGTCGTTTTTTAAAAATGAAACTCTGAGCTAGACCTATTATCACCATTATTGTTGCTTTGATCAACATTAGCATTTTACAAATGGTGGAATAGAAATGAGAACACAATTAAGGGGTATTTGATCCTAACTGTAGTGGAACTCCTTCCACTAATTTTGCATTGGGGGGACTTCCTGGAAATGCTTTGGAAGGCTTTGGGGTGCTGGTGCCCCAGATGAGCTAGTGGTTGGCAAGGAACACTATAACTATCAGCACTATAACTATAAGGATTATAAAACAATGCTCAAAGACTTGGAATATCTCTGCAAACTTGAAGATCTCTGATGACTTAATTATTCTCTATATGTT
The DNA here is from genome assembly GCA_004027205.1 of Ctenodactylus gundi. NCBI lineage: Eukaryota > Metazoa > Chordata > Mammalia > Rodentia > Ctenodactylidae > Ctenodactylus > Ctenodactylus gundi. Next base: position 159,483 of record PVKB01001675.1, on the reverse strand, counting down.
TATTTTTAGGAATATCTTAATATATTGCAAGTCCTAGGACTAATAATATGGCTTTTCTTGGGATTTAGAGCATCTACTTCTGAGCACATTAAAGCTATTATCTTGTAGGTATCAAATATGTCCTCCACTAGCTCCCCAATTTTTTTTTAAAGGGAGGAAAGAAAAGTAATAGGAACAACTTCCCAACATATTAAAGATTTCAGTTGAATGCCCTGCATCAGACCGAACATACCTTGACATATACTGTTTGAAAATTACAGTCAATGTTATTTAGATGTATGTCTTATGAAACTACAAAGGGCATGTTGAGCACCAGAGAACATGACTATATATGTAATTGTGCAAATTGCTGGATATATTACACGTCTTGGCTATACCTAGGTTAGAAAGCTATTCAGAGCCCGATGCTTCACCCACCAGCTGTTTATTCTTCACATAACGCTAATCACAGTGATAATGCTTGTCTCTGTTATGTCTGGCAAGATGTATAAGAAGTCACCTCTGCCTGGGATAGCCAGTTAAACACATATGTTAGGGGGAAAAAATCTGGTTGCCTAGGTGTCTTTTCCAGGCCATTCATTAAGATTTTCAGATTTTTGGAGCTAACATTAAAATCCCAAGGTTTCCTTACACTTGCCAGCATTGGTTTGATCTATTGAAAAGTGGAACAATCCTTACTTTTTTACATTGAATACATACATTTTTCTTTTATTTTCCCCTTGTCATTACGTTTTTTTGGCTATCTATAGTCCCAGAGGGATGGCCTATGTACGAAGGCACTTCAGGGTTCTGAGCAGATCCACTTGGCACAGGGTACCTGACTCCTTCACATGCTGGCCAAACAAAAAATTTCGAGAAAAGAAGGGGTGTTTCTTTATGGCAGCTCCTGTGCTCCCTGCAGTGGGAACCACGTGTTTCATTGGTTGTTCTAGTTTTTGATGCTCGTTTAAGGGTAACTTTTCACCTATACTTTTTACTCCTCAGCAATTCATGGTCCTATTCATGAAATGATCTCTGATGAGTTCAGGACAAATTCATACCGCGTTGAAAGTCCTGTTAGGCCCGAGCCCTTTTCATAGCTATGAAAGCCTAAGCAAAACATCTCATTTCTCTAAAGCCAGCTAGTGAGTCATTCTGTAGAAAAAACCCCTACAATTCAATATCAATTTCAGAAACTAAAGATATTTTGGGTCGAGGGGGGTGTCTTTGGTACTTGAAGTTGTTGGGATCTCATAGTGAAATAATCATTTATTCAGAATTAAATGCTTCACAGTGTTATTTTATTTGTTTATCAGAGGGTATGATTTGTGGGTGACTACTTTCCAAATGAATAAAATCTAACTGAGATTGGACTTAGGCTTTTAAGTAGCACTAGGATTCTTATTTGATCGACAGTATTTGTGTTTATAATTCTAACATTGAAGATCAATACAGTTTCAGTGCTATTTAAAGCATATATGATAGATAGCATACCATATTTGCACGATGTTTCAATTAAATATTTCTTTAATTTTAGCCATACAATGGGATCGTTTTGAGAATAAGTGAATAGAACATTTACATTTTCATGTCTATATACATTTTATAGTTCTGTGCTTCTACTGCCACTATGTACAGTTTACTTTAGAATGGTTATTTAATTTTTCCCATTGATTTCCCATCTAGTATGGTGCTGGGATTGTATATTACTTGCTGTTGCTCTTTATTATTCTCCTGGATATCAGCTCTACTATTTTAAAGCATTTAATTCTATGGTGTGAGCCTTAATCCCACCTCACAGAGCTTACCTATGAGTCACCTTGACACAATTCGCTCCCTTGTGTAAGTCTAGGGGAGGTACTTGCTTTTATTCAAGAAAATAACTGTATGCAGAATTCATCATACATTGGAAAAATAGGTCCTTATTTATTCAATGAACAGACCTTATGCATATTTCTATAGGACATAGTGCCATGTCGGTCAAGAGTCCATGGAAACAACTCTCTATTGTAAAGTAGTGGAAGAACAACTGTGAAGTTCTTTTCTAACCAATAATATTTAAAAGTGGCACGTTTTAAGTTGGTTTGCAGTATTTTTCCCAATATTTTCTTAAAGCTTCCTATATGGAAAGTGTCATTGTTTTCACTGCGTTTTGCCTTTTGCCAAGAAAAAGTGACAAAACAGTACTTATCATCTTCCCCCAAAACATATGGCATGTGCCCATGGAATATTAAATGATCTTTTACAATGACAACAAATGTTGTGATATTTTTCCGAAACTCCCAGAATGTAAGGTTTCTTGAAGCAGGCAGGAAAAGCATAAAGATGGTCAGGAGGGTTGGTTTGCTGGTTGAGATGGTGATAAAAACATATGCTACTTCAAATCTGAATTAGGACTGTGTGTGTCAGCCTGGATGGTAGGAAACATTTTATTTAGACTCCGATGGCTTAAGGAGCATCCTCTATCCTGTTCAGTGTCCTCTGATGTGAAAGACACAAAAAATTGAGTAGATATAATTAGGTTGCTTTCAGTTTTGTTCTCGTATTTCTCACAGGATTCAGAACATTTTTTTAGTGACCCCAAGTAAGAACAGATCTTCTCACTTCTTTCAGAAACATAAAGAAACATGAGTCTTTTATGTAATTTTTAAGCTTGGGAGAAAGTCTTGGGTGTGTGTGACTTGGGCTTTCCTCTTACTCCAGTAGTATGGATTTCTCTGCTCCTGCCCCAAGGCGAAGAGTGCCCTTCGGTTAGTTAGGTCAGTCTTGCCTTCCAGAAACACCTACTCACACCCCTCTTGTTCCTCACAGTGGGGTCTTGTTAGTGTTTCCCGTTTGATTGTTCTGACAAAAATATCTACACAGCTTGACCCATGTTGACATTGGGCTGTAGAAAGATACTTTATTTTAGCCAAGGGTTAAGTCATATTCTCTTCTAAGTTTTATTTTAAATGACCTTAAAACTGACATTTCTGTCTTGCTCTGTTCTTCTTTGGGGTGCATCTTTTGGTTGGTTTAGAACTGAGTCAATGAATGTACATTGCTGTTTCCCAGTCCTCAAACTTCAATGTAAAGTTTCAGTGTTATTAATATTTATATTCATAGGAGCATTGAGCTTCAAACAAATAGTTACTAATTGTAACAGATCCCTGAGAACAAATTGTTTTGGTCACAGTAAAATTTTCATAGTAACATATTCTTAACTGAGAACAACCAAATAATATAGTTTTAAGAAAATTCTTCTTTTAAGTATACTTTAAAATTGTAACCTGCATTTTAACTCTCTACGCCATTAAAATAAGTCAACTGTGAGGGTTATAGTGCTAATGAAAGATATGAAAAAAAATTTAGTGTTATAGTAATTATATTATTACTAGTTAATATTAGTATTAAATTAATTTCTGGGGACATTAATACAGCACTAAGAAGTTAGATATCTGTAGTGAGGACTTTATTAAATTATTGACTGACTAATTTGGACCCATAAAATTTACAGACTCAGTATATTCATTGCTAGGAAAATTATTAGGTTTCTTTTTCAGTGCTGGGATTGAACCCAGAACCTTAGAGCTTAGGCACATCCAGCTTTCTCTCCTCCCCATTTTTTTTTTTTTTTTAATTTTGAGACAGTCTCACTAAGTCCTTAAGTTGCCCAGGCTAGGCCTAGACTTACAATCCTCTTGCCTCCCAGAATGCTGGGATTATAGGTGGGCACCTCTACAGTCAGCTGAAAAAGGCACTCATTTGCTCATCACGTATATTAGGAAATTGCTACATGCTGGGTATTGCTCTTGATTGGGCACAATGTTAGCAAAAACATTGATCAAAATCCAAGGATTTGTGTTCAGAAGGACACTCACATTCTAGAGGTAGGTAAGAAGTAAATTATAAATGTAATAAACATATTTAGTATTTTAAAAGGTGAAATATATTAGGAAAAATAAACACAACCCAGCAAGGAAAACTGGGCGGGTGGGCCAGGTAAGGCAGCAGTATAAAACTACTGGGGCAAAAAGCTGAAGGACACAAGGAAGGCAGCCTTGTAGATCTCAAGCAGAAGAGCTTCCCAAGCACGGGGTGCAGCCACTGCTTGGTTCCGAGGAAGGCGATGGGTAGTGGGGTCTGAGGGACCAATGGGTGGTCAGTAGACGATGGAAGGGAAGAATGAGGCAGGCAGAAAGGAGAGGAAGGAAAGGGAGCAGAAGGTCACTGTCTAGTGAGGTGGGTGATAACATTGACGGTTACAGCGAATGTCAGTGATGGAAGGGGAGAAGAGGTTGAATCCGAGTCACAAGGAACTGCTGATTAACTTGGATATAAAATGTCAGATAAAGAGACGAATCAAACATGGCTTCACAATTTTGGCTAAAAAGGCCAGATTTTCCATTTATTGAGATGGGAAAGTGGTGGACAAAATAGGCTGAGAAGGGCAATGATCAGAATGATGGTTGTAGACTTCTGAAATTTGACATGTTCATTGGAAATCCAAGAGAAGATACTGACACTGTGAAGCATATGTGTGTACAGAATGGGTGGGAGAAGTCTAGATAGGAGGCAGATGTGGAAGTTAACACAGAGAGATGATGCCTAAAGCCAATGTGTATTCCTCTACAGAACACTCTCATTGTCTGTAAAAGACACTTTGCTATTCACCATCAATTCACTTGCTTTTCTTGTAGCTAACTCAGAGATTCCGTAAAGGTTAACAGTTTGAAAGGGAACCATTGAGTCATGAGCATCTTCCTGCTGAAAGCCACAATAAAAGAAAAAATTGCTCTTTGTTATCACACATATCCCTGCCTCTGCAGGTAGAATAAAAAGGACTCAGGTTACCCAGGGATAACCTGGAGAAGTCAAAGTCATGCAGGCACCAGCTTCTGCTGTTGGAAACTCTCCTCTTTCTTTTCAGCTCCATACTTTTTGCTTGTGACCTTCCCTGAGACTGGCTTACAACCAAAATCAAAAGTCTCACAGGTTCTACAGTCAGATGAAAAAAAAAAAAAAACTATTCTAATTGCTATTCACATTGTGTCATTTTATATCTCATTTATTTGCTGCAAAAAAAAAAAAAAAAGGTATTCGATGCTGCCCAGGCCTGAAAGAATTAGTTCGCTGCTATAAAAACCTAATATAATCCTAGGAGTTTCCACATTGGGAGGATCTGGCTCAAAATAAAAATCTACACAAGACTTTCTGAGTCAGAAAATTATTTAAAGGAGAGAGTGTGAAACAGTGGTTCCAACAAATCCTGGCAACTCCTCTGCATTTGAGCATACCGCAATAGAACGGGTGGTGTAGCTATCTTCAGATCCCAAGGCAACATGGGTGCAGAGAAGGAAAAGGTACCGGTCGCTGCCTTTCAGCGCCGTGGCCAGTTCTTAGCCGCACAACTCAAAAGTTGACGATTGAGTGACACTCGTTCTAACACCGTCAGGCTGACTTCCCCTGTGGTTTACCTCCCTGGCAGTGAGTCATGTAATACCATTACTCCTGAAAGAATGGCCACTCTCCAGAGCCTTAGAAATACTGTGTGAGGGTTGAGTGCCCATCAACGGAGAATGCTAATTTTTTTTAATGCATAAAACAAGGTTTTGCCAAAGCTAAACTTAGCATAATTTTTATTGAAGTTGTTCCTAACCGTCATGAAGTATTTCTGGCTACAGTAACTGTCACCATTCACAGATTTGAGAATCCCAAACTGATAGATGCACAGAAAGTCTTGCTTCAGTGCTCGGCCTAGGTGAAAGGCCAAAGGCCAGAAGCCTGTAATGTTGATAAGCTGGGACCACTGCGAAAGTTGAGGAGGAAAACTCGTTCCCCGTAGATGTAGACACTGTGACTGGATCCCCTTCCCTGTTCTGTTGAACATTTCTGTATCAGAAGGTCTGATTTGAACTTGGTGGAACTCTGAGACCTTGACTGATGGTTGTGACCACATGAGCATTGGGCACGGGGCCTGGCAACAGATTGTTCCTTCCCACTCAGTTCTCCACCCCACACACATGCACGTGTCGAGTGCCTATCACTGGTGAGCTGCGGATCTGTTCCTTCATACAGTCCAATCTGGTAGCAAGTTTTCTCATTTACACAGAGTAGAGGGAATACTAATTAAATCTGTAAATACGCTAGATGTTTATCTATCTTAATAGTCCGTTCCTTTCTCAGACAGAAAGGTGGAGGGAGGAGTGAACGGGCTGAGTCAGGAGACTGCTAGGTCTCTTCTTTCCAGCACATATCAGTCTAGCTTTTGGAGAAGGCAGGTGGGATTTTTAGGAGGCTTACTTACTGTTATTTAAAACACTTTAGTCTGATGATGAGTACCCTAGTGTTTGGGCTTCCCTGTTGAGGCATAAAGATGTTGTTTCTAATGCCCATGAAATTCTGTTTCCCATATTGCCTGCCAAGAAACTTCAAGGACAGAGGACACCAACTCCACAGCCCCATTTCTAACCTATTTACCAACGACTGGATGCATTTGATTACATTTGCCATCATGGGCCGTGCAGGTGTCCTTCCATTCCTCTGAGGTAATGTCAGGCATAGAGCAGCCCTTGGAAACTGCCATCGAGTGAATAAAGGGTTGATGTGATTTCCAAAAAAGCACTCATTTGCTCTCTCTAGACCTCACATAAGTTTGCTAAATTGGGAAAGCTCAGCAGGTGGTATGTCTGAAATCTTGTTTTTTCTTTTCTTTTTTTTCTTTCACTCTTTTTTTTGCACTTGATACTTGCTGCTCTTGCCAAGGCCTGTTGCTTTCAAACTGACACAAAGCTGCTTGGTCCAATCTCCAGTCTCAAAAGAGAGAACTGCTTCTGTTCAAAAGAGTGAACGGTTAGCTGGTGGGACCCAGGGGAATTGCTTGTTAAGTAGTCCCACCCCTTCCCCGTGCAGAAGATTTTAGTTAAATGGGCTGGAAGTCTGTGCCTTTAGCTACTGAAGAACTATCTACTTGCAGTACAAGTGGGACCTGCCCAAAGAAAAACATGAAGTATTCTTCTAATTAAGGATTAAATGCATGTTATTTGCACTTGCTTCTCTGTGGAAAGAGAACACACACCAGCCTTCTACAGCCAGTATTTACTTACAGTTCTGTCTGTACCTTCTGTCCTCTGTGGGAGCCCGGCCCAAGGTCGTCTTTAATGCCTGTCATGTGCATCTGCTGACATCTTCCTGCTCTGCCTCACAACTCGTTTGCAGGTGATTGGGGCTTCTAACCTTGTGTAAGGTACTCGGTTCTTGTTGGTCTCCCACACTTTGCAGCTGAGGCCTTGGCCTGCTACTGCTGTGCTACCTGCTTCTTCCCAGGCTGTCTGGGGTCTAAGCCAGTGACAGTCCAGTACTGCTTAACTCTGAGAGAGGGAATGAACTGTCTCCACAGTTCTGTATTTTTCCAACATTTTAAATTAAAATTAAAGCCACGCTTCAAGGGGATGTCAGTGATGTAGCAAAGACTCCTCTGTTTTACTTAACCTGGTGTCACCCACAAATTTCTCCATGTAAGTTCTTTTGGAGGAGTGGTCCTCAAACTTTTTGGCATCAGGGCCCATTTTTTCCATGGACAAGGGTGGGGGCCGACAGCACTAATATCATGATGTCAGGTCAAGTTCAGATCATCAGACATCATATTCTCATAAGGAACAGGCAGCCTTGATGCCTTGTGTGTGTAGTTCTCAGTACACTTGGTGCTCCTCTGAGAATGAAATGCCCTGCTGACCTCACAGGAGTTAGAGTGAGAGGGCATGAGAAACAGATGCAAATACAGGGAATCATTGCACCCTGACCTTGTCCCTTACAGGCCACAAGGAGTCCTGTTCCCTAGCCACTACTTAGAGCCCAGACCTTGGTCTCCTCCTGCTACTTGCCTGAATCCTAAAGATTCCCTATCACTGGCCTCTTACCACTGCTTCACATGACCCGCGAAGTCTTGGTAATGTGATTGTACCTCCTCACTCTCTCTCGAAGACCCTGCACAGCAGCTGGCATTGACATTTCTTGAGTAGAAGAGACACAAGACACATGTTTTTGTGTCTTAGACATTTAATCAGGGGATCTAGACAGATTCCTTGGGAGAGGAGCAGAGACTGAGCATATGAGTCCTACAGTGAGACTGAGCACAGCTAACCTCAGGTCTTCTTACCTCAGTCATCTCTTCTCTACTTTATGCTCTGCCCCAGTGCAGGCCAGCCTGGGGTGTCACAGGATTTGTAGTTAGGGATTGAAAGCAAGAAGGAGAAAGACAAGCAACCTTTTAGAGGTCATAGGAGAGGAAAGGAGTTTTCTAAGGCAGCCACAGAGCAAATGTGGAAGATGGGTTTACGTAAACCAGTAGTAGCCTCTTGTTTGTAGAGAGGGAGCTCAGGGGTGGGTGGCCCTGATTCCACCAGATGCAGACCACAGCCATGACTAGGGTCCTCTCCTTACTCCCTTTTCAAAAAGACTTGCTTGATTATCTCCACCTTTCTGTTCCTGTGTTCCCTGAAACAAAAACCCATGATTATCTTAAGCTGAGATAGACCTAGGATATATACAGCCTTTGACAATCATCTCTTTGGGGAGATTTCAGTATTCTCCAAGTATTAACATTCTTAGCCTTTCTGAGCCTGGGGACTTTCCTAATCCAGTGTACGCAAATGCGCGACCATTAGTAGCCCCTACTGTCCTGGTACACAGGATCTCAGCAAATCTGGTATTCTTGTGGATCTAGGAGGGTGGGGCTAGGTGAAAGGACAGTGAATTTTAACCATTATTTTCTGTAGTTTTCAATTTTTTTCTGAGGAAAAGGACAGAACCCGTTGGTTACTGAACCTTGAGATCATTTAGCTCTCGTGTTCTGAGTAGATACCATGTTAAGTATTTACTTTAAAAAGAGAAAGAACCTCCTACTTACATGCTTCAGTATTGCAAGAGCTCATTTCATGTTTATAATTATTAAATTTTAAAAATTGAATGAACCTTTCAAAGTGAGTAATTTTTTATTTGAATTCTACATCCTTATGTATTATGTAACAATTAGTAATGATGTGATGGATAATTTTCTTTGGAACAGTTCCTGATTCCATTACTCAACTACTCGATCGACCAGTAATTATGAATCATATCTTTAATTAGCTGCTGCTCTTCAGAAACATATGAAAGCCAAGGGCATAAAGTAATTGGCATAAAAGTTTTCCTAATTAATTTATCTGTCCGTGTATGTAACCAGGGCTAGAGTCTGGGGATCATTTATAACTCCAGGAAGGCCAGCCCTAAAAACTCACTGTCGAAGGAGATTTATATTTGTGAATTATAAAAAGACAACAAGCCACAAAATTGCATTATCCCCCAACTCTAACAAAATAGCCCATAATGTGCTGTTCAGAGATGAGCAAAAAGTTCCTATTGATCCAATTCATTTTCATCATATCCTCCAGTGAATCCTTCAAATCTCTCTTGCCTTTTCCTCATTCAACATTGTAACAGTAATCAAGCACATTAAGCAATTCATTAAACAACAGCCCCGCTGACCATAGGGAGTACTGCAGCTAACATTCATTAGGCAGCCAATAACTTTATTTAAGTAGCAAAGGGCTTGGGAGTAAAAACCAACTCCTTTGTCTCTCCGTTAGGAAATGCACATTTCAGCAGAAAGCGAGGTGCACACTCTCTGGCCCACCAGGTACTTTCAAGTGAAGAACTGTTCTTGGCTAAAGCAAAGTCAGAGTCGGGTTCTGGTGTCCTGGCTATGTTCTCCCTTCTTGCCAAACATGTGGTGCAAGGTGCAGTGCCCTGCTGAACATGGCTATGGGGATTTTAGATCCACTGTGGAAATGGAAGGGTCAAACATTGATATTGGAGGGCTAGCTTTTAAAATGGTAAATGACAGGAAAGCTAGCTTGCTTGTGTGGCTTTAGAGAAACCTGGATGGCGTCGTGAGGTTCATAAAAGTGATAGGTGAGTTTTCCTTCTTTTCTTTTTTGTTTTGATTTTTCTCCCTTGACAACAAAAAACAAAACAACAAAACCAAGCAGGACAAATTGTTTCTTCAAACCAGAGTTAGAAGCAACCTAGAAAAGTCATATATGTTTCTCTGAGGTTTGTGTGGAGTCCTGGGAAGAAGGTGACAGAGAAAGCGACATAAAAATGTGACAGAGTGCATTTTTCAGAGAGAGGGTACACTGGCAGTGCACCTGTGGGCTGCCGTTTCTTTCCTTGCTGTCCTTCAGGATTTCCTTGTAAACTTTTTGGTTATGGAACAATTGCGAATGTGGTTATATAGGTTAAGTCTTCCTAAATAACACTATCCATGGTGCGAGAAAACTATTTTTAGAAAGGATTATTTTTTTCCTTGAGGGGAGCAAAGGAAATCTCTTTTCACACGATGTTATTTTACAGCCTGAAGAGTCTCTAGAGGAAATGTGTAAGAGAGTTTCATTGCTAAGATCCTCTCTCCCCCACCTCTAAAAGAGTGTGCGGTTTGTCAGGATGAACCCTCTCTTGATGTTTCCCTTTTAATTTATGAGATATTCTCTCTCCTAAACCTTTTGTCTCACAGGAAAGGTGTTGGCATCACTCTTTGTAACTTATATCTATTGATTAAGCTACTGACACTGTGCCACCAGTAAATAAAATAGAATTGTTTTAGATCTAGACTGCTCTGCAGTACGACTAATAAAAACAGGATACATGGCAAAATGGTTGCAGGATTTCTTCCTCTTCCTGTACTGTTGAAGATCTGGGTTCTAAACGTGACTTGTTCCCAAACTTGGCTTACTGTGTTTTGCTTCCAAAGGGGTGTTTTATAGGAGTCAGAGAACTGAGCAAACCCTGAGCCTGAGTAGAGGGCAGAGGTCTCGGAGCCCAGGAGGCAGAGCCGGGTGAGAATAAACCAGCATACTCATGCTTCTAGTCAACAGCATTGACTAAAAATGATCACTTGTGGAGGAAGTGCTTTATAAAGGTAGTTAACAAATGCAAATTTTCTTTCCTCAATGGGCGACAATTAAGTCAATTTGGTATTCTGAAAAATATTTGCTTTAGATGTATTCTGAAGCCCTAAGAGCTCTTGTTGGTATCTACAAGTTTTGATTTCAAAATGGAACCAGTTGTCACGTCTCCTCAGCTGTGCCTCCATCATGGCTGAATCTAAGATATGCTGACAGCAAAGAGGAGAGAAAAGAATGGAACGTATCAGAGGAAATCTTGATGAAGAGAGAGAAATCAGAGGGAAATGTGTCCTCTCCCTGAGATTTAGCTCTCCTCCCTCCATGACCATGAATTGTTATAGTTGAATTCATTCCCTCATTGGTATTGCCAATGTTTTAAATGTATTTATGTTTTCTGTCTGGGTAATCCAATGGTGCTGTGTTACTTTCTTGCCTTAATGTTACAAATATTTCACATAACTGGAGTTCACGTAATACAAGTATGTAGGAATAGTTTAAAATCATTTCAAATGAAATATTTTAAAAACTCAATTTTCAGTTCCTTTTAGCCTTCATACTGCTTCATAATAGGAAAAGTTAAATTTATCAAAATACATAATATGCATTTATAGGTTCCAGCCGCTCCTATAAAAGCTTTATGTGTACTATTTTATTTAATTCTCTCAATTATATAGCTAAGTGAGTCCTATTGCTTTTCCTATTTTATAATTTATGAAACTGAGGATTAAGAAAGTTTTATGGCCTGTCTGAGATCCAGTGGTAATTGGAGCTGGCTAGCATTAGCTGGAGAGAACCAATTACGCCTATCTCTTCTCAGCTGCCGTGTTTAGTGACGTCACATTGGTAACCTGAATTGGTATGGTGGGAGCATTTATACCATGTAAATGGGCAGATGGTACAAATTAGGAGACCCGTTCTCTAAAAGGTAAGTGGTCAACGTTTACCAGCTCACCACTTCCAAGACCACACAGGCAGCAAAGCTTAGGGCCAGAATTTGAAATCAAGTTTGCTTAACTCTAGCGCTCATGATTTTTTTTTTTTTTGCTTTGTATTAAATGACCTCAATGAATTATCAGTCAATTGACAGCTATTCAACAGTTTCTTTTTCCCCTACACATCATTATATTCAAGATCTTGGGGCTAGCTTAAAATATTTGGGATTAACCACTAAATTGAGAACACATTTAATACTGTCCAAATAGCTGTATGCTCTTGCAATCTAGCCAGATCGCAGGTGTGAGCGGGAGGACAGGCAGTCTAACAGCCCTCCATTCCTCAGCCATTGGTTCAAAGGAATAGATGAGGTGGTTATTTTTCAGACTCTCCACCTAGATGCTGACAGGCTAGGCAAATTACAGAGGCAAGGGTTATTAGATTTACTGCAGTAGAAAATAATAAAATCAAACAGGGGTACAGGCATAGATTAAACATATCCCACGTACAATGATCAGTATCTACTACCACAAGGTTAGTAAAAAAGATAAGAAGACACTGTTAAATTTTATTTCCTAGGTGTGTTATAAGTATTATAGTAGCATTTAAATAATTTCTCATGTTTTGGAGATATTGGTACTAAATATTTACTGACAGCAAGATATGATCTCTGCATTTTAAAAGAATAATCTGAGGATAGAGGAGGTTGGGGTGAGGTGGGATATAGGTGAAATAAAATCAGCCATACATTTTTAATTTCTGAGGCTGGGTAGTGAGTACATGAAAGTTCATCTTCTCTGTTTCTGTATTCGTTAGAGATGTTCTATAATAATAGGTAGAATAAATGACCAACCAACCATTGGACCACAAATGGGGAATGTCGTACTGTGAGACTAAAGAGCAAACATATGCCAAGCCGATTCCAGAGCACATACACATCTCCAGATATTAAAACACAGTAACAGAATTTTAATGGGAGCCTGGATATCAAATTGTTAATCTTGCCAGATGCCATTCCATAGCAAACAAGACTGAGTCAAACATTAATAGGAGACTGAGAAGGGAAGATTTAAATGTGAGTTATTATACACCAAACATTTTAACAGGCTTCTCTTTTTTTTTGTTTCAAGGTTATCAATCAGAACTATTCCATTTGCTTTTCCTTTGTCAGTTTAATTCTGCAAATTCAGCTTTATTGTGAAAAAGGAGATAGTGCATTAGGTACTCTAATGCACATTTTCTAAGCATTGAGTGTTTAGACAGCATTTCTGGTGGCTTTTAAATAAAGTCCATTGCATTAAACTGTGAATGGTCACTATGTGTCACCCAAACAACCCTCTCTTGAAATGATGAGGGTTTAGCAGTTAGTAAACAGTAACTACAATTCATAATAAAACTTTTAAAATGAACTTTTAAAGCACATGCTAAGATAAGTTTGAAATTTTTCCTACTCATCATTTTTTGGTGATTGATGGTTCTTTGCTTTCCTTTTTGATGTGGTTCTTTGAGCCATTTTTGTTTTGTTTTGTTTTGTTTTGTTTAATTTTTCTTTCAAACTCACCCATTTCATCCTAACTTGGAGCTGAAATGGTCTCAGACTTTGTTGCCCTGTAGTTGAAGTGAATAAGGGTTTAGAGCCCGGCTCACTTTTCTCTTAGCTTTAGCACTAATTCGTCTGTGTCTCAGTCACATACAATTGCCTCACTTACTTTGTTAAAACTAATTAAAAGAAGGTCTTAGTTTTCATTGCAACACAGTCAGTCAGCTACAGGGGCTCCTGCAGCTTCTCCAGTCCCTGGCCTTGCCCTTCCTATTAGGCCAACTATATTCTTCTCCTTCAAAAAGTGTTTTGTCTAGTTTCTACCATTTCCATAAACTTTTGGAGAAAGAAAAACTCATTTATCTTAAAGTTGCAAACATTACTGTTTTTCTTTAAAAGCCAGCACTTATTTGGCACCTTTTCTGGGTCAGGCACTCTCCTGGAAGCTTAAAATACCTTAACATTTACAGTTCAGTTATGATGCCCTTCTTTTTCTTGTTAATATAAGGATTTGAGGATTAGGGAGACAAAGACGAAGGAATTTATTTAACGAAGATCATGAAGCTAGTAAATGTTACAGGCAGAATTCGAACCAGTGTCTCTTGATTCTGAAACTTGGACTAGTTTCTGTTGTCTTGTAGATTTTCTAATTCATTGTTTCTTTGCTGGTTCTCCTCAGCAACAATTTTCACCTCTGTCTTTGCTTAGTCTTTATGGATTACATCAGGATAGCAAAGCTTATTTTAAGTGAGTCAGAAAAAAATTATTTTCTTTTGGAGGAATTGTTAGTTATAGTAATCTTCAAATAGCAACTTTCTTTTGCCGCAGCCCTCTACTGAAATTATTGGCCTGGTAGCTTCAAATTTGTTTCAAACTAGATACTAAAACAACCTCCTGAAACCCAGTTTTTGTCTGTAAGATGCTTATGGGAGCACACACAATGTGACACCTCCCCGTCAATGGTAACTTTCAGGGATTTGCTTTTGATTTTTATTTCTGCTTTGCATTTAAAAAAATCTTTAAAGATGAAGTGAATGTCTCTGGAGAACAGTTAAGGTGAAGACTTCAGGCAAGTGAGAGTCCTTACTACCCATCTCTGGATAAGTGAGGTGGTCTCTACTGAAAGTGAGAACAGGAGGAACAGTGGCGGCAGTAGGAAGGTGCAGAGAATGGATGTGTTTGTGTTAGGCCATGTTCTTAAGAGTAAGTGGAGTCATCTAACTGGCGTGAGAGCTTTGGAAACCAGACTGAACAAACATGATCATTTCAAAGTAGAACTTTAGAACCTAAACCAGGGGTTTGTCAAAGACAGTGATATTTTATAGTCACTTAAAAGCTTCCTTGGATGAAAGAATAAAAGAGGAGCCAATAAGAACACAAATCAAAGAGCTGAGGGCTAGAAGTCCAATTTGGGGGAGGCATCGTTGGGAGGCAAGGTTTTGGGAGGGAGCATGGCTTCTGGAGGCGCTTAGAGAAGGTGGCAGAATTTGGTCACAATTGTTCTTGGCAGTGGTGATCTAGGATGAACCAGGAAGGCCAGAGCTCATCTGTGAGTGGCTAAGTTGGACAGGACAAGGGGATTTCAGGCTTCACCCGGAGGACAAGGGAAGATGTAGCGTTGAAAGGGTGGGCAGAGGTGAGTATGGAAGGGTCAATCTAAAAGACAGAAGTGCAGGCCATCAAAGATAAAGTATCTCAGATTGGTTTACAGCTGGCTCCGAGTTAAGACAGACTTCCTGTCTACAGCGACTCCTGAGCGGCTGATAGGCCAACGTACTTGCCGCCTTCTAGAGAACATAAAATGCTTTGTGTTCCTTCTTTCAATGAGATTTGGGATTAAAGACCAATCAAACTGTCCAAGTAGAACAACTGTGGAGATTTTTATTAGTGATAGTGAGAAAATATGATAAAAAACATCTGGAATAAAACATGTTCAACTGATTAGATATATTCCCCTGGCTGCCATATGCACAGAACTACATGAATTACATGTGTATATAAAGCTGTGAATATATCTTGGCATATCTCCTGGAAGAGATGCCAAGTTTTCTATATCTATACATACACACATATAGATGCAAATATACATAATGCATACAGAATTGCATTGGATGGCAATGAAGTGTTTGTCTAGTCCATTAGACATTAACAAGTTATTCAGCACGTACAATCAGAAGATGGTGGCAATTGAACCTTATGAGCCCGTGATCATGGACAGCAGACTTGCCTCAGGGCAGAAAGATAGACTCTTGCTGATACCAAACTGCTTACCCTGTGGCACTCCATAAATACTTGTTAATTGACTGACTAAATGACTTATCACTATTTTTTCCAGCTCATATGACACAGGCAGGATGAGTTCTCATGGCAGAGCACCTCCAAATAGGCCGTAGAGAAAGGCTTTGAACGCCTGAGTAAGGTCACTGGAAATACATCATACGGGGATGAACGGGGAACTCCTCAAACCAGTAATCCTGAATTAGGCAAAACCCAGGCTCCTCCTTTTTCTTAATTACTGGAAGTGCCTGAAGATTTTTGTTATAAAACTATGGAGTCCGTAACACAGACTTGAGTGAGAGAATCGAGAGTGGTATTTCTATGTTCCGTTACACTAATTCTGTTTACCCCACATTCCTAAGAGCAAAAACTAGGCTAAACAGCCAACACATGAAACAGGCAAGCAGAGCTTGGAGTGAGCTTGGAGGTTTCCTTCACGTGAAATTCAGACTTTTTATTGAGATCCAACAGACAGGCTGAGGAGCGTTTTCTTTTTCTTCTCTTTTTTCATTTCTGAGACTATTAATTCTCAGACTATTTAAGGATGTCTAATATTTTCTTTAGCCTGTCTCTTTCTGCTACTAGATTTCTCCATTTTGTACCATTTTATTGATTTTAAGGAGCTGCAAATACTTTGTAGGAAAATTTTAATAACATTCTTGTTTGAAGCAATATACTTTCAGGGTCATGTATGTTTTCTATCTTCATTGTGCTAATTCTAAGTTAGCTTATGTACCACACTACTAAAATAAATCTGGATTTCTGACTATCTGTTTCATATTTGATGGGTTACTCCCAAACAAAATCATGTATTTCTCTTTCTAGATATCTAAGCAAAGTCTTTATTTTTATGTAGGGTTTATTTTGCTTTTGTGGGACCACATACACATAAGCATTTTTGTGATGTATGTGGACACTGTTTTTTTATCAATTTAATGAATTCAGTCTATTACTGTATACTCCAAGAGGAGGACCACAAAGTTATATATGATTCTTGAATTATAGTGAATTCATGGAGCTTTAATAAATGTATTCCTGTGTAGGTTTTGTGTCTTCTTAAAGTAGGAATATGTTTATAGATAACTTATATATTTGTTACATTTATGAACCACAATGACACACACACATAGTATATTCTAATGTATATATATTTATAGATTGAAAATATTGAATAATCCTATTTAATATGAGATAGAGTACCAAAAATCTATAAAATATTACAAAACACTTCTTGTAGATGCCTGTAGAAGTTTGAGATGACCTTTATTTTACATCTTTCAGATAAATTGTTAGGTTATTTTAATTACACCTGTCTTGACTACCAATAAGCTCTTGGTCCTCTAGAAATGCTGAACATTTTAAGAGTCAGGGTAAAGTCCATCCATAGATTTTTCTATTCACTGAGTCTGCTCCCATTCAAGGTATTTAACTTTTACTAAGTTTCTACTTGAAGTTTAAATGTTTTCTTGTACGGCTTGTTTTCCTGTGTCTGTTTGGCAGACTAATTTATTAATGTGAATCTGTGGCTTATAAAATGGCCAGAGTTCTATGAGAGATGTAGTACTAATGATTAACCTTAATTTATTTTGATCAAAATCTACTGAAGAAGTAGTTATCATTAATCACTTTTTTTCTGGGAGGGAGAGAAAGAGAAACCCTGAGGTTGAGGTACGCAGAATACTAGATTCTCAGAGCTGTAACTCGGAGACTGGAGGAGAACCCATACTCTAAGTTTTCAGTGTCTGAGTCTCGTTCTTCAGAATCAGGACAGATGCATATTTTCATTATTTAAAACTGAGTTTGGGGAAACAATCAGCCACAAAAATTTTTTCAACATTTCTCTGAATGCAAAATCACTTTGAAATGAACCTCTTCATATCTTTATTTCAACAGCACGTTTTGCCCTTCTTTGGTTATTTGATTTTGGAGCTTCCTGAAGATTGAATTCTGCCACCTTAACTGAAGATAATACTAGGGTAGAACAGGGGAGTTTTCCAGGGTCTGGGGACTGGTTCAAAGTGTGACAGGCACCCGGAAGCCCAGTAACTGGCCCACATAGGATTTCTCTTATTTCTGTGGGGGAATATTAAGGAGCTGATGCTTCCTGCCCCTTTGTGGGAACATTCCATGCATTTTTTGAGTTATACCTGTCAGCCTGCAACTCATGCAAAGAGATTTTGATTGTGGTTATAAAACTAGTTGGCCAGTCTGGTTATATTCCTATGGAAAAAAAAGAGAAGTCAGCAACAAAATTTCAGCATTTCCTTCAAAATGATAGTTTAAGCTCTCAGATAGTTACCATTTAACATATTGATCAGGAAAGAAACAGAGAACAATATTTTAGAAATAACAGCAGAGAAATGATCATGAAAAAATGTCTGAGCACTGATGTTATAATTCAGTGACCTTTCCTTGATGTAAAACCTATTTTCCACTATTTTGCTGGCATGGTAAAAATCATAGAGAATGTGTATTTCCTTACACAAGGCTTTTGTTTCTTTTTAGTCAGCCCTAGGTAAGCTCCCGAATTATTTTTTCCAAACCTTAAATGTACTGTAGTTCCTACATCAAAGCACCATTGACTGAAACTATATAAAATCCTTGGCCTCCAACCAGAGGAGGCCTAAATGCAGGAGAGTCAGGATAAATTAAAGTGACAGGGTCTCAGCAGTGGAAATTAGTGCAACTCTTCTAATTGCATGTCTAGCCTGAATGATGGGATACTTAATTCTTACACATCCCAGACAATTGCTTTATACTAACATGAGCTCTGGGAAAAAGGCAGATTCCATGGACATACGGAGCAGTAGATGGAGTGGAAAAATAAATCAGAGGTCCTAGTCACCCTGGGAAAAATGTTTTATCTACATTTTTAATAAAGGTGTGGCCACTGTTGAGCAACCTTGATATGGTCCTCTTGATCCGTTCTTTACATAAAAATTGAACATTAAATAATCAAGTGGCAGAGATCCAACCAGCCTGTGTTAACTCTTGAGCTGCAAAACCAACAAATGCATGATGGGTAAAGGCATCTCTCCTTTACTAAAACAAAACACAAGGACACAAGCCTAAATATGAATCCCAAGGGACGAATGGATCAGGGACAAGAAGCATCCTCTTCTCCCTCTGCTCTAAGGACTGCTAATAAAAGCCTTCAAAACTAGCATGGGTTCTTATATCTATTTAACCTTTCTCCCCAAGAAGCAAAGAGCATCTGGTTAAGTGGAGAGTAAAAGCACAGCAACTTTTCATTATCAGAGCTCACAGGCAGAGTGTGCGGAAGCTGGAGCTGCCAAGCCTGGGTTAAATGCTTGTTGCCTTCCCTGCCTGAGGCCATCTAGCGTGTTTAGAAATGATTAAGTACTGCAGCCTAGAAAGGACCTGTCCTGAGCGTTCATCTCTGACTTCCAGCAGAAAGGAGAGGCTGGCAATGACAGAGGCAGATGGATGAGTCTCATTAGTATGGCGAGGCAGCGAACCAGACTGCCTTCACAGAGCTGTCCAAAAAGAGGGAGCAAATTAAAATAGGATCTGGGAAAACCAATGAGCAAGTGTTTTAACTCTCTGCTACCTGGCTGCTTCAGCTGGGAGGTCGTATAGCAGCTCGGCTTGCTCAGAAGCCCTGCTGCACCATGAAAACGAGGGTGGCTTTGCAGACTCACTGTTACACAGCCTGTCGTCCTCTTTTTGTGTGTGTGTGTCTTTTAAAATACGGTTCTTGCATTTTCTCCAGCAGAACAAGGCAGATGATTTCATTCTTAAGCATGTGTTGCTGCTGCAGAGCAGAACAGGGCAGAACGGAGAAGGGGGTAGACTTCTACCTGCAGAGAAGCAGAGAGCCTCTGCCACACACGCGCACTTGGCCAGTCTCTAGGGGCTGCGGGCAGATCAGAGGTCTGCTCAGGAGTCAGCCTTCCACTGCAAAGGGCTGAGGTCCACGCTGGAGAAGTGGCAGCTCTATTCCAAGGCCATTACCTTTTACAATATAGAAATCTCAGTGCTGTTGAGGGTGCCTGACCGTGGAGCTGCAGAGACAGAAAGTCAGTAGATACTGACCTGAGAAAGCTGTCCCAGGAGAGTGGGTAGTCGTAAGATTCTGTGATAGCTTGTTTGTGTGGCTTTTGCATTACAGTTGCCTAGCCCAGGTGGAACCTCTTATGAGTTTTCTAAGTGCTAGCAAACTAAAAGCAATGGGTAATTCATGCAACTATTGATTTGATCTGATGAAAGCCTCTGGCCTTCCTCCCCTCTTCTGGTCAGTTGTTCGGTTATATCATAGGCTCCAGAAGGGGACAGACACAATATTAATGTCATGATGCACCCCTTAAAGCTCTGCAAAAGGTTGGTAGCGATTATGTAGTTGTTTATTCATGTATTTAGCTAACATTGACCGTGCACTTTGAATAAAATGAAGCCAGGGAAACAAAGAGTGAGAGAAATTCTCTGACTTCCTGTAAAAAATCTCAGTCTAGCATAAGAAAACGGAAAAAACCATGTGAGAGGTCTCTAGAATAGGACAGCGCTGTTTCAGGAGCTAACTAGACTGTGAATGCTGATTGGTACGTAGAGCCCACCACCCAGGAACTTATGGTTCAGGGTAGGAGCAAGATATGTGAACAATCAATTTTAGATTAAGGAGGAATGAAAGAAACGCCAACTTGATGTACAAGAACCCTGTCGTGAGAATCCTGGTGCAGAAGCAATTAATTCTGCCTGAATGGAGAGCAAAAGACTCGCGGTGTAGTTGGCACAAGCATGGTGACTTGCACGGGACACTGAGAGCATATTCTTTAAATACGGTAAATTTTATAAATGAAGAGGAATTTTTTTCTTCTTTGTTTAAAAAAGACTTACAGATTTCTTTCCAAATATATTGTTGCTTGGTCAAGGTTGTATCAATGTTAGGTCTTACCTCATGTCAACTTGTTCCCATTCATCCTGTGTCAAAGAAAGGAAATGGTCTAAAGCTCCATAATGGATCACGGGGCATAGAATGTGGCTGAGTCAATGAGGTTGGAGTTTGCCGAATGTCTTTTTGATGCTGCTTGGATTATGTGCTTCTGTCTCTACAGCACAGAGAAGCTTAAGTTGCAAAGAGCTGCCAGATTTCCTTCAAACAAACTTTGATTTTCTGTCTCATTAGAACATCAAGAAAATGAACAAAATATAAATTTAAAAATATTAACAAAAACAAAACAGAATAATTATGCTGTTGGACAACTTTGGGTTTAGAACCATCATCAACAACAACAATAATGACAACAACAACAATCTTCACAAGTAATGGACACCAGATCCCAGAATTTGTAGTCTTCCAAGTTTTATTCTTTTCCCTCTCTGGCAAGCCATCATTTTTCCAAAGGCGAACTCAAATTTGGTAAGATTTCAATTAACAACCTAAGCACAAAAATCACAATATAATTTGCTCCAATTTACAAAAGTATAATGTATACTTTTTTTTTTGGGGGGGGGTCCTGGAGAACAAGCATTATTCTACCACTTACCAACCTAATCAAGCCATTATGATTTCTACAGCATCTTCAAAGAGGCAAAGAGTAAGTGTGTATCCTATAATAACCCATAGTGGTATGTATAATATTTATGGCAAGGGTTTACTGATATATAACAAGGAATTATGGGGAGATAGGTCATACTGAGATTTTATAGTAACAGACATAATACAATGTGTAACATCCCTCGTGCTAGTATTGCTATTCAGATAGATTTTCTTTGCACACGTGTGCAACTGCTTTTTACATCAGGGCCCAAGTGATGAAGTCAACCGACTTTGTATTTCAGCCTCGCTTCTTTATCCCATTGAATATAAGCAGAAATCATTTCTCATATTTATTCTCACGTAAAATGTACATGGGTAAATCATTTAGCTAAATGGAAGGTGTCAGAAAATGGTTTATACAAAGAAAATAATATTATGCAGTATAAACTCCCATTAAGTTGTAATGAAGCTGACATTGATTGAAGGAGATTAAGTCTAAGACTCTTTTTCTTATGACATTTGTTCAAATAAATAAAGGTAACAAGAGGGAAAAGTTGATGCATTCTTCTTCTCCTTTTGCATATAAATTTTACCTGCATGACTTTTTTTAAAGTCAAATTTATTCACAGCACAGATCTATTGGGTATATTAAGTGGATCCTGGGTAGTACTGATAACTGTCAGTAAAGCAAGGTCATAATTGACCTTTATCACTGAAAAAGGTTGACTATCTAAAGATAAACTTTCATGTTGAATTTAGAATGTAAAGAGAAGGGTTGAGGCCATGGAAGGAGCACATCTCAATAGAAATCAATGAATATTTCATGTCTGTTAAGAGGTTGGAAACTTGGGATGACATTACTCTGACCCTTGTCCTAAAATACTTTCAAAAGAATATTCTTATAGGAAGCAGACTATTTCAGAAAAGAAGAGTTTTCCTTATAAGTAGGAAAATTAAATTGTGGTATAAATATGTATATACTTAAAGTTGTTCGCTTAAATTAACAAAACTGTAGACTTAGATTCTGGAAGCACGATACTAGCCCAGTTACTAGTTGCAACGTCTTTATTGATGCATCGTTTCTCTTTGAGTATGGAGCCTTACCTGTCCTACAGTTGTTCTGTTGCCATGGGTCCAAATAGACACACAGAAGTACATCTGACGTATGGCACGATGTGTTAATTATGTATGTAAGTACTGTCAAGACAGAAATTATTGTCAACAAAGAGTAATTTCTTGAGAAATAAGTGGGTATCAAATGATATGCTATGCTACTGAGCATTTCAAATAATAACATCAACAGCAAGCACTTAATAAATTTTTCTAGTACGTTATGTTAGTTAAGGAGGCATTATCATCATCTTCATTAAACAGATGAAGGAACTAAAACACCAAAAGCCCAGACATTTTCAAGATCAAGCAGTTCATTGTGAATTGAAGCTAGAGGTGCCAAATTTCTTATCTCTTTGGCCAAATAAAGAAGATAATATCAATAAGAAAAAAGCAATCATGAACAATAGACATTGTGTGGTAGAAGCACCATATGGGAAAGCAAGTCAAGATAAGAAATGCATAGTTTGGACCCTTCTGTGAAGAATCTAGAAAAGAGAAGCCTTTTGCAAAGGCAGATGGGAAGAGCAGAAGCCTCCTGTGCAGGGAGGACACCAGTGAGCACTGGAGACTTTACTGGGAAGCAAAAAACAAAACAAAACAAAACAAAACAAAACAAAACAAAACAGAAAATTTACTCATTTAACAGTGCCGAGCACTAGTTAAGCTTATTATGTTATGTGATCTGGGTTTTCTCTGACCCACAGGAAGCTTTGGCCTTAGAGGTATTTAGAGCGGTCTTGGTGGTCTTATAGTAAAGCCTTCCTTGAGACAATCAAAAACTACATCTGCAACTTTTATTTCAATCCTGAACTACACTTTTCTAGTTTCCTGGATGCGCTGGCCTAGCATCTAGTTTGGAGTGGTCACGTTCAGGGCCTGGAAGCATTTCCAGGGGCTTCTCTGTGCATTGATTTCTGTGGAACTCCTGCGCTTCATTTAAAAATCTAAAAAGACAGGCTAGAGGGAAGCAGACTGAGGGAAGAGATTGTTAGCATCCTGTTCTAGAATCTATTTGGACTAGATAATGAAAACAATAGTTAAAGCAGCCATATGCTCCTAATCAAGAACCTAGCTGAGAAGGTAGGTGTGTATACATGATGCACAGGCTAGCTGAGACAGCTTTGTTAGACTGAAACCCTAATTAAGAAAGACATCATCCAATGAGCACCCTGGATATATAGCCTTGAAGGAAGTTTATTCACCTGAGGATCAAGAGAGCCTTTGCTATCCACAGGCAGTATAAAAATGCCTTTAGGGGTATATGTACAAAATTAGGCTCTTTCAGGAAACCCATGAACCTGCTCCAGGCTGAAATTCTCCAGTTGGGCATAAAAGCCCAGCAGTTTGTATAGACTTCGAGTTATGAGCTAACAGGTGTCTGGAAATGAAAAAACGAGTCACATTTCTGTGATAGAGTGCCACGTAATTTCAGAGCCAATAATTTTTCTTTGAAAAAAATTTACTCTGTTCTATCACTATTGGTTTATAATAAAACAGAGCTTGACCTGCAAGTTAATAAAGAAAGCATGTTTACTAATTAGGCTTTATTCTCCTTGTCCCATGTTAATTGCAAAGTAGCCATCTATCTCATTTATGAATATGTTAATTTATGTCGGGGCAGCACAAGTTTGGAGTAGCAAACTCTCCCTTTAATTAGATCAAAGAAGGTCCATCACAGTTTTATAAGATGGATTCTAATTTTTAATCAGTAAAATAAGTTCAGCTCCTAAAAGACACCTTCTTTTGACAGTTGGAAAACACTAATTAACAGACATAACTGTATTAATTGCATTATATCATGGCATTCTTATCAGTTAGCTTATATTGCCTTCCTGCTAATGCAAACAGTCTTGGCTTTGGTGGAGTCACCTCATAAATGTCTTTCTAATGCTAACTAGCAATCAATGCATGTAAAATTTCTAATGTTTCTTTAGGGAATTCTGCATAATAGATGTAGTCTCTCTTTTGAGGGATGCCCTGCTATTTAGTGTAATTAGTCCTTAAAGTAGCACCTATCATATTATTAGCTTCTTGAGAGATAAAGAACACACTTTATTTGCTTAAGAACAAAGAATTATAATGGTTTCCTTTAGGAATCCTTCATAATAGGCTAAATGGAAATCTGTGACCTACCAAATAACTTCAAGTTCATAACAATTAAAAATTTATACCATGAAAGAATCTGTTAAAATTCTTTAACAAGGAGGCAATAATTGGGAAAGGGCTGGCATTGATTGCTGAGGAGATTATCCACAGTCTTTTATGAAAAACAAAAGCAACAGGGACTATTTCTCCCCACGAGGCCCTTCCAGGTGCCCTGACTCCACTTCCAAAGCTTATTACAGACATAGAGGGAAAAAAGTCTCACTGACTCAGTTTCCTTCTTGGGCCTACAAGGAGGGATGCATTGACTGTGAAAGTATTTTTATGAGTAGGAACATCTTTGCTTTTTTCTACTAGGCATACTGTTGAAATTGGCTATTTACCTCACACAGGTGATCAAAGATGTTTTCAATGATCTAGGCCCCATTCCTTTAGTCCTATGTAGGCAAATTCTTTCACATCTCTGGAGCTTATCTGACTTAGAACCTTTAGCTCAAATCTTGATGATGGGCATCTACATATTTTTCCTACTATATAAAAAGCATTCCAGATGCAAATATGCAAATCAAGGTAAGCATAACAAATAGTTTGTAACCATAAGAATGACTGTGGAGAAAACAAGAGTTATGCAGATGCTGAGATGTTAAAAGTGGTCTACCTGCTTGTAAGCTACACCCAGGGGAAGCTATTAGGGCCTAATTTTGGTTCCTCTAAAGCCACATATAATCAAAATCTTCCAGTGCTTGGAGAGGCTAGTCCTGCAGATTTGCTGGGCACTAACTAGTCTCACTTGGGCATGTCCAGATTTTTTTTTTTTTTTTTTTTTTTGCAAATTTGTGTCAGATTCCAAAAGCCATATGAGTACAGCAGAAGTAAAACTGGCACTTATGAAAATCCCACCTTGCACATTGGCAGTTTTCAGGCCCACATGCACACACTCCACAAACTGATTGTACAGTTCAAAAAAAGTCACTGTTTTGAGAATAGGCATCTTTTAACATAAACTCATTTATCATTTAGTGTTATGGTAATTTAAGGAAAACATTTCCCCACTTAGTGGTTTCCCTTGTGTTTCTGGTATGGCCACCTTTTCTCCAAAGCTACAATAGAACTAACAAAATTTGGTGAAAGGAGCTGGGAAAGACAATTTGGCTGAACAGAAAACTCCAGGGCAGGGCGAGAGGACAGCTGACGAGTTTTTGACAAGGAGGTTTCATTATCATCAGTTGTTTCCTTGAAGGCATTCATTAAAACGTCAGCTGTTTGAAGGGATACCAATACAGTTGTTCGCTGATCACACCTGGGGATTTCTCCCCAGACTTCTGACTAAGAGCAACCTCCATTTAGGTACTTGGGATCTGCAGGCTTCCAACTTACATCTGACTGCTTGTCTGTGACCACAGGCATAGGGCTCTTTATAGCGTAACATTAGTAATAGATGAATATATACTCTAAGACATCCGTGCTCCTGGAAGCACAAATATGAAGAACAAGGTGTTTCCCATGAACTCTTGCACAACTCTCTAGGGCCAGAATTTCCTTACAGCTGTAGTAGTCGAGTGTGAAAAGATATATCCACTCAACTGCTTCTAAGACTTCTCCAAGGCAGGAGTGTCTCCACTGTTAAGTCATGTAACTAGCAAGGAAACAAGTTCCTGTTAGAATTTCAGTTCCAAATTAAATTATAGACACAATGATTTTTTAAAAAGTCCTTGCTTTGTAGATTTTTTTGTTAGGTTTTTAGTTTGTTATTTATATAATTGCATCCTTCCTGCATATTAGACATTTGTTTTAGAGAGTAAAATTAAAATGAATAATCTAAACCAGACCTTGATTTCTTTTCATATTTTGTGACTCCTGCAAGAATTTTATCACGTGAATACAAACTTTTGCTTGTACTCTGTCCTATGTTGAAGAAAGAATGATCCATAAGATGCTAGAACTTTCTCTCAAATGTGAGGGACATTGTTCTTATTTTGGGGGAACAGATATCGAAATGAGTCAAGGAAAAATGAAAGCCTTATACTTTCTGTGAGTGGCCTAGAACTGGTTGCATTGATAACTCACTCAGACTGAAGTGCATATCTCTGTTCTTTAGCAAACAGTGCACACTTTCTTATCTCAAGGCCACAAGGATGAGATGCTCTGGTCTTTCTCTCTCTCAGTTTCCTTTATTGACTAAGCAGTGTAATTGAGTGAAATCCATTCAGGGGATATTAAAACTCCTGTCAGTGGCTCTCAGGGTTCACTGCACTTTTTTTTTTTGTCTTCTTCAGTGATATAAGAATGTATTATTAGTGCCTCAGAAACCTTCTGTTGGTCCATCAAAAGACCAATTCTCAGACTCTCTGTTGAGAAGCTCTATGTGATCTCCTGGTCATCTCCCAGCCATTACAGCCTAACATGCTGATTTCTACCTGCTTCACTTGCCTTAGAGCTCCTCACAGTTTTGGTGTTTCTCTCACAACTTATGAATCTAACTATTTTTATTTTATTTTTTAGCTTCAACTACTTTCCAATATTCTCTAGAAGTTTCTATGTCATGTTATTGTTAAATTTCTACTGCTGAATATATCTACTGTCGATACAGACTTTTACTTCTGCTAAATTATTTATTTTCTTCTTCCTATTAACAAGGATTTAAATGTGGACTTCTTGTCAACATCTTATTTTAAGAAATAATTATTCATATATATATATATATATATATATATATATATATATATATATATATATATTACTTATCTGCATAAAGGATCTTCAGCAATTAGGCCATTTGTCTCTTATTTAACAATTATTAATTCAAAACATTTCAAGGAAAAGTTTATCTCTTACTAGGTAAATAGTGTCTCCCCAGCACTTTAAAATGGCACGTTAGAGGCTGGAGGAATGGCTCAGTGATTAAAGCACTTGCCTAGCAAGTGCTAAATCAAACACTAAATACCTGAGTTTGATTTCCCAGCACCACCTAAGCCAGGCATGGTGGTGCATGCCTTTAATGTCAGCACTCAGGAGGCTGAGGCAGGAGGATTTACACAAGTCCAAGGCCAGCCTGGGCTCCATAGTGAGGTCAGGACCAGCCTGGACAACAGAGCAAGAACCTGTCTCAAGAAAAGAAAAGAAAAGAAAAGAAAAGAAAAGAAAAGAAATAGCATCTTAAAACTAATTTGACAGCAAAGACATAAGGTTGCATTATATAATTTTATGATATTTCTTTTTGTATTTGATTTCTTACATTCTGTGGCAATGAGATTCTCAACTTTTGGGTTTAGAAGACAGGATGACGTGATTGTTCTTTGTCACCATATTTAACCACACTTTGGTTTTCTCATTGGACAGAGGGAATGCGTGCTGTGAAGCCATTTTGTGGAGCATACCCACCATTATTTTCTAGGCTCTTCACTCGGGATCTCTACTTTCTTATGTCTAGAGGGGAGATAATATAAGTAGACTTCAAGGGGATGTAAATATTAAATGTAAAAATCGTGAAAAGTACCTGAGAGACAGTGAGTATTCAATTAAATTTATTCCCTATTTATCATTCTCTAGTTCTGGATTGTTTTTTAATCCAGTAAGGAGGTCAAATACCACGAAGTCTGAAGTCACAATGAAGTGGCCCCAGTATGTCAGAACTGGACACACTCATTACATACACAAGCCCTTCTTTACCTGGACAAGGGAAGAAGGTGAGCAGACTGTGGGAGGTTCCGCAGTGGACTTAGCTTTGGCTTCTCCCACGGGGTTCCCTGCAGACATTCTATATCAATGCTGTTGGGATATAGGAAACTTAAAAGGGACCCGGGAATAGGCAGGTAGTATATGCCTTCTTCCCCTCTAGAAAACTCAAAAGCAATTGTAAGAATTGTAAGTCTCAATCCACAACGTGCATTTGCCTATAAACTTTCACTAAATGGGTCAGCCTAGCAATGGGCAATCTGTGTGGTTGTCTGAAATGGAAAGCTCTGTGCATTATTTGTTTATTTATTTATCCGATAAAGTATTTGTAGAAGACCTATTTTGGTGCCAAGTACTACCAAAGCATAATAACCAGTAAAAATAAACACAGCTCCTTATGTTACCAAACTTACAGTTTACCAGAAATAAATTTAGTCAAACAATTGCACAAGTAAAGATAAACTTACACACTGATAAAAGCCTAAGCGAAAGGCATCTGGGTACACTGTAAAGCTTATATCCCAGAAGACGTGAGCTACTTGAAGATCAAGCAGGGGGCAGGTAGTTGGACAAAATCTTCCTCAAGAGTTTATATGGTTAAGATCAGCCTTGAAAAAGAAGTTAGGAAACAGCCGAGGGGAAGCCTAGTGCCAAGGGGAGCAGAGTGAGTACCAGGATCCGTCACCCGCTTCCACCTGGAGAGGGAGACAAGAATAAGATCCTCAGGTCTTCCTTGGCCACTTGTCCCTGCAGTTTGATGTACAGAGAACAGCACAGGGAAGCAAATGAAAGCACTGGTTCTGTAGCCAGGGCGGGACTGATTTCCCATTCTGCTCTGCTTCTTCCTAGCTGAGAGACATTGGATGCTGTCTTAGTTACTTATCTTTGTCTCTGTGACTCAATACCTGACAGCCACAACTTAGGGGAGAAAAGGTTTATTTTAGCTCACAGTTTCAGATGGTCACAGTCCATTCACGAGTGACTGGCAACAGTGGAAGGACATGGTGGAGGTGGAGGTGGAGGCTGCTCCTCTCAAAACTGCAAACAGGAAGCCAATTAGAGTCAAGTAAAGTCCTTGAAGAAAGGAAGGAAGTAGCATAGATACACTTCAAGGTCCTTTCCCAGTGATCTGCCCCTGTGGGTCTGCCCTTTCAGGGTTAGTCCTTACTACACACCTGTAAACCAATCTGCCACATGCCTGTCTTCCACCACACACCCATAATCCACTCTTCCAGAAGAGGCCCCCATCTCCCAACATCTCATGGTTCTATAGACAATCTAAAATAATCAAATTGAGACTTTGGGGGACATTGCAGATCTAAATCACAACAGATGCATTGCTTAAGCTTTCTGAGTCTTGGTATCTTCAACTATATTTAGATAATAATACCTCATGAGAGTTTCATGTCAGTTAAATGAATTGGTAAAGGTTACATTGTAGGGTAATATCAGACGTAGGGCGGGTTCTATGTTAAATATTAGCCGTTAATATTATTGTTTTCTATTTCAAGATAAATGGGACTCTCTCTATCTATGGCATCCTGCAGGAGGGTAGACTCAATCCCCTACC
The DNA here is from genome assembly GCA_004027205.1 of Ctenodactylus gundi. Taxonomy (NCBI): domain Eukaryota; kingdom Metazoa; phylum Chordata; class Mammalia; order Rodentia; family Ctenodactylidae; genus Ctenodactylus; species Ctenodactylus gundi. The sequence continues at coordinate 129,874 of PVKB01001675.1, read as the reverse complement.
CCAAGTCAATTTGGATGTTAAAACTAATGGTGCCGCACACACACCAACCAAGAGAGTACAGGAAGTTTATTACACACATAATAAGGACAGCAGGGCAGGCACCCCAGGTGCTACAATATAGCCTCAGTGAAAAGTTTTAATCATGGCAAAGATAGCAGGACTGGGATGTGTATTTCCACATACCGGCCAGGTTGTGTGGTTTGAAACCAGCCCCCGGGGAAGGAGAGCTCAGGCTCTCTCGTCAGCTGGGGAGATGTGGGGAAAAAGAAGGAAAATTGGAAAATTATGACTTGAAAGCTGTCAGTTTTCCGGCAGCAAAAGTAGAGCCAGTGTCTGTATTCCACTACCCAAGTATTTCAGGAAGGGAGGTGGCTTGGTCATAGCAATCAATCACCTGGCTACATAAATTTATCTTCCCTTAGTAATATTATTTATCTCACATACTGTCTTTAAACTCTAAAGGTCTTTTTAATTTTCAGGCAACAAAGGGTTTCTGTTGATTTGTTAAAACATTTCATCAGCTGGATTGTTTATTTATGCAAATTTCGTTTCTGGACAGACATTTCAATTGACTAATGAAAGGTAGATGAACAATATCTGCGAAGGATAACAGCCTAACAGACTTTTGTGACATGTGGGATATTGACTGAGGTCATTTTCTAATTTTTAAAAATGCTGTAGCTGCTTTTATATTTGTAATTGATATTTCAAAGTGATTCAGCATAATAGGTGGTCCTTAACAGGCGGTATTATAATTTTTTATATTTTTATTTGAAGTATACAATGCTTCTTTTGGTTTTTCTTTTTTCTGTCTTCGGTACGTCACCAATCTTAAGTTGTACTAACACGCAGAACACAGAAGGTACCAGAGCTTTTGGTGGGTAGTTGAGATTTCTCTTCAGTTAAGCTATTACGAGATCATTCAGTGTCTTTTCCCAATCCCACACAGGTTAGGGTGGATTGTGCTTGTGTCAAACACTAAGCAAGAAGAGATCTTCTGGGCTCTACTTTCCCTTAATCACTGAATTTACTCGCTCCAAGCAATATTCCTTGGCCCAGCCCTAATATTTTACTATGATGTTTAGTAACACCTGCCATGTCTACATTAAGACTCATTTTGAATTTTGAATTTGTGTGTGGAACCAAACTCCATATCTTGCCTTGCCTTAAGTCTTTCCTGTCCCTGATCTCCTCAGTAAACATGAACATTTCTCTCCCACACTCTCAGCTGATTAGATGTGTAAAGCGTCACCCTCTCCCTCTGCCCTTTCTGTTGAAACTGCTGCAAAAGCTCATCAATTAGGTCATTTAATTTACCTTCTAATCCAAGTAATGTATACACGTGGTAAAAATCAAATGGTTATAGAAGAATTTATGACAAAGACAATGTCCTTTTGTCCTAACTTCGGCTTTGCTCACCATTCCCCTCTTTCTTTTTTCAATAATAATATTCAGGGTCCTAAAAACATAGTGTTGTACTATTATTATTATTATTTTTTTGACTTACCAGCTTCAGACATTACCTCTTGGCCTCCTGAGAAGGTCTGCGCCACTGACAGCCCTCCTTTTCCCACACCTTCCCTTAGCCTCAATACAGAACCAAAATCAGTCCATTTCCTGTGGTCTCTTGATTATAGAACCCCAGTCATCAAGCGTACACCGCTGTATCTCACCAGATAGAAAAGTGTTTCTTGGCTGTTATAGTGGGACGCAAGGACTTTAGCACTCAAGAGTTTTCCCCTTCCCCCCCCCCCCCCCACCCTACCTCCTCGTCTCTGCCAACACTGTCATATAGCCAAAGTCAACAGTGCTGCCATCCTCTTCTCTTGTAGCAGATAATTTCCCATAATGTACCAGTTATAAAATGAAAATAAATGAACAGCACGTAACTTATTATGACTTTATAAATACTGTGCAGTTGCAGAACAAATGATTTCATCTATTCTTCCCTGCGGCACTGTTTTTCTCTTTGTCTCTTTCCCGTAAGTCCACCCTGAGGTGCATCACCGCCCTGTGAGTGGAATAGTCTCTAACTGGTCATGACCTCCTGTCTTTCCCAGTTCAAACTGAATAAACAATAACTTAGGTTTAATTTTTCTAAAGCTCCATTTATATCATAGCGATTTTCAAAATCCTTCAGTCGACAGCCTCAAATATCTTGCCAAAATTGGTAACCTGGCTCCCAGTATCTTTTACAAACCGTGTCTCTACATTTATTCTCCCACTTCTGTCTCTGTTCGTTTTATTCTATTTTTCTCTGTGAAAGTCCATCCTAACCACTCTTATTATTAGCTGACAGTGTACTCTTGTCTTGGCTATCTGCTCCACAGTGTGTACCTGGTAAAAGTCTACTTAAAAGCTCAACTCGAATGTTTTCTTCATTCCCAAGGTCATCTTACTTGGTAACCTTTGCAAAGCATAACCATTGTCTTGTACTGTTGTCTTCAATCTAAGATGCTTCTCCCAAATCTCACGTATCCGGAAGGAGATCAGATCCTGAAGGTACTGCATTCCTAAGTGGGTTCAACCACCGATGAGTTCAGTGAATTAATGTGCTGTGGGGAGTGGGGCCTGGTTGGAGGTGGATGGCTGGAACACTGACCCAGAAGGGCACATCTTTGTCCCCGGCTCCTCCCTTCTCTCTCTGTTTCCAGCTGCCATTGTAAACAGCTTCCCTCTGCCACATCCTTCTGCCAAGCTCTTTCTGCTGTGAAGCCAGTGTGAGCCGAATCTACTTCTTTAAATTGTGGGTGTCAGATATTTAGTTCCAATGACAGGAAATTTACACATACAGCTGTCTTTATTATCTCTTTTGATAATCTATTGGATTTGCTTTGCAGATTAAAAGAAAATTTCTGATGATATTCATTACACTGGACACTAATTGTACTTACCTAACTACATTATCTTGAATTGAATATGTTTTTTAATTTGTTTTCTGCATAGATCAGGACATCGACATTACGAAGGTTTTTGTATGTCCTTATGCATTTGACAGAAAATTAGAGAAATAAGATTCATATTTTGTGAATAACTTTGATTCTCACCAAAAAGAAGCCCAATCTATATAAGTAAAATTTTAACTTTGCCATATGTATGTGCACAAAATACTCAAGAGCAATGTACACTTTATGTATTGCACTTATACATATCAATAAAATGGGGAAAACAATAGGCTTCTGAGAAATATTTATTTACTTGTTTGTTTACTTGTTTGTTTATTGAGACAAGGTCTCATTCTGTAGTCAAAGCTGGTCTTGAATTCACTATGTAGCCTGTGGCCTTGGACTCCCAGAAGTCCTCCTACCTCAACCTCCTGAGTGAGGGGATTATAGGCATGTTCCACCATGCCCAGCTATTATGTGGTGCTATTGGCTCAAGCCTGGGGCCTTGTGCTTCCTAAGAAGGTACTCTAATCACTTATCTCTGCCCCTAGCTCCTGGAAAAATTTGTTTTTGAAATGTTATTAATTTAAATATATCTCCTCTGATGTCGACTCTACAAGGAGCAACTCAAAACACATGTACTATAATTTCCTCTCTCTTGCTCAATGTCTTTATACATGCATGGCTACTAAGTAGCTTCAAAAGCCAGTGTTTTGGTATTTTCTATTCCTTTCAATTTCTTGATGTCCCAGATGATGCCTGTCTGGCTTTTCATTTTGTTCATAGATGTAAACATAATGACTCTCTCTGCTGTCAGCAATGAGCACTCTACCTGCAACAGCTCATCTGAAAATGGATGTCACTAGTCAGAGGCAGCTGGATCTGCGTGACCCAGCTCTCTTTCTGTGCAAAGATGGGGTCCTACACATTTATGCTATGTATAACTTCAAGCACCCTGCAGACCCTTATGGATTCTTGGAACTTTCTATAAGTTATTCTTCCAGAGAATTTTCTTCTCTAAACACACACACACACACACACACACACACACACACACACACACACACACCCCTACCTCTATATATTACTACTATTTTCCCTTTCTAAGACCCTACTGATATAGAAAGAAACATTATTTATACCCATTATGTAAATAGAGAATCTGGTCACGACAACAAATATTGATGGCTTATTAGCATTTGCATAGCTAAACAGTAAACTAGAATTTAGACCTTTTGGAAACTAGAAGTGCTTATCCCTTAATGTGAAAATATCCTTATTTTTGCTGCTCAGATACATACCTAACCACCAAATTTAACTTAACGGTGAAAAGAAATTTCTTTCATGCCCATGAGGAAGACATTCAGTTTAATATCTGTGTGTGTGGCCAACTTGTCATGGAGAAGATATACTTCAAATTTTCTCTACTCCTCTGCTATATGCATATTGTTCCCCTTTACAAAGTAGATCCTTAATGCAACATTGGTCACTTGAAGATCAAGATATTGAGCTGTGTAGACTATTGTGGTACCCACAATGCTACATGGCCTTAATGTTCTCTGTGACATATGTAACTAATTCTGATTTCCATACTTTGCCGGTTGTACCATTCGCTACTTATACATCTTTGATAAAGTTACCTTAGATTCAGTTTCCTTCTTTGGAAAATAAGAATAATAATATTACCTACATTACGGGGCTACTGTTTACATCCAATGTGTTAATATAAAACATAGTAGAATAATTTTCAGTATAGTCAAAAGTTACACAAGAAGTTAAGATTTGTGTTAGGTATGATTCTCCATAGAAATGGAACTTGCATAAAGTGATTCATCTTAACAGGTTGTCTTAGGCAGGAGCCACAACTCGGTAGTTAGAGTACTTGCTTAGAGAGGACAAGACCCCAGGTTCAGTCCCATAGCATCATGTAATAACTGGGTGTGGTGATGTGCGCCTCTAATCTCAGGAGACAGAAGCAGGATATTGCCATGAGTTCGAGGCTAGCTTGGGCTATGTAGTGAGTTCAGAACCAGCCTGAACTACAGAGAGCAACCTTGTCTTAGAAGAAGAGGAAGAAGAAGAAGAAGAAGAAGAAGAAGAAGAAGAAGAAGAAGCAGCAGCAGCAGCAGCCGCGTGATCTACCATGTGCAGGCTGGAGGGCCAGGAAAGCCAGTGGTATAGTTCTAGGTCAAGCAGCCACAATGGCCTGGGAGCCAGAGAGGGTAATGATATAAGTTCTAGTCAAGTAGGAAGGCCCAAGAACCAGGAGTGTTGATATCTGAGGGCAAAAGAGGAAGGAGATCTCTACTCAAGCATAGAAGAAACGGATCTGTTTGTCCTCTTCCAGATGAGTTGAACAATGCTTGCTCACACTGGTGAGGATGCTTGCTGGTCCTCGGTCTACCGATTCCAGGGTCATTGGAACATCCCCACAGACGTACTCAGTAATAATATTATACAGTTCTTGAGGCATCTAGTCAAGGTGACACACAAAATTAACCAACATGCTGTTATTATTACTTTGATTGTTATTTGTTGTTATCATTTCAAAGTTTAGGAGGAAGAATGGACAACTTCTTGTCACAACTGAGATAACAGCAGAGCAAGAATGGCTATTTCTCCTTGTATTCATTCATCTGAACACAGATGCTTGTATCAATAGTACCCTCGTAAATGTGTTATTGCTCTAGGCTGTTACGAATGAAACACATGTCACTCAGTTCTCATAAGCCTCAGGCTACTTGGCCCTAACCTCTGCCCTCTTTCTGTCCCTTAACTCTCATGTGCTCTCTTGTCATCCACAATCTTGATGGGCCCCTTCACTTTCCAATCCTCTGACCCCATACTGAGTTCTCTGGGAGTGAGTCAAGCAGTTAGTCTGTTCCCCACTAGGCTGCGGCAGTGGGTGGGAGATGAGGTAGGGAATGTGGGTGAGTTTGGGAAAGTTACTCTTCACATGGGCTTTTACATATTAATGTTCCCTCTGCTTGAGGAAGAAATCCCAGGCTGTTAAAATTTCCATGTCAAAATTCTTAAAGAGAAATAATGAATTATTATTGAGAGTATTTAGGGCACACAAGTCTTGAGCTATGGGTAGGACTTAGAAGAACTCAGAAAATTGCAGTGTGTTCAAGCCATGAGTAGCTATTTTTAATGAAGAAAAACAAAACATGAAAAAAGCATCATAACAAGAAGATGATATTCAGTTTTGTTTTTGTCAATTATAGTCACTTGAAAGTCATTTTTTTTATTTTATCAACTCCCTGTTATTCTTTACCAAAGAATTAGCCCGCTGCTGTCCTTCTAAAGGGCTGTTCTATGAGGTTGAGAGGGAAGTGCCCCCTCAGTCACTCACACACACACTCAGGGGATTTAGGCAGCCAGTCTGCAGCTGTGGCAGGTAACTGGGTCAACAGGTCCCTGCTCCCCATCAGCTCTGGGGCAATCTTCAAGAAAAGGTCAGGAAGGCTTTGTTTGTGCTTATGGATAGAGAGTTTAGTTCTCTCTTAGAGAGCATTAAAGAAAAGAATTGCAAAAACCCTTTTCCTGCTAGATTTTTAAGCTTCTTCCTCCTCTGAAGGAGGGAGCCAGGCTTTTATTTCACCTGTTTGGGCTCATGAGAATGGTGCTTATGGTCAGATCCTAATAGACAACTGGGACACTTTTGATCCATGGGCTTCCATCCTCCCTCTGCTATCCTAAAGGGGGACTCCCATGTCCGTTCGTCACAAAACAGATTCCATGAGATTCACCTGCCAAAGACAGTCCTGTTCACATTCCATCTGAAGGCTTTTCAAACCTTTTGTGTACTCACTGTAGGCAGAGTTCTAAGACTCTCCTCACCCTATTGCCTGCTGTGTGGCACACGCACACTCTCTTCTAGTTATTCAACCAAACATTACACTAAGAATTTTGTGAGAGATCTTTCACATACAATTATAGTTCCAAATTACTTGCCCTCCAGAAAGGGAGAAAATCTCAGGTAGGTCTGACCTAATCAGATGAGTGCCTAAAAGAGAGTTTTTTTTTTTTTAAAAGAGATTCCAAGTGTGACAAAAACTCAATATAAAATACTCTTCTTAACTTTGAAGATGAAGAAACTGTATAATACAAAATGAGGCTGACTAGAAGTTGAGTCTGATAAGATACTTAGGGACTCAGTTCCTGTAACTACAAGGAACAGGTCTCGTGATAGATTCATTAACCCGGAAAAGGAAGAGAATGGCTTACACCTTGATTTTAGTTCTTTGGGGCTGGAGGTGAAGATCTCACTGATAATGAGCTCAGACTTCAACATATAGAGATGATAAATAAGCAGATAGGTATTATTGTAACACCTTAGTTCATGGTCCTTTGTTAAGAAGCGGTAGAGAACCAAAACTGTGATTGCAGCATGGTGTGAAATTTTGTCAGAATAATGACTTTCGGGTACAATCTGAGAAGTATGTGTGTTTCTTTGGCCCATTAGAAACTGAAGGATGAAGGTCCCCATATGTCCTACTGAAGTAACTCTACTAGTAAGTAGACTAGTCCAGATCTGATAAGTAGTAAAGGCAAGTTATTTTACCTTCTGTTGTTCTTTCTGGCTTTGTATAAAACGAATGAAAGAAACACACTATGAACTCAAAGGTTTTTAGATGTGCAGCATTGGGGTGGATGCTTTTAATCCTAACATCTCAGGAGGCTGAGGATGGACGATCAAAAGTTTGAGTCCATCCAGGGCAACTGAACAACTTAGTGAGATCTTATCTCAAGAATTAAAAAGGGATGAGAGCTCAATGTGCTAGCCCTTGCTTCAGTTTCCAGTATTGCAGAGGGAGAGAGAGAAAAAAATAATGGTGTGTCTTTTGTTTTTAGGTAATTCAAAGAACTTTGTACAGCTTTGCATGCGTCAGTCTGGATAGGCACGTCTGAAAACTTCCTTATGAGGTGGTCACGGCAAAGTCAGTCTCTAAACCAAAATTCTATCCAGGAAAGAAAAAAAGTCACCCTGTGCTTGGGTTTCCTGATTTTCTGGGGGGACACAGTGGACGTTCATTCTTGACAAATTCCCAGATATTTCTCACAATCCCTTGTTTAAATCTTCCCCCTTCTCTGTAAATAATCCTAGTCCATAGAGTGTATTTTTTATAGGTAGCTGAATCACTGCTGCTAAACTGGAGGTATTAATGAAGAAGTCAGAGCTGTCCCTGAAGGGCTGTAAGGAAGAGCTTAGAGTGTCTGGTGAGATCCCAGCCACTCTGCCCGAGAAATCATTGAACACAGTTTATTGGATCAAGGCCGATTATCCAGGTCGAGTCCTGACGCTTGTGAGCCTCCCCTGTTTGCAATATGTGAACACCGGGAAGTCGTGAGGCTAAATTTTGAATGAGGCCCGTGGAAATAAAGTTTTGTTAAACTTTTTAGGATGTTGGTATTGAACACACATACTTGACCCTTGTTTGGGGGAGGCAAGAGGATATTCTCCATGCTCCTGAAGACATAGGTGATCCTTTTTAAGTAATTAACTGATTTTTTTATTTTCATTTTTGGGCTATCACTCTTCATGCATTCTAGGCAAGAACTCTCCCAAGGAACTATACCTCCAGCCCCATTGTTTCACTTTGGTCCTAAACGTTAAGGATGATTAAAACCTTCTACGTTATGCTAAGCTACCATTATCTTATTTTGCTACTTGAATGACTGCTTCATTTAAAACCTCCAAGTCTGTGTGTTCTGCATAAGCATATCTTAAGTGAGCGTGTGAAATACTTCATTTTGAGATGGGTCAGTTAGAGGAAAAGAATTCCGGTAGGTTTATCGAAAATCAGCCACTCAAGACAGAGCAAAAGGCCCCTCCTCTGACTGCCAAGCCAAATCAGCACTGGGGCCAAGCAATTAGCGCCGCACAAAGGCAGCCATCACAGTATCAGAGCAAGCCTCCATTGTCTCGTTGCTCCCTGCAGGCTTGACACGTTTTCTCACGGGCTGCAGCAACTGTGATTTGGAAAGTAAGCAATTTATATGTCACATGACTTGATGAGTCCTTGAGGCCCCAGGATGCCTGCTATGATCTCTGGACCTCAACTTCAGCCACCAGGCTGGTGAAAATTCCTGGAACGTGCTCATGTCATGGGAATTGAAAGGGGAGGACATGCGAAAAGGCCTCTGGGTGTTTTATTAAAGTACTACACTATTAAAAAGATGACGCATTTGGGGCATGGGCCAGAGGGAAGGTGGCAGAAGCTGTTGGGGAGGGCAGTCAGAAGAGCCTCCAGAAATAGGCTTTGGCTTGGATCAAATCCTCAAGAATTGGAACTAGATTCCTTCAGCGCGGAGCAGTAAGAAGGACGTTGAGACCACCTGCCTGTGTTCTTGGATCTGTTGTACTTCTGTCTAACTTGGTGAAATCCCAGAAAGTCATCCGTTGGCAGTCCTGGCACCTTGTAAGGGGGTGCAGGTGTTTTCCTGTGTCTAGAGGCACTTTTTCCTACACACTTGGAGCCTAGGCATTTAAAATTTTTTTCCTTATATACCGTATACATAAAGGCACGTAGCAACAAAACCCTCAAAACAAAGCCATATGGAGAAGTACGATTCATCTTCTTACTATTGTTGAGAATTTCTTTCAGAGCTGACACAGAAGAATGCATCCAAGTATTGAAATTAAAATCCAAGTTCTACTTTATAAGACTCCTTCTCTACCACAAATATGACTTAATTATTTCAGTGGGAACAAATTTGTCTGCAAACGCTCTTAGTCTGCGGTTATCAGTTCTATATTTGGCTATGAAGATTAGATATAAAATCTCTTTGGAGTATGCTTTCTGGAGAAATTGTGTCTATTGAGTGATGACCTCGGGAGGATATGGGAGCTGTGGCAGTATCTGATGGATGGCATGTGACTCACCCGTCATGATCTGTGTAATAATGTTGGACACTCATTCCTTAGATTCATGCTGGTCACTGAATTAGGTGCTGGAGAGCATTTCAGGCCACTGCACTGTGCAAGAGGATGTTCAGCTATTGAGGCTACTTCACACAAATCTACCCTTATAGAGAAAGAAGTGATTTTAGAATTTTGTTCTTTAAGGTTAGGCTATCCTTGGTAGGGTGAGGTGAGGTATTGCAACAATGTTATATATTTCACTTGATATAATTTTAGGAATAATAATAACTTAGAAACTGATTGTACTTTAATTTCTAAGTAAATATGTATTCATTTTCATGGTTAATTTTCAGCAGCTCTTTATTTCATATTTTTTCCATCTCTTTTTCCTTTCCTGATAAACTTATAACTACTTTATTTAAAGAAAAAATTTCCAAAATTGTTTTTTGTGTGATAATCAAATGCAAACTATGTACTAATTTATTCCACCCATAGGAATTATTCTGCTTAATTCTTTGTCATAAGACAGTGATGTATCTTAGTTAGGACAGGTTTTTAAGGTATTGACCCAGGCTGTGCAGCAGAATCCTATATATTTTGGAGTCAGAAATATCTCTAACATATACTGGTAACAGTATTTACTGGATTGATGACTACTGTGTTCTCCTATGAACCTCAATTTTCTTATCTATAAAATATCATTCTTTTTCATAAGATCATGATGGGCAGGATTAAGTGAAATATTGTATATATTGTCTGAGTTACTCAGAACACTAAGTTTTCAAAAATAAAGACTACTGTTAAGTAGTAATGCCATAATCCAGCTTCTGTTTGAAATATAGAGGTATTCTTTGAAAGATTCTTAGTAGAACAAATTTTTGTCCCATGACTTACATTTGTCCATACTGGAGTCTGTGAGATGATGGCATCTATGGTATAGTTTGGTCATATCATCTCTGACTTTTTAATGATATTTTAAACTCTTCTGCTAGAGAGATGAGGAAACTTGTAAGATAGTCAAGTTCCTTTACAACATGATAGGTGGTTTCAAGGAATACTGTAAGTGAGGGCAAAGAAAACTTAGAGGATAACCTGAATACTCAGTTTATAATCTGCTTATCCCTTTCTTGATGTGGAACTATTTCTTTCAAGACTTAGTTCAGGAGAGACTTTGTACAGTCCAACAATAGACAGTGAGTCGTGCTTGCTGGCATGGCCAGCACGCACTGCAGTGGCAGACAGCTAACTTGCATCACCAACCTTGTCAACCAGTTTTGTCAAACCAAGGATTCTGAGGTCAAATGGGTGTGGAAGATGCTATATGTGCTGTCACCCTGTGGAAAGCCCAAAATGTCTATTAGCATACTATAGGCTATACACCTGTACAGAAACTCTACTAGTAAAACACTTCACAAATATATTTGACCAAAGAACTACCAACTCCTTTCCAGACCACCTAAAAAGAATACCTCATACTTTGAGATACTGTGGGCTGATGGTTTGGCCCATTGTTCTAGAAGCATTACCTATGTTGACCATTTTATTCTGATGCCTGGAGAAAAGTCAAAGACTTATTTAAGGCAAGGAGATCACAAGTTTGAGTCCTGGACAGTGGAATCCTGTTCCAAAATTCAAACATATAAAATGAACTATAGATGTAGCTCATTCAGAAGGGCTTGGGCTTGATTCCTAGTACCCCTTCCCACACACGTGCATGTATTAGGATTCTCTTCTAAACTATATGAATTCTTTCTGAAAGAAGAACTTGCATGTATATTGCTGATATTGCAACACTTTTCACCTGAGCTTATATCATAGCTCTCACCGCCATTTTTGCAAAATTCATTAACTACTGGGATCAACAGAAGAGGAGACATACTACACGCTGTAGCCAGGAGCAGTTTCCATACATGCTGATGAATGTTTACATTTACTACATGCAGTTGTGAACACTATAATTAAACATAAACAGAAATAGTCCTGATCACCGTTCTGGGTTCAATTTGCATTCAAAAATTATAAAGTAAAATGTAATGATATGTCTTTATCACAACAAAACACAAAACACTGTCTTCACAAATAGATGTGTTAGACTTCCTTCCTTGAAAAAAAATCTGATCAGATGAAAATTGCCATCTTTTCTCTATAGCAGTGATTGGCATGTTAGCTAACTGTCATGAAAGCATGTTATGGAAGAAACAGAAAATTAGGTTGCTTTCTGGATGTTTAGTTTCACTCTTAAGAAGCTTTACAAGTAAGATGATTACCCTCAATATTGTAATTTTAGTTCTGTAAATGCTGTAATTGAACAAATGAAAACTTTTCTTTCCTTATCTTTATATTTGTACATATACATTCTATGCGTTGTCTTTGTATCAAATCTGTCTTAAAACATTTCAAGAATCTTTTTCCTTTTAGTTTCAGTTGATAGTCTAACACCTAAATTAAAAATTTTGTCTTTGTGAATAAAATCCTTGGCATGTTTCTGAGGTGGTGATGTTTATAAATTAGTTTAATGTTTGTAAGATGTTTCCTTATATTGTTTTTCAAGGTCCTCCTATGTGTTTAGAAAAACCCTGCTAATACATTAGCATCCAGAGAGCATGACCCACAACCTTTGTCTTTCATATCCAGGGCATTTCAAAGTTAAAAAGTTTCAATTATTCTGACTTGTACTCAGGTATAATTCTCAGATGTTACTGTAACTGATCCTTGCTAAGCCACTTTACATTACGTCATCTTATATTCTTTACCTGACAAATAAAACATCATGATCTCTGCTTTTAGCTTACATCGTGGGAAAGTATAAATGATGAATCAAGTAATAAGTGTTCGGTGATAAAACACTTAGTAAATGTAATTTTATTTTTAGAAAATATCCCAGATGATTGGGTTAAGTAACAGATATTCCATTCTAGAATGTGCACAATGACACAATTTGTGAGAGATTGGTATTAGTTAATAGCAATAGCTTGATTGCGATATTTGTGCTGGATGAGTTTAAGAAATTTTTTGGAGAACATTAGGAATGAGGTATTTTTAAAGCTCTATTTGATGTGCATTCAGAGTGTTTACAGTAGCTGTCAGTTCTTCTGTCCTCAGGGGTCCTGAGATCACCTCATCCCTGACTCATAGTCTAGGCATCATGTCTGAGAAGCTTCCTGGTAACACTCCTTTGGTTCTTATAATGTTCATATTAAATGGACCCTAAAATGACTATCTAGAATGGCTTTATTCATCAAAGGAAGGCGTGGATAAGTTGATACCTTCTATCTAATACACTATAGCCACAACTGTAATATATACCTAACTTTTACACTATGTACAGAAGCCCATAATATAGGAGGCATATATTCTGTGTTTAAAAATGAATCAAAATAATAATCATTAAAAAAAACTCTCCAACTTTTGAGCTGAAACACCATACAACAGCAACAACAACAACAAAAAGGATTTTGAGAAGTAATCTCTGGAAGTAAAACAAAGAATAAAACAATTCTGTGAAATAACACTCTGAGATAATGTGTTCATTCCATCTCTCTCTATAGTTCTATTTGAAAAATGTGCAAGTTTCTGAAACAGAATGACAGCAAATAATACAGTAGAATGATTTGGCTGTGTTACATATTTGGGTGTGAAAGTGAATTTCTTTGAAGTTATAAATACACTCTGGCTTTCTAAAGTTGAAATTTCCTAAAAGTTGTGCTTTGAATAGATCTGTAAAGCCAACCAAAACAAAATGCTAAATTTATTTTGCCATTACCTTTTAATGAGGTCTTACAGCCACCGTAACTTCTTTTGTGCTTTAAGATTTACAGGATAGGTCCTGTAAAAGGGCACTTATCTGACCCTCTAGGCCAGCATAGTAGATCTTGCCTGTCTATTTCTGGCCCACCAAAATTAATGAAGGTATCTTTATGTGACAGTCTACTTACAATGTCCAAATGACCAAGTAAAAGAGGTTAAATAATTTTATTGCTACTGTCTCTGAATTTAGACACCAAAACCAAGTAGATAGATGTAGAAAAGAGCGGCACTGATAATGGTTGTCCCATGTGTTAGGTTTCAAATGGGAACCAAAATATTGGTAGAATTCCATTTGGGAAAGTCTCAAAGGTATGGTCTCTTTCCTTGAATTGGATTCATGTTTGAAGCAGTATTCAGAAATCTAACGTACCACACCACTGCTGTCACTCAGACTCTGCCCTTGCTCTTTGACAAGAGAGACTTTAGCTCTAAATCATTGCGCTATTCAGGACAATGTTGTTCTCAGGCAGGGCAGCTCTCCCTGCCTCAGAGAAATACACTCTTTTATAAATAGCTCTACGTTGTCAGTGCCTTTTAGACTTCTTAAAGCATTTTTAGCTAAAAATACACAGCCATTCACAACAGAAATTTTATTCTCTTCTCATCTTTTATGTTTGCCTTCTAATTTACTACATAATAGAAATTGCATTTTATGCCCTAACATTTTTTCTTTTAATATCCTATATTGTGTGGCACTTTTTTTCCCTTTAAGACTCCTTTAAACTACAGTAACGACGTTTAGACTTCAATATAAAATATTACTCTTTTGTTCCAAGATAATGATGACTGTACAATAAAGTATATGTATATAAAAAAGGAGATAAAAGAAAGAAACCCCAAACAAACCACACCATCCAGTTTCGGCCAAGCTGCCAAATCCTATTACAGATTCAATCCTATTAAAACGTTCCCAGATTTAAGCCTGCTTTGGAGTTTTTCATAGGAGTGCATGACCTCTACCCAAACCCCTACATGTGTGGTCAGAGACCTCAGGATAATCGTAAACTGCCTGGACTCCCATGAATCTCACACAGTCAGATATTAGTGCTTGTAAATCAGCACCTAAACAGGGACAATGGTTAAAGCCATCAATAGTCTTTTAATGAGGCAGATCAAAAACAAATGAAAGCAGCAGGACACTCGGATTTGCCAAGAAGGGAAAGGGGAAGGGCATAAGCTTTGTCTGATTTCTTATGAAAAAAAGTAGATGGATTTAGTCCAGGTCCTGTCTTCCAACTACTGCATCCACTAACCACTGCTCAAAACAAAACCAAACAAAAGTACGTATATGTATATATATATATATATATATATATATATATATATATATATATGCATTTACATGATTATTTCCAGGAATTTTCTTTGTTTGGAATATTGCAGCTGTAACTTGCCCCCTTTTTCTTTATAGTTCCACACAAACATATATCGACATATGTGCATTAATGTACACATATTTAAAAGAGGAGGCCATTGCAAATAATAATTGCGTGGAGACACATTAGGCAATGATCAGTTACACTTTGTCAAGAATTTTATTTACTTATCTGCCTGCTTGCAGGCATTTTATGAGCTTTTAAAATTCCCACAGATGTTTTTTGTCTATTAGAAAAGGGGGAAATATCTTGTTATGTAATTCCTTGTTTTAAAAAATAAGAAAAATAAAGCAAGATAGGATTTATTATCTAGCACGCATGTGCAAGAGCATTAGAATGGTTGCCAAGCAACCTAAAGGAGCCATATCATAGTAAAAGGGGGGGGGGGGCAAATGAATGAACAGATGCATGGGATTAGATATAGGGAGGGGAGGACAGAGGCTGCCCTGGAATGAGCTCACCTCGCCGTATTACTTTTTCATGGCGATTTGCTCTTATTCAGGTGTATTTATCTTGAATATCTTGTTTTGATTTTGTGTGGGATTTTTATTATTGCTACCTGTTTAGTTTATTATTTCACTAAAAGGATTGAAAAAAAGAAGAGGTGTGAAATGCCTGTAAAATTCTCATTCTTTTATTGTTACCAATTACATTTCTTTCCAGGTAATATTTAAGAAGCAGAAACGTAAAGAAACAAGCATTCTCCTATACTTGCTCCATATCACCTAATGCAGCATACACACTCAGGGCAGTATTTTTGTAAAGATGTTCTCAAAACATGCATTTAGTTCAAATCGACAGCTTACTAAGCTACTTTCATATTATATAAAACCTCGATATATATATACACATATAAATACTTTGATGTGTATATGTGCATAATTTATGTACAAATACATGTAAATACATACAAAATACAGAGACTCATAGATCAAAAATAAAATATCACTGCTTGTTGCCAGATTACAAATGTTTAGGATGAGTACTAGCTTCTTTTTCTTAGAGGATTGAAGACCGATGTTTAGGGTATACCTAAAATAATTAAAACAGTTAAATACATCAACTCTAACATAATGCTATATATAACCCTATTTGAACTCTTGAGGTATGGAAACGTGCACTAGACATTTAATAGTAAATATCCATAGATAACTCAATTGTGCAGTAGAGACAGGCTTCAGTGTTGATATCTAGCAGACAGCTGGCCATCAGCGCATCCAGGAAGCCCAGTGCACCTTTGTCCCCTAACTGGGGAAAAAAGTATGAACTATTTTCAAGCTTCTTTGAATTACACAAAAAATGAAGACGACCTTAATTTAGTGAAGGTTTAAAGTCTGACTCCTAAGGGGACAACATTCAACTGGGAAATGCCCACCATGGCAGCTCCTAATGGCAGAATATACAAATTGTTGGTTCCTTAGAGCCAGAGGTGGGTGAAAATTGTCCTCCACTCAGCAGGTAGGTGACAGCAGAATTCACACCACCTGAGCTCATCTGTTACCTCTTACCTTACAGCAGCAAGATATTGACAGGGCCAGATCAGCACTTGGGGATTTTTTTTTTTTTTCTTTTGGACTGTATGATGGAATTGTAGCTCTGTACACCCCCCACCCCAAGAAATGGCATGTGATTTGCATTTTAATCATAGATTGACATTAAGCTCTCAGGGAATTGTATTGTGTCTACTAATACATATTCCACCTCTTCTGCCCTAATGAGATCACCTTACACTCACTGGCACTGATGCAAACATTTAGAGCTGAGTGCTCAAAAGAGGCTGCAGTACAAACGGTACATAATTCATTACCCTGGGAAACACGATTTCAATACAACATAATGCAAGGTGCTCTCAAGTATTTCTGAGTCAGGAAGAGTGTACCGCAGCTATGGTGAAGTGAGTGTTTACATCAACCTGATTCCACTTGTCTCATACTAGAGCCAACAAGCCTTTTGCTGAATTATTGTATCCACTTTTTCTTACCGGACTCCACAGACAAGTCCTTGCAGCTGGAGGAAAAACCCCTTGATTTTGCAACCTATGAGGCAACAAAACCCTGTGTGAGTAAATTGGAAGATTCTGGAAATTAAAAAAAAAAATCTCCAAGCTAACTTACAAGGTCACAACAACCAGATAAATTTACATATAAAAATAACAAACTCTGGTCACAACCTCTTTTCTACCCCCATTCACTCTTGTCAATAACCAAAAGATGGCAGCATTTTACCCATCATTCATCAGTGACGACTTTGGTGGAGCTAGGTTTGCACGGCTACTTACATGTGCATTGTTATGTTCTCTTGGCCCTAAACGTGGATTGATGGCGCCGTGGCATTTATTAACAGCAGCAGCAACAACAAAAATGCAGTTTCAAAAAAGCTTAGAAGATTAATTATACAAATTATGGTGTAAAGCATCAGAATTCCTCTTTGATGAGGAAATACACACCGGCCTAGCTGCAGTGAGTCTACAGAGCAATCAGGCTCTGACAGTGGTATCAGAATCCAAACACCTTGTCCCTCCAGCCATTAGGCTTTCTTGGCTATGGGCCAGAGGAAGGAGTGGGGACTCTTGGGCCTGCAGGCGGAGCCTAATGTGGGGGGAATAAAGAAGGCACTAGTGGGCGTATCTGACGAGGTTTCCACTAGCCCAGCCATGTCCTGCATTTCCTTCCAAAGCACACCCCAGTAACAAGGGCAAACCTAAGTGTCTGAAGGAGGGATTGCCAATTCCTTTTACTCCTGGCATTTGGAAATAAAATTGATTCTTATCCATGAAGGTTTAGGGACACTCCCTCCCAAGATGCCTTTCAAAACCCACCCTGGGCAATTGTTTCAATCATTTGATTCCCATCAAGACCGACAGCCTCATTAAGAAACCTCCTCATTTTGAGAAAGAAGAGGGCATACATGCAAGAAGAATTTGGTGCTGTTTTCCTGAATGTTCATTATAAATAGGGTCGACATTTGAAAGCAATAAGCCTCATCAGCTCTGCTAGCTCTGTGGAGTCTGCTCAACTAGGCTGTTATTTCCGTCTCCAACATTGCTGATTAGCATTATGGAGATATCGTAATGGGCCTCATTCCTCCCTGAACACCAAGATCCCCAAATTTCTCCAAGCCAGAACAAATGCTTTTTTCTTATGAAGCAGAGTACATATTGAAATTTCATTAAACCAATGCAGGGAAATAAGAATAAACATTTGAGTGTTACAATTTTCTAGTGTTTGCTTAGAAGGAGCTAATTGTTTATATGAGACTTCTGCTTGTGAACACAGCAAGTGTAAATGTGAGCGAGAGATTTATCCCCTTTTACTTTTGAGGGGTGCTCAAATTACCTACTAGCCACACTTACGGTTTCCTAGGATTCTGGGCCACTGCATTGATGCGGGAAGAGGCTGGTGTGAATGGAATTATAACACACTGGGCACCACTAACCAGCACGATAAACGTTGATCTCTTGTGGAATTAAAACTGCACACTGAGTATTTAGATATAATCCACACAGGAATGTTGTTTATGTTGTCTCTATATGTACTGGTAAAACTAGAATCGAGGTGCATTTAATTTAAGAAATTCAGCCCGGTTATATAGCTTATTGGCAGAGCATTTGGTTAGGAAGTACAGAGCCCCAGGTTTGATCCTCAGGAGTGAAAAATAGGTACAGAAACAAATAAGTCATTTAAGAAACATCATGAAGGGATTCAGTAGGGGATTATAATTCTGTTTCAAAAATGTCTACACTTAAAAATACTAAATTTATAAACACATCTGAATGAGACATGTATGGAATTATAAGGAGAGCACAGTGTGCTGTTAAAAGTTGACAAAGTTAAGCAATGGCTTAGGCATTAGTCTAAACCTCAGATTTTCAGCTTTAAAGTAATAGCTTAATGGTTAAAGCTCTTGCCTAGCAAGTGCTAAGTAACTAAGTTTGATTCCCCAGCACCACATAAGCTGGATGTGGAAGCACATGTCTGTAATCCTAGCACTCAGGAGGCTGAGGCAGGAGGATTGCCATTAGTTCAAAGCCATCCAAGGCTACATAGGGAGTTCAAGACCGCCTGGACTACAGCACAAGACCTTGTCACAACAGTAACAACATAAAAACACACGACCTTTCTGTGGCTCAGCTTCGTCATGCATAAAATGGTGGTCCACCTACCCCACAGAATTTTGTATGGACTGATGAGAGAGCCATATAGTATCCATTCACCGTGCTCAATAAAAGAAAGTAATTTTGATTAAGATCTGTATTAATATTCATAAAAATAAATGACTTATCACTGAAAGGCCTAACTGCCAAAACCCACCATATTTAAAGCCTGAAAACGATAGAAGTGCATTTCTGTTTCCTATTATTGTGGAATAGAGTTTAATGTGGTCATTAGTCCTTTCTTTTTCAAGGTGGCCCTTTCTAAATCAACATCTTTTGTATCTGCCTCGCTTCTGAGACTCACTTGTTTTGTTCAAGTTTCCGATTCTGTCAGTGAAGTGGCCATCCTCTTATAATGATTTAAATTTATACTCCTTCATTTATTTATTCATCCAAAAGATATATGGCTTGCTGTTGTGCACAGTGCACTACTCTGTGTGTCGTGGAATGGGGGTACAAAAGTATGATTAATTTTCTGCATTTAAAGCAATATTTCCTAGGGGAGATGACTCAAACGAAGGCAGTAATGAATCGCAGTACTTCACTTTCTGTGGTGGAATTCTTCTATGACTTCCTGTCCCCGCCCTTGTTCAGCACATAGACTTGGGTTAATGTCTCCCTAGTAAGGGTTTACATGCACCAACAGGGGGGCTCACATCACCGTGTATTCCCACTCACATCGATGATACTGTCACTCCACAGATTCGATTCATCAAAAGTCTAGTAGACTCTCTCCAAGTTATCTTGAATTTGTCCATTTCTCATACATGTACTAAGTCTGATCAGCTATTTTTTTCTGTTTCTGCGAAAGCCTTATGATTAGTATCTATGATTCCACTCTGGTATCCATACAATCCACTTTTGCCCTAGCAATCTCTTATATCTCACTGCAACCTTCTTGGTCATTCAAATGTGCTAAGTGAGTTTTGAGTTTTGGTTTTATGGCCTTCATAATGACCCTTTGATCAATGAGTAATGGTCTTCCCGCCAGCCTAAGTCTTCTGTTCGTCCGTCTATAAAAGGACATACCACTCTTTCTATCCATACCAGCCACTCAGTCTCTCTAGCACATCACCCTACCGTAATTTTTGGCATGAAACTGATATTAATTTCTTACATTCTTATTGATGCATTCAGAATGCTTACTTTCACCTTACGTAGAATGTAAGGGTGTGGAACTACAAACAGTATCTTTCCTATTAATTGATACGTTCTGAGAGCTGGAGCAGTTCCTGGCATATAATAGGTGCTTGATAGATATTGTAAAAAATAACAACTGGTGGTGATGACTATGCGTTTATCTTTCACTAGTGAATTTTTAGACTCTGGAGTTAAGGACTGCAGCTCATTTATCTTTGATTCATTAGTGCCTAGCATATGCTAGAAATTCAGAAACAAAAATAAAAGCAAAAACAAAACCTGATTGTCTTGAATTGAAGAAATTGAGCAAGGATTCCTTACCAGAGTGATAAAGGTAACAGTGAATACTAATCTGTGTAAGTAAAAGACATATGAGATTTGATCAAGAAGTGCGGTGAATGCTCAAATTAAAAATATTAATACAACACATTGCCATTAATCTCTTTTAAAATATTCCACCTCTCTCTGAACGCACTGGTGTCGTTATTCTTGCCATTTTCTGAGGAAGTTCTGGAAGGTCTTTTTTGTGAGTGTCTTTAGTCGCATTGTCGGGTTTTGTCTTGACGCGATGTCCTAAATCAATTTAAAATGCTTAACTTTCATGGTCGTTTTGACTTTGGGGAGAAGCCAGGAGTTACATGGTGCCAGATTCCACGAGGAAGGTACATAAGGACACACTCTGATGTTTTTATTTGACAGAAGTTGTCGAACCGGAAGCAAAGGGTGACATGCTGTGTTGTCGTGATGGAGGAAGAAAGCATTTGCTCATTTCTCAGGTGATTTTCTACACGCAGTGTTTCTCAAATGCTCTGATAAAGGCTTCGGGTAGAAATTCACCATGGCACTGTGCCTGTGCAAAACACAGCTTGCACAATTCCATCTAATACAATCAATCTTGATCGACACACGTTTATTTTTTGCATTGGTAGAACTGAGTGATTTCCATTGAGAGCCCGAAACGTTGGTCTCAGCATCATAACCCTAGCCTCAACCTTCATTTCCCACAATGACTTTTCTTAAAAAACTGAAATCTGAAGTGGCCGTGGTCGCACGATGCCAATGAAATTAACAAAATTTCATATTAATGCTTTGTGATTCTTGAATTACAACACACCTTTTGACCTTAACTTACCATCTACTGACTGCGCTGGACAAACTGAAACTTGTCAAACAGTTACTAAGACGCAACATGCTGATTCTTTAAAGATCCCAGCCTTTCCATTGGATGGCAGTGGACAGCGGAAGTCACAGGATTCTTTAATCACAGTTAGTGAATGATAGAAGGGAGGTTGGGGACCAGTTAAGACATTGCCAAAGCCAACCTAGGAATGAAAAGTGGGTGAGTATTCAGCAGGTGAAGGAGGGAAATAGATGCGTAGTTGTGTTTTAAGAAAGTTATGCATCTAAAGTATTAGATGGCATAAATTGGACAGGGATAAACAAGGGAATAGGTTTAGGTTAGAGGTTAATGTAATGTTCTGGAATAATACAAACAAATTCAAAATACAAGGGCAAAAAATCAAAACAGAAATAAAAAGAGAACTGATGAAACATAGCATAAAACATTCCAGGTGAACCTCATTTTCAGGTCCCACAAACAAGTGGTGAGGAAAATGGACAGAGGAGGAAAGTGGAGAAATTAAAAAGGAGAAATCAAATTAGTTGTGAAAACAGTGAAGTTCACTTTAATCTTGCAAGTAATTAAAAAACAACTCCTAGAAATATTGTCTTCCAGGCATGTAGAAATGTGGATAGGGAGCTCAGAAGAGTTCTGTAGGTAAAGCAATCATGCTCAAAGAGTTTTGGAGCAAGGACAGAAGAGATCATGAGGAATTCCTCATTATTTTCTTCCAAAATCAGGAAGTCATCTTGACTTTTCTCTAACCTGCAATTCCCTGCATCCACCTAGTCACCGAATCACAATATTCCTTGTAAATGCAGTGTGCATCCTTTTCATCCTTTCCAACCCAAAACATCAAAAGAGCTTCCCAGGTGGAATCTCTTCTTACCATTTCTATACAAAAGTTTCCTGTACACAATTCTCAGCTTTAATCTTGACACTTTTGCCCAAAGCCTTCCAGATGGATGCCGCTTTTTATAATAAACAGGTAAACTCTTTAAGCATCCTTAGCAGATACTGTCTATGTATAGTGAGGCCTGTTGGTGGTCCATCTTTATTTAGTACATCACTCATGGACAGCACCGTGTAATAGACCCTAGGTTACCTGAGGGCTGGCTCTCTTGGATGACAGGTGTAGACGTGGCTCTGTGGAGAGTTCTATTTGACCACTTCTGTCACTGCTCTCAACGGCTGTGTAAGGGTCAAAATTCTCTGTACATCTCTTAAGGGCGCCTCTCTTTATATAAAAGATATTGTATCAGCTTGTAGAAAAAGGGAAATGGCTTAGTTAAAAATAAAATTAAAAGCAAGAGACATTGTGGGCTGCTGTTAGGGTGAAAGTTGATAGGGGCACTGGGAAAATTTGCTCTTAATCCTGGCAGTATGTTGTAGCTAAAGTCATTTAACCTGGTCGAAAACTTTGAAGACTAAGGAAATGGGGAACAGGCTTTAGGTTTCGGCTTAGAAAACGGTTCTCTGGAATAGTATCTCTAGTTCTACTAGTGCTGTTGAGGTCTTATGTAGTAACCACATCAATACATGTGGCTGCTATTGGAAATGTGGTTAGCCCAAATTAATATGTGGTGCAAGTGCAAAACGCACACCAAAATTTAAAGACTCAGCATGTAAAAGGACAGTGTATGTATGCATATAAAAATTTACATGTTGAGGCAGCCAGAGTGATGCAAGCCTGTAATCCCAGTGTTTGGGCTAGTTGAGTCAAGACAATAGCAAATTTGAACCCAGTCTGTGCAATGTGGCAACTTTTATGAGACTTTTTCTCAAAACAAAATTTAATAAAAAGGACCTGAATATAATAGCTCAGTGCAAAGGCCCTGGGTCCAATCTCTAATATCACAAAAAAGTTACATGTTGAAATATATTTTACTGAGTAAATTAAACATACTTTAAATTTTAATTTTGCCTATGATTATTGGCTGAGTTGTGTCCTTCTTAAAAATAACATATTGGAGCCTTAATTTCCAATGTGACTATCTTTGCAGATAATGCCTCAATTAATTTAACTACAGTAAAGGAAGCTGTTAGATTAGACCCTAATACAACAGGAATGTTATCTTACTAAGAAGAGAAAGACGCACAAAGAAAGAATGTGCATAGAGAAAAGTCCTGGTAATGACCAGTGCAAAGGTGACCATCTGCCAGCCAAGACACGATGCTGCAGAAGAACCAATCGTGCTGCCACCTTGATCTTGAAATTACAGTCTCCACAACTATGAGAAAATGCATTTGTATTGCTTGTGGCATTTGTCATGAGATCTCTAGGAGACTAATACACTTGTCTTTTTAAATGTAACTACTAATAACAATTTCAAAATGACCTACAGGGGTTGTGTTTGTGGCTTTTATTTCATTTCCATCTTCCAAATCTTCAGAGGGCAGACATTGGACAGTTTTCTAGAGGCTTAGATGATTTCACAGATGACAGCCCAGTACTCAGAGAAACATAAGGCGCAGGCTTGGCTTTGTTTTAGGAAAGACTGGAGGGGCAGCAGGAACAGACGCTGTTGGGATCGTCTCTCTACGACTTAGGCGGTCCCAGTTAACTTGCTTCATCGCCTGTCTAGGCAGGCTATGTCCAAAAACATCAACAGTACGTTTTCCTGCCTGCTTAAAATGATCATTAAGGAAATTATAAAGGTCCAATGTAACTTATCTTGGGTTAGATTTAGTGAGAGTTTAAAACCAAATATGGAACCATGAAAATAAATAAGTGACTTAGTAACAGCACCCAGTTTGCCATGGGTAAAGTGGCAGAGACGTGATGGAGGGGTATTCCAGAGTGGGAGCTTTTGGGTGGCTGGAGGCAGTTTGATAAAGTGAGTATTCAGAGATGAAGGTGGAAGGTTCATGGAGGAAGACTCAAAAGACGATGTGGCTTAATTAATATCTCTTAGGGTGTTAAAAGAATAATTATTTTGATATAATGCCTAGTGCAGTGGATGGTATTATCTTACTCCCATATCTTCTCTAATCCTGGGGACCTAGTCTTATGCTTTTTTCTAACCAAAATCCCCCCTTATTGTAAGAGGGGGTCTGATGAGGAAAGAATCTTCAGGGTGCTTTTCACTCTGTGCGCTTTCCATGAGATGTTGGGGCCACACAAGGGAGGGACTGGGACAGGACTTTAGATGGCTTCCCCAGGCATCTAATTGCCTAATTAAATTTTTCTCTTAACTCTTGGCTTCAAACAATAATCTCTCTGACTTTTCTATAGTTGGGCGTTTTTTTCA
This sequence comes from Ctenodactylus gundi, assembly GCA_004027205.1. Classification (NCBI taxonomy): domain Eukaryota; kingdom Metazoa; phylum Chordata; class Mammalia; order Rodentia; family Ctenodactylidae; genus Ctenodactylus; species Ctenodactylus gundi. The sequence continues at coordinate 105,274 of PVKB01001675.1, read as the reverse complement.
GAAACACAATTTCTTTCTCCATGTTGCTTTTAGAATTCTGTATCTAAAGGCCTTTAATAAGGATGTTGGGAAGATTCTAATCTCTCTCTTGATGTCTAGATCTTTCTTCTTGATCTTCTGGAGTGAGAAATCGGAACCAAATATTCTGAAATCTCCAAGGAGTTAATGTTTGTGCTGAGGAGTATGTATAGGAAAGGGCAGCTTTGTGAGTACTTCAACCAGGTTATAGGAACTTGAATCTAATCGTGAAGTTATTGTTGATCCAAGATTAGCAAGAGGCAAAAATAAAGACATCATTCAAAATTTCCAGTAGTTAAAAAAAAAGATTTACAAAAAAAATCATAAGATAATGAAACCTTAAGAATAAAGGACCTGAAATCAGGAAGTAAAGAGTTCTGTGGCAGTCCAAAATTCTAACTGAGGAGTGTATCTGTGAATTCCCAACTAGGTGTAAGATTACTGAAAGATACAAGTAAAAAAGAATGGAATATGAAGCATCTTTTCTTTAAAAATTATAAGTTTCACTCTCTACTTGAAAATTAATTGTAACTCAGACGCTTAAAGGAACTGATCATTAATGTTTTCACACATACGTACACAATAGATTTTTTTGGTCTACTGCAGCTTACTGACTCCTTTTCTCAAAATAAAAAAGGACTGTGAAAGTAGTAGCTCAGTGTGAAAGCCCTAGTGCAAGCCCAACTACTGGAAAACAAAAGCAAGTCTGCCTATAGGTTGCACTGTGTTCCCCCCATCCTGCTTTCCCTCCACCTTCTTTTTATAGGAAGCATAATTTTCACATTTACTTAAATAAATACACATTTTCATCTTGGATGATAGATTCCACCAGAAAACAAAAACCAGGATAAAATATGGGTACTTTCATGTATTTTTTTTTTCTTTTGATCACATCAACTTTAACATTTAGCATTGTGTACTTGATTAATAAATTTTGAAAAGTGGTACATTTTTCATTTGTTTTGGTGCCAATCCCTATTGGTTTACATGAGACAGTCAATAGGACAATTGTGTACTGGTGACAGCAATTCAACAGAGAAATGCAAGAGGGGTAGGTGAGACATTTCCATTTTATTAAGAACACAAAAATAACAGTTCATGCCGTGTGGGGTGGTGCACACCTGGATTCAAACATTCTGGGAGGCTGAGACAGGAGGATCACAAATTTAAACCCAGCCAGGTTAACTTAGAAACTTAATAAGACATGATTTCAAAAAAAAGAAACAACCAAAAAATGGAGAATTTAGCTCAGGGACAGGGCTCAGTATTCAACCCCCAGTATCACAGAAAAAAAGAAAGAAAAGAGTAATCTATTATTTTAAAAATACAATAAACTGCTTCAAACCTATGTAGATTCAAGTCTAACTGCCAGTCAATAAAACCTATCTACATAAACAGGATGTCATAAATCTTATTCCCAAAAATAATAAACTTCACACATGTGAAGTACGGAGGCTATTGTAAATGTGTGCATTTCTTTGTAATGTAGATCATGTATTCTACTTGTAAAATAATCTTTGACTGGTTTTCATCCTACCAAAATCCTGACAGATGAATTCTATTCAAGCAACTTCAGAATATTTGACACAACATAGACATTGTGAATTTATGTTTTTTTTATTCCTCCACTTGCTTCTAAAGTTAGATGTAGCAAGTGCAAGAAGCCCCTTTCCATGTACTACCCAAGTTAGTTTCGTATATCAACACCCAAATGTCTTCGAGGATCGATTACACAGGGGCCTCTGTGAGCCGAGTTAAAAGGCGGGGAGAGACCTCACTAAGTGGGATGTAAAGTGGAAAAGCAAATGAATTAGGAAACAAACGGGCACTGATTGTATATACAGACTGCTCAGCACTAAGACAATTTCAGAACCTAGGCGTGCATGCTCGATAACTCAGTTTCTGGTATGTGGTTGAGATACAGGTGCCTGATTTTCACAGCATCAGGATTAACTAGAAACTTTCTCGAGTTTTGTGGGTAGCTCATTGATTACGTAGAGCACTAAGCGACAGAGTGTTAGAATGTCTTGAAAACCGAAGTTAAACATGAGCCACGTGTTGTTAACTGTATTTGCAATTCTTCTTCGTTCACACTTTGTAATTGAAGTGCTGTTTGCTTCTTCACTTTCGTGGTAGGACAAGGACAATCATATACACTGGGACTGCCGAAACATTTGGGTGCCACTTCAAACTCTCCCAGCTACCTTTGACTTTTTTTCAGCCTGCTTTAATGAAGTCACATTAATTCCTGGAATAGATTCTCAACGGTTCCCTTTTATGGGTTTAAAAATACAAGGTTTAGAGCAAAATAACTGGAGCATAAAATCACAGGCAAAATTAAAGATGGAGGATTATTCAGGAAATTTAACATTACATTTAATTTTCTAAGCAATGCCTACTCACCCCATTTTCTTTCTTAAAATGTTAAGGAAACTTTTCTTCTATTTCATCTTTTTCCTCTGGCCCTGTTAAAGCCTGTAGTGAAGTGATAGGATATGGTTATTTGCCTGTTGACTTGAGGACAAAGTCTAGGAAACAGGAAGTCAGCCATCACAATGGGAACTAGGTAGACTTAGCAAAGGCCAAAGCAATATAATCCAGGTGAGGAGGTTCCCAGCCATGGGCTCTAAGACTCAAGTCAGGTAATAGGCATCTAGGTACATTCTTTAGTTCAATTGACTGCTTCATTTGGTTTTCTACACCAAAGCAATAAGCGTTGTTAAATTCCTTCAAAAGTGTGGTTCAAAGTCATCCATTCCTCATCTTTAAAGAACTTGTGAAGAGTAAGCACAACCGAACACCAAGTAGTATATTTACATGAAGTTGGACTGTATTTTTATCTGGAATTTAGAGCAAGGCATTTATAATTTCAAAAATCGTATTGAAACTGAAATCACTGGGGCTGGGGGCATAGCTCTGTCATTAAAGTCCTTGCCTACCACATGCAAGGCCCTGGATCCAATTTGCCAGCACTAACAAAGATTGAAAAGGCCTAGTGGGAAATCCAAATATTTGTGAGGCTAGGGCAGGAAGATTGTTGCAATCTTAAAGCCAACCTGGGCTACATAGTGAGGTTAGGATCAGCCTGGCTTATAGAGTACAGTACTGTCTCAAAAAAAAAAAAAAAAAAAAAAAAAAAAAAAAAAAAAAAAAAAAAAAAAAAAAAAAAAAA
>PVKB01001675.1:0-101984 GCA_004027205.1 Ctenodactylus gundi | reverse complement strand
TATTTCTAATTAACCACGATACTTGAAATGCACTTGTTTTATACCTTTTAAAAATCTACAGGAAAATTAAGGCAAATGTTATTTGGAGTAGTCTGCTTACTGGTCACATAACCAACAGTTTAGTTAAATTTCTGTCAGCTGAACTGTAAAAATTAAAGATCTAAGATAAAATGTGCTCCCATGCTTCAAATCTGACCAATTCTATTACGTGCACTATTGAAGTATGAAGCCTTTCTCCTTGATCAAAATGCTGGTGAGGATCTATACTTCATACATTTTTTTCTTCTTATACTAGTACTCCTTACTATTAAAAAATAGTAGGAAGGCCAAATGAAAGACTGAAACAAGCCTCTATAAAGTGACTTTTTACATTTTTTAAGTAGGTCACAGTAAGGTATATTATTCTTACTGAAAAAGTCAGGTTAAGCCTCTCAATTAGGAAAAGATGCATTTATAGAGTTCTTTCATTTTTATTGATTTTTGATGTCATTTAAAAAATGATGAATAACCACATTGTAGGAAACTGGACCCAAAGAGCATTTCTTTCCTATCTTTAGCTACTGTCAAAGAGCGTGGTTCTGGCTTTCACAGGTCCTCGTAATATTAGCTGGTGGAGCAGCTGGAATGAAGAGTCTGTGAGGAAGGGTCATTGTCTTTGACATTTATGAATATATGAGTATCCTTGTCCTGGACTCTGCTGTGCACCTGAACATAGCCCATGCCTCAGACAAAGGCAAGGTCTCTCATTTGGAACAAGGATAATCTGCTTAAAAATCTAAATCTCTTATAAATGGCTGACGTGTGCAAGAATATCATAGTACATAGCTCTTTGTAAGGCAATTTTAAAAGAAAATGATACACATTTTGCTCAGCCAAGCAATCTGAAAGTTCAAAAGGTAAGAAACACTTCTCAGCATGGAACTGTCAAGCGTATTTGAAAAGAAAGTTAATTACAATTGGCATTTCCAGGCCTTCTGCTGGCCATGGCTATCTTACTGAGAGGTGACACTAGTGACATCCATTGTGTAGGGGTTGAGAAGTAGAAAACATCAAAAAAAAAAAAAAAAAAAAAACCCTGAAGCTCTGCATTTTGTAGCATGGGGTGAACAAGCCCAGGGCACTTGTCATTTTTTGTGGGCATTTTACATCCTGTGCACGTGAAGTGATTGAGACTAAACACACTAGACCTAGAGAAAATGATGGTATTCCAAGGAGGTTATCTGGACCTGATTTTCCCATGGGAAAATGAGTGTGAAGAGCCAGTGGTCAGGTAAAGACAATTGTCCCTGCTTTGTTGACCTCACAGTTTTCCTGCATGAGCTTAGATTTCCTTCTGGTGAATTCTTGGCTACTTTTTAGCTCTAGTTTCTCTTACAGATAGAGGAGGAAAGAAAGGAAGAAAAGAAGGAAAGAAGGAGGAAGAAGGGAGAAAAAGAAAGAAAAAAAGAGAAAAGAAGGGAGAAAGTAGATAAGGAAGGAGAGAAGCCTAATAATTCAAGGGGACTGTGTTTTGACTAGATTCCAAAGAAATATAATATCGCGTGGGTGATCTTTTATGTGTTTCCCACCTGTTAAGGACATGAAATGCTGGTTGGGTCCTAAAACACCCTTGGCAAAGCCAAGAAAACTGTAATTTATTCTTGTGTTGACCACTAACTAGTTACCTCAAACAGCCATGTCTATGCCATCAATTGGCTAGAGTTTTGGAAATACAAAAGCTAACAGAAAAAAATAGGCCTTCTCCTAGAAGCATTAATTTTATTTGAAGTTTGGGGAAAAGTATTTGATCTTGTAATATGTGTACATGTTGTGGATACAGAAAGTGAATATTTGCTCCTATAGTTCAGGTAAATGATTATGTGTCAAGCTGAATGATACACAGATTCTCAGAGCGCAATTTTCACTTCTCCTGCTAGGATCCTCTGTGGAGACTTTTAAGAATCACTGAGTCCTAAGGCTATACTTAGTACTTGGAAGTCATTGTTTAAATATTGTGGCAATGTGCAATTCCGACAACTTGGATATTCGCTTAATGATATCTACATTATGATTTTCACGAACACTTTTATCTCTTTTAACAAGAAGGAGCAAAAGAATACACAATGGAGAGCTTCCACCATTCAGAAAGTTCTAGGCATGTAAAGTCTGAAGACAACGAAGCCAGCCGTAAGGCCAAACACAGGGCAGGAAGACCGGAGATGCAACAGTACGGGTTAGCCACCCAACTATGAGGGTGCTTAGAATACATTATATTTTCAGCAATTATTACTCAAATCACCAAATTATCCAAAATATTATTTTTACAATGCTCTCTTGGGGGTAAGCTCATGTGGCTATCGTCATTTGGACAAGAAACTAATGACTTCATGACTTTTTTGATGTATAGAAAATATTCATTTAATGTATGCCCTGACACCATTTTACTTTTATTGGATAACTTTAAAGAAATACAAATGAGTATTGACTTATTATGGACTTTTAGCTTCACGGATACTGTAAATTTTCAACAGTTTTTAACGATGCGATCCCTATGAAAGTGTACTCCACAGTGACAAGTGAAATGCACTAATTTTCAGCCACACTTTGGAGTTTGTTGAATATTAACTATGCAGTTGCAAAATATACCTGAACAATAAGTTAAAAAAAAACATGTCCATGCATTTTCACACAGTTTTTATTAGTTTTCCTTGCATAAGTATTAAATTTGAATGTGTGATCTTAAAATTTCTGCTATGAGCAGTTATATTATCACACAATCTCCTAATGATATTTTACCTAAATGAAAATTCCTTTGAACAATATAACAACAAAAGATGCAAGCCATATTTAAAAATTTTTAAATGTTAAATGGTCATATAAATTCTAGAAAATGACACAATCATATGTATTTTACAGATACTATATATGAGCACTATTAAGATACCCAACCTCAAAAGAAATGTGTTTATTCAGTTTCCTATGGATTATGCTAATTTGAGTCTTGCATATTCCTCCACAGAACAGGTACAAATTTAACCACAGGTTTGAAGGAAGGATATTCATGGGACAGTCCTACCTTGGTACTTAACTGACTTGAAACTTCCTAAATTTGCTACTCCCTATATTTTGACGTGACAATTGTGTCCTGGTACTCATCACTATTTTGATACTTGAGTGCCAAATATTCCACCATCAAGTACTCAACAGGCTAGAAGTTGTTGGTATTCAATTCCCTGTGACGTACCATTCTTTCCAGCCAAAATAATTTGTTTAGTATTCATTGCTTTTGATACTAACAGTGCTACCTGGAGCCTATTCACCATGATTACTCAGGTACCATACTCCTAGGAATGGAATCATCAGATCTAATGACAACTGTTGGCAGGCCAAATGAAGTACTCTGTGTATATTGAGACGGAGTATGTACAAAGTTAATCTGGTTCACTCAGCTGTGGGAACGTGATAGATAACGAAGAAACCAGCAAGCAATATCTTGAGAAAGTTAAGATTCGAACTCATTGTCTCTGGATGCCGATTTATAAACGTTTGATGTATTTGCTCTTCTTTTAGGGAGTAATAACAACATTAATTCATTCTGTGTTTACTGAGCACCTACTATTGGCCAGTAATGGTTCAGACCCTGCAAGTACACCATTGAGAACACAGTAGCAGGTGAAATACTTTGTTCCCAGGGAATGCGCATTACAATGAAGAGATAGTCAATGAGAACCCGAAATAAAGCCCTCGCTTATCAGATTGAGATGTGTGCTAATTCTCCCTCAATCACACGCCTTATTGAGGATGATAGGTGTGTTGGTGTGTGAATCTCAGGGTCTTCAGAAAAGTTGCTAGTTGGAGTGCTCCATCACCATAGAAAGACCTCAAAGTTGGGGGAGGAGAGAGACAGAGAAATTTTTTTTTGGTCAAATAGAGTAAAAGTTATATCCTAATAACACATCAAATCTATTTCAATCTTGTTTAAAATATTTTCTTGAAGTATTTGTATTCAACTGAAATGCCAAATATACTCTCTAATATCTAATAGATTTGAAATATGAAAATACAATTTTGTAACTTCAACTATATTCATGATGCCTTAGGCAAAACTTTAATAGACTTCTAATTCTCATATCTGGTATGTATACTTCAATTTGGAGTTTTTCTTTTTTCTTTGACTTTGGAGAAATTTTTGTGATGTTTTAAAAAAAATTAAAAATGAATTTCCCCTCTCGGTTATGGCTGGGAGTCTTTATTATCATTTTGGTGGCAGGGGAAGCTGTAGTGAGTCTGTTACAGTCAAGTAGCAGCTACCAGTGAGGGCACAGATGATCAGCTTTATACTTCCGTGCTGCTGAATTCAGCCAACAGCCTACTCGTCATGAGTATAACAGATTTTTCTGCTATTCGGACCACTGGGAACCTTATGAACCAGCTACTCCTAACCTCCTTCTTTTGACAAAGTGCCAGCATTGTTAACATCTAGGGAGCAAAGCACCAGAGTCATTTGCCACTACAATAAGCTTACTTTTGGAGTGGAAACAAAAACCCAAAGAGAAACAGCATTTCTCTAAAAGAATGGTAATTTTTCATTGTTCCAGCCCCAAAATAGTAATATACTTATCCTCAAATATAATTCTCTCTCTCTCTCTTCCCCCTTTAAAAGGATTATTTCTCAAAAAGGATTATTTCTCCCTTACTTAGATAATTTTATAATTTTAGATTTGGAAGAGACTTATCTATTTTAAGATGAACTAAAAACAAGTTTCAACGACTGGGTTAAGACCTCAAAGCTAGAGGAGAGCAAGACTGGTGTTCAGTTCCAAGATCCTGATTTAGAATCTAGTGATTTTGTGAGTCTCCCCTTGTTACAAATAGAGATTTTGGGTTATGTAACTTGAATTGTATTTGCATTGTATAATTCTGTTACTTATATGTTTAGGCATCATGATTTGATTGAGCTGGTCAAATTACTAGACTAAACCTTCACTAAGGACAAATTAGCTTCCCATAATTGTGTCATGATTCTAACTTCAGTTTCTAAGACATTGCCTAGGACATGTGTTTCAAGATTATGCATGTAGGAGAATACTAATGGTGGTCAAATCTGTGCATTAGTGAGTGGTATCCAATTAACTATTGTGTTGACAAAACCAAACAGAAATATTATGAATTCTACTGGAAAAACCAAGCTCATTTGCTGCAAATAAGCCTCAATAAGTCATAAACAGTACAGTCAATGCTGGAAAAATCATGTGGACATTGAGACTATGTATAAGCCTGACAAAATCCTCAAAGGGTAATAGGAAGTATAATTAAAATAAACAAATTGTAAATAAGAATCAACAATAGCTAAAACATATTTTATGTTTATTTGAGGAAGTAGGCTATATATATATATATATATATATATATATATATATATACACACACACACACACAATTTTCTTTTGCCTACATATTAGTTTCATCATGTGAGTACTACAGGTATGTTTTCCTTTCAAAAACAGAAGCTAAAAATCTAGGAAAGTCAAATCCCTTGTCTGAAATTAAAGGAAATCACAAGAATGGCTGGAAAAAAAAGGAAAGGCGTGGTCTCACTATAAGTTCAATTCTCTTTCCCTTTAGACCATGCTGCTTCTGGTTTGGTTTAATCAAAATAATAAAATCAGTCAATAGGCCACTAGCTGGGCTTTAAACACTATTTTAGGAAGAATAAAAAAGCGCAAATCGTCTCTGTTTTTGAGTCTTCACAAATGAGGAAAGGAATTCAAAGCTTTCGTTTCATTGATATTTGAAACATGACTGTTTAAGGTCATACCTTGGTTGTGGAGCAATGGAGGGAAGTACAATTGAAAACAATGACGGAATTTTCAAAACCCACAGAAAAGATCCAGGGTGCCCTGGAATCAAACGTGAGCTGGAACAATCGCCAGCAGCGACGGGGGACAGAGTGGCACAAAGCTGAGGGCTAACTTCTGCCATTAAACTCACATGCGTGGTCTCTTTTGAAAACAACCTGGGCTTAGACAGGACTTCTGAAGTCAGCCCCCCCCCCCTTTTTTTCCCACAGAATTAATTTATCGTCGACATCATGAATCACAAAAACACATTTTTTGCTTGAACACAGGCATGAGATATAATTCACTTTCTTTGTTGCTGTCCAGAAATGACCTTCAAAGCACTTTGGACACAATTGTCAAACAAGCATGATTTACTCTACGTGGGATGTTTTTGCTCAAAAGTAAGGATCTTCTTTGTATTTTCCTCAGAAAGGATGACTGCGTTTCTTTCCTCCTCTTCTGCAACCCTCTGCCCTGCTCACTCCCACACCCCCACACAAAGACACTCCTTAATTGTATTACTGTTAGGCTGACCTCCAACCCCAGCTAAAACGAGGACAAGGCTAGTTTTGTGTTTCGTGGGATAACAATTTATGAGCAATTAAAAATGAAGAGACACAAAGCATTCATCACAGTCTCAGCTAGACAGGCAGCTGAGGTCAAAGGCTCTAGCAATGAAGTGTGCACAATATATTTTTATTTCTGTTTTCACTAAGAAGGAAACGGGTTAGCTAAAAATTATGGCATGCAGCCTCCAGTTCAAAATAGGTGCACTTAATCTTTGGAGACAGTTCACGCTTGGCCAGATAGGTTATGACAGCGCATGCAAAGACACACACACACACACACACACACACACACACACACACACACACACACACACACAAAACCTGACCACCGTGCAAGATGATGTGTGAAAGTGAAACATTTTACTAGTCCAATTCACGTACAATTTCTACAAGAAAAATGTGTGGAATAAATATTCATTATGATTTTATAGCCAAGTACACAATATTTCTTTCCTCTTGCCCCTATTACGGAAAACAAAATAGAAGATTTTAAGGTATAATTCCTCTTGGCAGATTTCTCAATCTGTTTGGAATGACATGAGAGCCTTATAATTTTATTCTCCTGGAGCTAAAGTGGTGTATTACATGAAAGTTGAGATTAACGTCTTGCATGCTGAGCTTCAGTCGGTGTTACATATCAACGCACTACAGAAAACACCCCTCCCCAGAAAGCACTCGGCTTTTAAATTTTGTTTCTTTCTTCAAACACTATGCTATCCAAATTTGACACTTGTCTTCTGATCCAAGGTCTTGGCCTGGCATGAGTAGAAATATTGGCACACTGACTGTTAGGTTATGTTATTAATCGATGTCGTGGCTGTTTTGTAATGTGTCCAATTTCTAATAGAAAAAAAAAAAGAGGCCGTAGCAAGGGCAGCATTGGTTTTTATTTTGCCATGTCAGACTAAACGAGCACCAAATGGTAATGATTATAAAATTCTTAACCTGAAAGGAGTAGAGAGTTCACTTTCGTAAGAGAGCCTTTTATTTTCTCATCAGCGATTCTATTTTAAAGTAGAATATATTTTAAGAAGAAATTCCATTTGTACCTAAATTACATATTTTGCAAGAAGATAAAGATTGAAAGTTGTCAGTTAATTTATATTATTAACATATGGAGAACATATGACGTTTCTCTCTGTTGGCATTCTGAAAGAAATTAGTCATTTCAAAATGTTATTTAAAAATAAATTTAGCTTGTTGATCATTAAAATGTCATTAGACAGAGGCCCTACTAAAAATACACAAAATACCAAGTATTGGCAAAATGTTACAGAGGCTGAAACTCTCACACATCACTAATGAAGGTTCAAAATGGTACAACCACTTTAGAAAATTCTTTTGTGGTTCAGTAAGTTAAATATTTTTTGACTCATGCCGAGATTTTGACTTAAAATGAGTGGAAACCTGTTTATACACAAAAAAACTTGTACACAATTGTATACAGTTGCTTTTCAGAGCAGTATATTTTTTGACATAATTCATATTCATTTGAGAAATAACTCCATCTAGTTTAACACAATTGTTCACAATTTGGGTGACTATTATTGATTGGTCTGCTGAAATCAGTTTTATTGAAAATTTCTTATTGGTTTTACTGAAAATGGTATATACTTCAAAATAAAGTATACCCCTAAAAGAAAAAAAAAAGGATACAAGTTTGAAAAAGACATGCATAATTCTTCAGGGGAGAGACTTATTTTCTCTTTGGGAGTGTTCAAGAAGTCAGAATATAACTGTGGAAGGATCTAGTTTATCTACTCTGTGGCCTATCCCATGACAGAAACAGGTTTTGGAGGAAAGATTATCAGGACTCTGATTGATATTATGAAGATTTAAAGTCACGTGTTGGTTCAGTAAAATCGAGCTAATCCCATCTGAAAAGAAACAGCAATCTCCATTCTGTCTACCTGTCAACCTACACAACGAGAGAGTTTACAGTGTTACCATCCACAACAGGCTTACTTTCTCCCAGCTCACCTCGTTTGTAGGGACAGGAGACATCCCTGAAGACCATATACTTCCTACCGCAAACCCTGTCCTCCGCTATTCCTCTGAGTGATCTTAATTTATTATTTTGAAATCACAAGTCTATGTCTCATAGTTCTTACTTCTTTAAAGGCATACCCAAATATCTTGTTGATTATGTGTGTGTGCACATGCACACATGCACACCCCCCCACGAATCCTATATAATTGTCAGTAAGAGTGAAAAAATATAGAAAATTGCAAATAAAAAATAACAAAATCTTTTTTTCCCAATCCTGCTATCCAGTGATCACCACTGACGACATTTTAGTACTTCTAATTGTTTTCTTCTATTCATTTTTGAGTAACTGCATACACTCTTTGTTTCCCCTTCAGTCTGTCAATATCAGAAATTACGTTGATTCATCTTTCCAAGTTAAGCCAAGTTTGAGTCCAGCAATATTTGTTTTCTGGCTAGCACATCAGTTTCTGTTTTTCATTCATCCTTTCTCATCTTCTTTATTGAATCACATACTTCACTTTTCTATTTTAGCTACTTATTGACTTTTTATATATTTATTCATGACTTTTTTTACTGATTTTCCTAAAGATTACAATATGCATTTTTCTCACAATTTGTTTACAGACCATTTTAGAAAAATATTAAACCTTACAGTGTAATGCTATTTGCTCCTATTCTTGGCACTCCTTGTTATCACTTCCATGTATTTTATAAATTTTTGCAATAAACAATGAGTAGTTAAAACATACATAAGCTAATAATTGATGCATCTATTTCCCAGCTGAGTATGAATTATTTCAAATATTTTTAATACTGTGTAAAATGTACCATTAGAATCATGTAGGTCTTTTTGCAGATGTTTTTACTCATCATAAGTAAAAAATTTTGTTTCCATTTATCTAAATTATTAAACTTATCAAGGAGTTTTCCAAAGTGTTTGCACAGGGGCTGGAGGAATGGCTCAGCAGTTAAAGTGCTTGCCTAGCACTAAGTACCTGAGTTCGATCCCCCAGTACCACAGAAGCTGGGCCTGGTGGTGCACACTGTAATTCTGGCACATGGGAAGCTGAGACAGGAGGATTGTTATGAGTCCAAGACCAGCTTGCGCTCCAAAGTGAGTTTGGAACTAGCCTAGGCTATAGAGGACGACCTCATCTCAAAACAAACATAAACACAAAACCTAAAGTGGTTGTACAATGTGTGAGAGTTTCAATTCCTTCAAATCTTTGTCAATACTTGGTATTTTACATCTTTACATTTGCCTTTTTAGTGGAAGCAAATGTTAGCACCTATGGTTTTAATTCATATATTTTCTTGATGATAAATAGTACTAAGCTTGTCTTCTTGTGTTTCTTTTCTATTCATATGTCTTTTAGATGAAGTATACATTAAAATCTTTTGGCTATAGTATTTATTTATCTATTTATTTATTTTGAGACAGGGTCTTACCCTATAGCTCAGGCTGATCCTGAACTCACTATGGAGCCCAAGATGGCCTTGGACTCACCACAGTCCTCTTGCCTCAGCCTCCTAAGAGCTGGGCTTACAGGCATGTACCACCATGCCTGTTTACATGATGCTGGGGAATTGAACTCGGGTACTTAGTGCTTTTGTCTTAGAGTTTTCTAGGCAAGCACTTTAGCCACTGAGCCATTCCTCCAGCCCCTGGTTATATTTTTAATAAGTAGATTAGTGCATATGAAGTGCTCTTTACATCATAAGGACACAAGTTCTTTAAAGGATGTTTGTTTTACATATGTTTTCTTCCAATTTGTAGCACATGTATTCTTTTTCACAAGACTACTTTCAAAAGGACCAAAGGTTTTAAATTTTGATAAATTTTAATACACAAATTATGCTTTTTCTTCCTTGTAAATGTTGGGATGCTTGTATTCTGTTTGAGGAATCTGTGCTAACACAAAGTCACATAGAATTTTCTTTATGAAAATTTATAGCTGTAGTTTTCATATTAAGATGTATAGCTCATTTCAAGTGAACTTTGGTATGAGTACAAAGGTTTAGTTTTTGCACTTTTTTGTTTTGTTTTTTCCAAAAAGGATAAAATTTTCCTAACACCATGGCATTTGTTGAAAAAATTGTCATTGTCCCACATATCTTTTTGTTGAAGAGAAAGTGACCAACTTTCTATTTCTATTCCTCACTGATGTATACATCTACTTGGCTAAAATTTAGCCCTCTTCTGATAACTGCAAGCTGATATGAACTATAATACCAATTACTGTATAGAAAATTATTCCACAATATAGTAACTTCACAATGATAATGTATTCTCTCAGAGTTTGTGTGGATTATAAATTGTCATAGAACATAGCAGTGTGCTTTGTGTCCCTTCTGCAATAACTAGTGTCTCAGTTCAACTAATCAAAGCACACGGGCCTAGAATCATCTGAAGACTTAGCTGCAGTTTGAAGTTCACTTCTAGAGTTGGTTACTAAGTTGGCTGGCGATTTAGTACTGGCCAAGCTGCCTCTTCCCCAGTACAGACCACTCCAGAGGGATGTCTGTGCTTTGCCGTGACATGCTGGCTGGTTTTCCCCAGAACAGGTGAACGGAGAGAGGAAGGCAGAAACACCATGCTTTCTATGATTTAGCTGCAGAACACACGCCATCATGCCCCCATTGTCCATGATGAACTGAAAGAAAATCAGCCTTCACTTTTTGACTGGAGAAGTGTTAAAAATTTGCAAACATATTTTTAAAATTCTGGAATTTTGGTTGGCATTATATTGAATCTGTAGATCCATTTGGAAAGAAATGACACTTTAACAATATTAAATATTTCTGTGGACACAGAATATGTCTCTAGATGTGTAAGTTTTTAAAATTTCTTCCAAAATACTTTATGATTTTAATGAGAGTTTTTAAAAATTATTTTGCTAAGTTTGTGCTGTTTGTCTTAAAATTTTGCTATATTCTTTTAAGTGGTATACTTAACATAATTTCTAGTTGTTTGTTGTTGATACATAGAATTAACTCGGATTTCTAATATTAGTTTTAAAATCTGTAACCCTGCTAAAATTGTTTAGCTCCAGTACTTTCTCTGTAGAGTCACTGAATTTTTTTATGTACGCACAAGTAAAATCTGCTACTAAATTTAAACAGTGCAGGTTATTCTTAAACTTGTCAGGCAATATACATATATTCTATTCACACAAAATATTTGCTTTTGCACTTAAGCAAAAATCTTTTTAAACTGAAAACTTTTAGAGCTGGAAGAAAATAAGATAATTGAAAACTGAAAGTCTAAAGCCCTTACTCAAAGTCACACAGCTAATTATTTTATAAGGTGCAAGAAACTATGTAGAGGATAACACACAAGCAGAGTGAGTCCTTCATTTGTCCATTTGTACTTCCAGAAAATACGATCTGGTCACCAATTTCGGGGCAGGCACAATGCTGCACAGTGCCTGCTACTATATCTGAAGCAGAATTTTTTTTTTTTTTGCATCCTTGTTAATTCTTGCTCGCTGTACTGCTGCTCCTGGCATAGAAATGAGAATATTCAGAGTTCTAAGGCTAATTTTCAAGGACTCACATATCGTCTGTTTCCGTGCTCTAAGACCATCCAATGGATGTATTTTCACAGTGAGTACAACATGCATTTCTAACAGTGCCCTAAATACAAGCCCAATTTGAATAATATGCAAGGTAGAAAGATACGGAAAATATTTAGGATTGCCTGTGCTTCTTAATGAAGAGAATGCTACAGTTTAATGTGCCTCGCTTATAAAACTGTGACAAGGGCTGGGGCATAGACAGCGACTGGAGCACGTGCCTAGGGAGAGCAAAGCACCAGGCTGGATCTGAATCATGCAACAGTGGGGTATGGCAATGTGTGACTATAATCCCAACGCTCTGAAGGCTGAGGCATGAGATTTACATTGAATTTTAGGCCAGCTTAGACAGTGATGTCAGGATCATCCAGGACGATAGAGTGAGATCCTGTCTCAAACTAACTAAATAAATATAATGAATCTGCCTACAGCACAGCAATGTTCAAAGAATCTCTTTATGTATAACTAAACTTTTATTCAAACTCACATAAATACTGATGACTTAAAATATGAAAACAAGAATGGTGCCTAGGGAATTGGGAAACAAACAATGGTGACTCGTTCCCTGTGTCACATCAGACTTGAACCCTGTCATTCTCAACTCTAGCTGCATCTTAGAACCATCAGGAAACTTTGAAAGATATGTAGTTGCTAAGGTTCCACCATAAGAGTTTTTGATCTAAGTCATCTACAGAGAGACCTGAAGCAACAGATTTTTTTTTTTTTAGAAGAAGAAATGGTGTCTCTCTCAAGTAAGTATATTATGGTGCCATATTAGGGAGCACTGTTAAAGATAACTTCTGAAACAAGTTTAGAAGGACAAAAAAGTGACTTTTGTGCTAAGATAAAAGAATTTAACTTTTGCAGTGAAAGGGAGTGCAATATAAAATTAGAGCTAGCTTAAGATAAGGACTATCAGTAGATGCAGAATGGGGATGTGTTAAATATGCTTGTGTGTGGTGTATAGACGTCAGATAGAAAACCAGTTGGAAGACGGTAAATGTATGAAACAGAATTAAAACTGGAAAAATATAAAGAAAAGGAAAACAATTCTTCTTGATAGAAACAGGAAGCATCTCTTCTACTTCCTCTAACTTTTATCTCATTTAAATTTGATTACATGTTGTCTTTCAAACTTCTTTGCATATGTGGGGTAACGCAGTAAAGGAGATATTTAATTATTCATGTTAAAATATTTTTCGCAAAATAATCTACCAGAGAATAAATTTTACAAATGTTTTGATGAATACTTGAAAAACATTTAAAAATTTGCTAACATATCTAGCTCTTACAAAAATCATATAATCACAGGTGCCCACAGAGCAATATGCCTTTTGGAAAAGAGTACATGATCTATACTTTATAATTAAAGACCCTAACATGACTTCATATCAAAGATAAAATTTGAAAAAGTCATTTCTAGTGTGTGCCTGCTCTACAAGTCTCAGCCGTTCTAGTCACAAAAGGTGTTCTTATCACATTAAGTAATTTGCTCTTCTTGGACTTACAAGATCTAAATCGAAATTTAATTCTTATAAAATAAATAAATGGAAATCAAAACTACTTTCTGGCTCTAACCCTATTGACTATATTTCAATTCCTAAATTATGTGTTTGTCCTACTTTTTTTTTTTCCTGTGTAGAATATTGACCTAAGAAATCCCATAGACAAGCAATTCTGGTGTAACCCTTCTCTGGGGAAGCCCGTGACCACACAGTAGATGCTCTGAACCTTCACTACCAAATTCTCCTTCCCTTCACATTGCTATTACGCCTGTAGCTGTCATCTTAGAAACAATTGATCAATGTCTGTGTCCTTGACTTGACTGTTTGCTCTCTGGTGGTAGGAATTGAATGTTTTCTTGCTTACTTGCATAATTTTTAGTTCTTAGAGAAGCACTGGACACTGAATAGATAATCCAGATCTGATAATCAATAAAATAGAAAGTACACCGGTTTCTGTTGTATAACAGAGATCATTTAACATGGGCAAATATCATGACATGCAACAAAGTGGGGAAGGATGAATTTGGAGCTAAGCACTAACAGCCTAATCACAAGTACACCTAGAAAAGTATCTAAAGACACAGAAGTCATAAAATACATATAGGTAGAACAAATAAGTGAGAGAGTCAGATAAACCAAATGGCGACAAAAACAGACAAGGAGAGCTAAGAACCAAAAAGTATTTTGAACATCAAGATAAAAAAAATCCTACAGTGAAAAGGTACCCTATAGAATGGGGAAAAATTGTGATTGATACACCTGATAATCTCTGAAATACGTAAGGAACTTTAACCACTGAATCACGAAAAGGTCAATAACTCAATTTGAAAGTGTGTTAAAGCATGGAATGGATGTTTCTTCAACAAGACATGCACATGTTGAGCAAGTATGTGAAAAAAATTAACATCACTAATCAGAGGAATGCAAATCAAGACCACAATAATTTGCCTCACCTGTTAGCAAGTGTGGGCAAGGATTTAAAGATATTTGAGCCATTACACACTGTTAGTGGAAATGCAAAATACTGTAGCTACTAAGAAAAACAGGGTGGAAATTCTTCACAGACCAAAGATGGAATTACTGTATGACTGAGCAATCAAACCAATTGAAGGAGAGCCTGGAGAAATGGAGCATTCCTGTGTTGATTATTTACAACAGTCAAAATGTAGAAATAACCTAGATGTCCATTGACAGGTTACTGGATAAGAAAATGTGATATATACATATAATGTACTATATTGCCTTAAAAACAGAAATGTTGCAATGTTTGAGAACATGTCTTAAACTTGACATTGTCTTAAGGGGAAATATAAGTTACAGGAAGCCAAATAGTGGCATCACCCATATGAAGCATCTAGAATAGTTGCAATCACATAATCAAAGAGTAGAACAGTGGTATGAGGGCTGGAGGAAGAGAAATTGATAGTTACTAATCAATAAGCACGAAGTTTCAGGTATGCAAGATGAATGCTCTAGAGCTCCAGTTTGGACTGCACCATCTTAAAGTACTAAAAAATTCGTGTTCTTACTGCAACAAAATAAAGAATGACTTCAAAGTAAACAGGTAAGGAGCAAAGACAGGAATGCACCCATGAGACCGTGTAAGTAAGCAGGCTACAAGGTGATTATCTGCTTGAACTCCAAGTTCAACTCCAACACCATTTATCTGGATATTTCCAAGGTGGGACTCAGTGCTAACTGCTCTGTGTTGTAGATGCCTTATACATACAGCGTGGTGTTGGATGTTCTACTACCCAATGTCTTTTTCAGCTTTTACGTTGCTTCTCTTGAGATGAATTTGTAATGTTCCTCAAGCAGTTTTGAACTGCTTACATACTCCAAGTCTGGTGATATGCCGAACGGGAGCAAGTGTCTGCCACAACTAGGAGCAAAAGCTGTTAAGACACATAAGTGAAAGATAATAGAGACATGAAGTCCCAACCACAAGGATAATGTTATGATTCACTTTTGTTTTTATTCTTAATTATTTATAAATGTTCATATTTTATATGATTTATTGATTTGCACTTGAGAGATATACTTACTTTTTGATTTCCCTTTGAATGCTACAAATGTGAGACCTGGTACTCTCAATCTTGAATTGCTGGCTTCTGTCAGCAGTTACACATAATGGACTAATGTGTATAGTGTATGTATTTCTATCTCAGACTGTGTAAAAGGAGATGTGTGCTCAGAATTTGAGTGAGAAACACACACACACACACACACATACATACATACATACATATATATGACAATCTTATTTCATTCCTTTGTTAGAGGGGTGACTAGTTATTAAATGTCATCAAGCCTCAGTTTATTTTTCTGTGCAATTATTTCATTATTTCTCAGTCTTAACTGAGATCAAGATTATTGAAAGGGTCTAGCCCAGCATTTGCTGCGAGGCAGGGGCACAGTAATCATTAACTATTTTCAATTCTGTTTGTTTCACAATTGGGCAGTTAGGGCAGAAAAGATGAGGTAGGTGTAGGTGCTGAGTGCAGGTGCACCCTAATTAAAGCTTTGATTCTAAAGTCCAGGCCAGAGAGAGGTGAGCTGGGTAGGAATGGGTTAAAGGAGTTAACAGGCTGCCCAGCTGGACCAGTTCTCAATCAAGGACCTGCATAAAAAGCCAGCAGGAGCAGAAGCAGGGGCTGGCCACGCTGAGAGTGCCTTTGGAGGCCAGCAGCTGAGAAGTTGCTCATCTTTTGGTTCAGCCTGTTGTCAAACCCTGGAGTGGGGGGGGGGGGGGGGGGGGGGGGGGGGGGGGGGGGGGGTGGGGGGGGGGCTGGTAAACTGGATGGTCTTTGTTAAAGCCCTGAGAGAGAGGAGGGCAGTGTTTTATGTTGAGCCTGGACAAATAAAAGACCAACCTGAACCATCTGGTTCTGCAACATATGGGAAACACAGATTTCTATTGCAGATGACCAAAATATTAGTCTATTGAATCTTAAGGCATTTGACTATCAGGAAGAATTTGAATAATGGAATAAATAGCTCTTAGAATGGTGACTCTTACAAGAGGAGTGTTGGGAGAAAAGGTTTAGTTGTTGCAAAGTGCTTACCGGTTTTGGTACAATGCACTTCATTGTGCAGCTCCCGATTGTTAGGAATATTAATTCTCTGATACTTACAAGTATTGCTGCTTGTGTGAAAGAATTGCTCCAGCAGAGGAGAGAATGAGGTCAGGAAAGTGTTATCCCTGACCAGGAAGGATCAACTTGCCCTGGGATCCTGCTTTTATGTTTAAACTCTGTGATTGACCCATAGGGAAATAGAAATTAAATTCAATAACCAGAGCCTGTTTTTAATTGTTCTCAAAATGCCTATGGAATGTTGGTAGTTAGTTTTAAAATGAATTAAATCATTTCAGGATTTTTTGTTTTGTTTTTGAAAAACTGTTGTCTTTCTGGTTCTTTTGAGGGTGGTATTCTTCAACTGTTAGTAAAACAAAGGGGCAAAATTAATGTGAAATTCAACTATGACAGTAGACTGAGAGAGAAGTGGCATAGATTAGTAATTTCCATTCTAAACAAAGTGTTATTCAAAGTTTGCCCTGGAAAAGAGCAGAAGAACAACTCGTGAAAAGCCAAGTGGACATAGGGCAGCTAAATGCTGTAAGACATTTGCCAAACTCTTAAGAGTCTTTCAGTTTAACCCAAGATTGAGGGCTGACTAGCGAAATTAGAGAGCTGGTTTTTAAATGGTGGGGTAAATTCTAACATATCTAAAAGTGAGGCTGCCCATAGCAGGACAAAAATTGGGCATTTGGTGTGACTTAATTGTGCTGTGAAGAATGCTAAGTGACATCTGCAGAGGCAGAAGGGTGACCAGTGCCAATATTAACCAAGTGTTTAACTAAAGAGGCCCAGAAGAACCACAAATATTCACAAGAAGTTAATGGGCAGCATCCTGGAAAAGTAAAAATACATTTTAGAGGGAGATGGAAACTGCACATGTTCAACCTGAGCAGGCTTTGCCGTAACAGGGAGCAGTCGAGTCCATAATAATAATGTCTGGTATTTATTAAGCATCTGTCTTCGGGGATTTCAAAGTGCTTTGGGTGTGTATTATCTCATTCAGCTCTGCCCCCTTTTGTCTGGCGTGGCCCGAATAGTGGGAACTGAGGATGTGTCCAGCGTACCGGCTGGAGAATCTGTCATGTGTTTAATGACACAGAGGCAAAGTGTCTGGGGCAAAGGGCATTTCAGGGAGCAAAGAGGCTCATTGATTTTGCGTTCTGAAGTTTCAGCTGGAAAGAGGGCTGTGGCTATTCTCAGTTTGGTTCTGTGCACACGATTTTGATAAAGGACGAGGCGGTAAGATGGACTGAGAAGAGGTATTATTTTGATGAAACTGAGGCAGATAGGGTGAAGTGGCCTTCATTGTCACCATGCAAATTTGGGGAAGCAGAGTAAGCCTTTCTCATGAGTCACTCTGAGATTTTAGACAGGGTGTCTGCATAATAATGTCCCCTAAGTTGAGGGTGACAATCCTCCCATGGGTCATGGAGCAAGGGGAATCGAATAGGGAGGATAGTGCATCCACTCAAATCTGCCAGGCCATCCTAGAGGGATGTTAAACCTGGAACTCCTCCTTATGAGACAGAAAGAGGTAAAGTGGAGTAAAAGCACAGTTGGAAAGGTTAACTTAGTGATGTTTAGGAGTTAGGGCTGCTAAGTCTACAGGTTGGGAAGAAAATGTTGAGAGTGAACATTATAAATCTGGGAATGAAATGAAAACCCTTTCCTTCAGAACAATTTTTTAGACAATAACTCACACTAAGCCCATTTTATATTTTTGGTTGACAGTAGAATTGCATGTATAATAAGATACGTCCCTGCTTTCAGCTGGCAGGGCAAATCTTGCAAGCTACAATCATGATTTGATCAACACCTACCTTGTAAGGATTTGTGTGTTGGTCTTTACCTATACACATCCAGGGATGACTAGAAAGGATTAAACGATGCGTGATTCTTCTAGGAAAGCAAGTTCAAAGACTCATAGTTGAGACTTTCTGCCAAAAGAAAGTGAATAACCTCACAAAATCCATAGTTAGTCTCTTTCCAGAAGTGTCAAATCATAGCAACCCAAGTTTGTACCTTCCTTAGAGTCCCCACCCATCCACAGGACAAATGGCTGAAGAGAAAGTGTAGTAATGCAGAAAAGTTGGTCAGTTTTGCTGATTTGTATGAAGTCATACAAATCTTTAAATACATGCATTCAGGAAGAGCTGATAGAAGAACTTTCAGAAATAAGCACGGTTGTGATTGCTTCAGGAAGGACCTTCTGTAGCCAATTTAAGCCATTTCCTGCAAGATTCTGTAGTGGCCTTGAACGCATCCCCTCTCTTTTTACCCATAGTAAAAACAACTGATTAGACTAAGGGAAACAACAGTCAAACGGCCTCACTATACAGAATGCATAGAGACAATTAATGAAATGTGATCAGTCTCGACATTTTTCATATTGCAAGTGGAAACGTGCGTAAGATCTTATTACCTAATAAACTCTGGAGCACACTGACAAATTCTGAACACAGTGCTAACTGTTCTGAGGCACACATATCTCCGTCTATTCCAGATTTTTTATTAAACACATACAAAATGCCCCCAAACAATAGGTAGAGCTGCTCACATGCCAAATCCCATTAATAACATGTTATAATGGGTCTCTTATGAAGTGGTTTTTTTCATCCCTGATCTTGCAGATTTTATCCAAAGCATGCTGACCTCCCAGGGCCAAGCCAGGGAGACTGTGCTCAATTTCTAAACATCAACAGGACCGCTCAGACATGAAATCGCTGTGTCCAAAGAAATAAAGCCAGCTCCTTGCTGTTTTAAAAGAAGCCCCTTCTGTGCTGTGTGTGTGTGTGTGTGGGGGGGGGGGGGTGCATGTGTTTAAGGGAGTTTTAGAGTCATGATTTGATCAAAAGACAAAATTAAATAAATGAGCAAATAATCATATGTAGCCATTTCTTTAACTCTCCTGCTCAAATGAGTTGGCAGCCTTTTGTAGACTGGCTTAAACTTAAACAATTACAGGCTTCCAGACTAATTAGAAAGCAAAACATCATAGAACTGGCAGAATTTGGCAGCTAGTGCTAAAAATAAGAGTTCAAAACTATCTGTTATGAAAAGGACTGGAAGGTTCCAAGGAGCAGCAGTCGTAAACTATCAGCATGGCCTGAGCATCTCGGCTTCCTTTTGTGTCCCTTTTCTTCATTTTTCATGCTATTTGATAGCAAAGCTACACAGCTTTCAGTGCCAAAACAATGCTACCGGCACTCGGTCTAATTTACAGAATCAATGCATCAATGCTTTTATTATTTCCACTATAAAGCATCTTTTAAATGTGTTGAAAGTTCTGAGGTTAAAACATTATTACAGTTGTCTCTAAATATTCCATTGTGATCCTGGATTTTTTTTTTCCTTGCCAAAGAACTGCTGCTACTTTAATATAATTTCTGAAAGAAAAGATTTACCTTGAATAAAGGCTTCCCAGGGACAGTTCATAGGCTGATAAAAGTGCCAACCTATTAATTTGTAAGTTTGAAGTAAATTAGAATCAAGAATGATAAATACAGCCAGACAGAGGAGAAATACTAAGTGTTGTGACTTCCACATGAAGAAGGCAAGGCCTTTCAGAGGCAAAGGAAGACTTCCACCAAGTCCCCACAACAACGTTGCTTCTATTAAAACCTGGTAAGAAGAGCGCTCATTTTTTATACCTTGTTCACACAAAAATTAGAATATCAAAGTTTTTATATCACTATAAGGTAGGAGTCCTGGATTTGGTTATGAGGTTGAAAGGGTCATGAATTGATGTATTCTACTTCTTATAACAGAGGTACAATTATAATTATAATTCTTATAATTCTTCCACATTACCGAACTACCAGAAACACCAGCTCATGCTCAGGACATAGCTGTGCCGAGGCCACAGTACATGTGTACACAAGCAAAATCATGCCTGACTATTTTCTCTAGGATGTGTTCCTACCCTTGTACCCACTGAAATCATGAAAATGAAACAAGCAATATATACAGGAAACAAATATAATCATGATGCAGTTGAGACTCAGATCTTTAGTAAAAATATCTTAAAGGTAACTTGCAAAACAGCCCTCAGTGCAAAAATTAGCACTTGGAGATGCTTTGTATTAACACAAATTTGTTAAAGAATAGAGATTCAATTAAATTGAAAATAATCTCCTATATTTTGAAAGATACTGCCAGACATTTCTCTCCCTGATTTTCTCCTCTGATGGCAGCAGCTCAGAATTGAGAGTCATGTGACTCATAGGGGTAGAGAGGGACTTTCTTGCCTTTTCATTGACTGGCCTACAAAAGAATGAATTTCAAAAGCCTGTCTATATTTTGACATAGGTGATATTGCACAAAACAGGGAAGAGAAGCACTATGCATTTCCTTCCTTTTGACCCTCTCATTTTACAATTGTCTTTCTTTCCCGTTTTAATATTTTGAAATTGTTTTGTGAAATTTCTATCTACATTCCTATATGACTTCTTTTTTTAAAACCCTGAAACTTTTCTCTGGCTCCCACCTTCTTGGCAGACACAGCCAAATTCCTGAAAAACCAAATCGATAGAGAGAGCACGTGGGCTTCATCTTGATCACCTTCATGAAGCACTTGGCACTGGGTTGCTGCATTTTTCTGGAAAGTTTGTGCTCTCCCCAGTTGCATTACACCAAGCCCCACCTGCCTGCCTTTGTCCTCCTGTGTCTTCTCGTTAGTGCTAATCCTTCTCGCTACCACCTGTTTAGGCAATAATCATTCTTTATCTTTAGCAGAGACCTCTGATCAGAACACCAGGTCCATAGGTTCCTGGGGGCCAGCACGGAGATACCTCATAGGCATTTCCCACTCAACTTGGTCAAACTCTCTCTTCTTTTTTTCCCATAGCTCGTGTCTCCAATCTTGTCTTTTATTCTCATTCTACAGTTAATGATTCTGTTCTCTCGCCAGTTATCCAAGAAAGAAGTGTGTGAACTGTCCTGTTTTCTCCCTGTCCTTTGTTCTTCCTACTCAAATGGTCATTAAATTCTGTCAGTTCATCTTACATGTATATTTCACGCAGATCTGTCTGTCCTCTTCGTTGGTGCACACTCCATATCCTCATTAACTCCTCTGTTTGCTCTTGCCACACGTTTCTTCTGGGCTTTCTCTGTCAGAGATGTGACCTTGTAGTTAGTCTCTACCTCACTGACAATTCCTAAAATTCATAGCCAATCACACAACATTCCCTTTTAGAATTCTTCAATGCTTTTTCCCCCTTGCTTTTAATAGGCCATGTTCTTCTACTATTTACATAGCATCCGAGGCCCAGTGCGATCTACTCTGCTGCACTCTTGGTTCACCTAAAGTGCTTTGAATGTATTTCAGGCTCTTAACATACTCCAACAGTAAAAACTAATTACCTTCTCTTCTTTCTTTCCTGTTTTCTACCTAAGTCATTTTTATCTAGCATTCATCCCTTAAATTTTACCTCACAATTTTCCTCTCTGAACCTTGACTTTGACTGACTTCAGAATAACCATGTACACTCACTTTCTACCTATATTTACCTGCGTCTTTATTTTCTGTATATCTTGACTCAACATGCTCTAAAACAGACTTCTAATCCTCTCCAAAGATCTCACTCCTCTCACACACTTTCTCATATCAAGCATAATAGTTTATTTCTGAGTGGTCAAGATGAAAATTTGGGGTCATCCGTGATGTCTCTTTTTATTTTTATTTTTTTTACTAATTTTCGATCAACATTAATAAGTCTATCCTGTCACAACTCTCTTCAAATATATTTAAACCCTACCATGTATCTTTTCATGATTTGTTGCAGTTCCTTCTTTGCTTATCTTATATATGTTCTTGTCTTATTCTTTCCAATGAAATCATCGCTTATTTTCCATCATGCATTCATTTTCCTGGAGGATTATATGCTTCGATCTCCAAATTAATTAGAATCTCTTACGTTTTGCCTTATAAATTTTTCAGAATTCAATTCATACATTGATTTACTATGTAGTTTTTTCCCATACTTTCATCTTTTAATGTGTCTATAGCTGAACATGGGAAAATAAACAGCTGGACCTTTGATCTCTCTTAAATCCTAATAACTTGGTCTATATAGTATAAGATCCAGAAACATTAGGTGCTAAGCCATAGGATGTTTTCGGGCAGAAGGATGAATTTTGTTGTCCAGCGTCCTATATTTGGCTAATCTAGGAAGAAGAAAGAGCTTATGTGCATCCTATGAACTGTAGCCACCGAGTGGGCCTCGAGGAACCAAGTGTAAAATCTGTTTCTTCTGTTAATAGTGATGGTGAGTTCTTGAAAATATTTCTGATATGTGGTTATGTGAATTACAAATCTCCTCAAAATTGAACAGATAGCCAGCCATGGAGAGCTGACTCTTGGTTCTGAGCCTTCTAGATGCCATCATGTCCCAGATTTGATGATCACCGAGTTCCCTCTTCTTTAAAAAAGCTCATACACAGGCCCCTTAATATTTCTGTAATTCAGGAGCCAAAGGTACCAATATTACATCCATGGATTTTCCAGGACGCCAGAGATCCCTGGTTAAGGGATTTATCCTTCTGGGACTAGAACATATACTTTTTTTTCTATTACCCTAAATGGTCAGCTGATCTTAAGTAAAGCATATACCATGTACCTTTGTGCCTCCATTTTTATCATTTTCAAACACAGAAAAAGAGGGTGAGATGAATAAATCCCTTGGGCAGCCTGCAAATCGAAAGCATAATTTCATCCAAGAAGAGAGTTGAGTTAATAGTAAAGAAGTAGGGCTGTGCATAGTAGTAACCCAGCTTAATAAATAGTCATGGTAAATTGAACCAAGCCCACCTAACACAACATAATATCACCGAAAGGGAGAATTAGCTTATCTGAGTGAACGCTTCACTTGAAAGTAAATAACTCTAGCTCTGGAGCTAGCCAGTTTCTTTGTTACGTTTCTTAATCTGTAAAGCAGCTCTCAGCATCGGTCTCTCTTCATCCTATGATTAATTAAGCAATCATCTCTTTTAAAGATTTATTTCTTTTTTTGTAAAAACTGATGGCGTGTTTTTAATGAAACTGTAGAATCTGATCAATGTCTCCCAGTCCCACATAAGAAGAATACAGTATTGTGTGTCAAAGTAATCACTTTAAAAATCACTCCATGTCTTCTTTTTTTGAACATATCCATTTCTCCCCCAACAGGAAAGATAAAGAAGATAAACGAAAGAAAATAAAGAATATTTTAAATCAGAAAAGAAGAACGCTATTTTAAAAATAATTCCCCTTAATGCTCTGGTACTCTCGAGGGTTCAGAGGTATTGATGTGACCTTAGGCAGGGCTGCCAGGTGAGCTTCACAGCTCCCACCCTAAAAGTTGGCTTCCTATTCTCCTGTCCTGGATGCGGCTTGCTTCTGGCCGCGACTTTCAAGTGTCTGGTCTGTTGTGTCGCCTGCTACGTTGGGAATGCAGCTTCGCTGTGGGCTGGTTACCTCTCAGCTTCTTCAGCCTAGTCCCTCTCTTCTTCATCGTCGTAACTTCCCATTTATGAAGCACCTAATAGGAGCTAGGCACTGGGCTATTCCGCCCCGCCCCCAACTTTTTCAAAAGTATAATTGACCAATAAAAATGTATATACTTAAGGTGTAAAGCATTCTAATTTAGCAGGGCATTATGATGTACACATATAATTCCAGCTATTTGGGAGGTTGAGGCAGGAGAATTCTTTGAGACCAGAGTTTGGGGCCAGCCTAAACAACAGAATGAGACTGTCTCTTAATGAAACAAAATAATTCCCCAATGTGATAATATACATACACATTGTGAGACTATTACCACAATAAGGCTGATTAATCTATCCATCTTACATAGTATCATTTTGTGTTTCTCTTTTAGGAAATTTCAAGTATGCAAAATAACATAGTTAAATATAATCGCTGTGTTATACATTAGAAAAACTAGAAATATTCCTGTTATAGCAAAACTTGTACCCTTTGGCCAACATCTTTTTTGCTATCCATCCCCAACCCTTCCACTGCATTCTGCTCTCTTCTTCTGTGAGTTTGACATTTTTATATTTTAAAAATAAGTGAGATCATACAACTTTTGACTTTCAGCGTCCAGGTTATTTTACGTGGTCTAATGTCATCTGCTTTACTTCATAGATGTTGAAAAATGGCATAATTTTCTCATTTTTATGTCCAAATAATTCTCAATTGTATATATGATACATAACATAATATATTCATTTATATATTACATATATAGTTTTATATTAAAAATATGCTTGCTGCCACAGTATTAAATATAAAATTAATACAATCAATTTTGTATTCTTTAATCACTTTTTCTCTCTCTCATTTTTGACTATTGACGGGTACTTAGGATGTTTCTATATTGTGGCTATCATGAAGAAGGCAACAAATACGAGAGCGCACATATTTCCCCCAAATATTGAACTCATTTCCTTTGACTTTATACACAGAAATAGGCTTGCTGCACAGGTGAGCCCCTTTTAAGTTTTTGAGGAATCTCAATGCCACTCTCAGTAGAGAGATTATCAGTTTATGTTCCCATCAACAGTGTACTGGAGTTCCATTTCATACCCTTATAAAACTTAAAACTTACCACTTTCCATTTGCAATGACTGAGATCCTTACACATGCGTGGTGCTATATATCATTGTGACGTCAATTTGCATTTCTTGCATGATTAGTGATATTGAGCTCTTTTTCTCACACCTCTTGGCTATTTTTATGTCTTTATTAAAAAGGACTGTTAGATCCCTTTGCCCATTTTTATTTGGCCTCTTTTAAGTGCTTTTGCTATGGAGTTTTATGAATTCCTCATATATTTTGAATATTAATCTTTATCAGATATGTGGTTTACAATTTTTCCCATTTGATAGATTGTCTTCTCCTTTATCTTGACGGTTTTCTATACAGTAGCCTTTTCATTTGAAGTTCCAATTATTTATTTTTGCTTCGCTTTACTGAGCTTTTGGTGTCATATCCCCCTCCCCCCAAATTATACACCAAAAAATTCTTTTGCCTATGTTTTCCTTTGGAGTGCTGTAGTGTCTGGTCGTGCACTTATTTCTTGAATGCATTTTGAAGCAATTCTGAGTACGCTGTACGATAAGAGTCTGGTTTTATTGTTTTGCATGTGAATAGTCAGTTTCTCTACACAATGTATGTAAGAGACTATCTTTTTCTTTGATGTATTTCATTGAATCTATAAAATTTTGGAGTAGTTGGACCAATTTTACAGTATTAATCTCTTCAATCTATGAACAGGAGTTCTTCCCATTTATTTGTGCTTTTCTTTCAACTTCATTCATTAATACTTTGAGTTATCAGTGTGAATACATCTCCTCAATTAAGTTTATTTCTAATCATTTTATTTTTAAATGCTCTTATAAATGTAATTGTTTAATGAATTCTTTATTTTTTGGAATATTTTATATTCAAAATATAGAAACAAGACTAATTTTTGTGTATTGTTGTTCTTCAGCTTTACTGAATTTGCTTTTTTTTCCTCTAATACTTTTGGTGGGCTATTTAGGCTTATGTGTATATCAGGTAATGCGATGTAATTCTGTAAAACCAAGTGTTCTATTGAAGCAAATCTGTTTCATATTCTTCAGATTCATGAACTTATTTAATTCTTTTTTATATTTTCTATTTTGAATTACACTCCTCAATTCCTGGATGCATGTTTTTCTAATCGTGATTAGTTCTCAATCCATGTTTCTTTTATTTCATTGAGGTGTTTGAAGATAACTATTTTGAATACTTTGTGATACAATTCATAATTACCTATTTATTTGAGGTTGATAATTTGATATTTGTAGGTTTCTTTTGGTAATACTATGCTTTCTTGATTCTTTGTGATCTGCATGGTCTTGCAGTGTGTGTGTGTGTGTGTGTGTGTGTGTGTGTGTGTGTGTGTTTGAAGGAAAAAAATCCTTTCCTTTCCCTTCTAGTTTTTAATGACTGATTTTGGCAATAAGGAACTTTCCCTTTGCATCTCTGGGCGGGTGGGACATTCTAAAACAGCAGCAGAATAATGTGATCACAGCTGAGTCATGTGGCTGCCATCCCTACTGCAGTGGGATCCGCACCTAATCAATTTATTATAAATAGATGTCTAGATAAATATGGGTTCTTCCTGGTGCTTGGACAATTTGCTCAAGCTCTTCTGTGGGGTGTTCAATTGAAAGGTGTTAATAGAATTTTCCCTAAGTTTATTTATTTATGGTGCCATGGATTGAACCCAGGGCCTTTTTATCACACTACACCCCACCCCAAGTTTTGGTTTTGACCTTGAGACAGGTATCACTAAGTTACTTAGTTGCCCAGTGTTATAATTTGTATCTGGTGTGTCCCCTAAAAGACTCATGTATTTGAATGTTGTAAAATACAGATGTGCTACTAAGAGGTAGGGCTTGATTGGAGTGGCAGAACACTGGGGCTTGACTCAGGTCGGGTGGCTCACTGGGGCGGGACCTGAAAGAGTAGTTCTGTCCTCCCTCCTCCGTTGGCTTTCTCTCTACCATACACAGAGAGCTTTTTCTGATTAGCCTCCATGATGTTCTTACGCCATTGGTAGCCAGCCATGAGTGGACTGTACGGAACATGCTGCAACTGTGAGCTAAAATAAATCTTGCCTCCCTAAAATTGTGGATTTTGGGTGCTCTCTGCCAGCAACAAGGAAGTAACTAAGACAGAAATTGGTGCTGAGGGTAGGGTCATGGCTTTATCCAGTGATGCGGTATAGCAGCTTTTGGAACTGGCTTGTGGGAGGAATTTGGAAGATTTGAAGATGCTGGCTGGCCTTAGAATGCTGTGAGCCAAGTTGGGACACTTTGTCCAAAGGTCCATCTCTAAATAGATTTCTGCCTTTAGATCATCACTAACATAAATTAGCATAAACTTGTTTCAAATTTATTTATTGATTATGTAACTATCCTCTAGTCCTTAGGGATTCGGTAGTGAACAAAATAAGGCTTCATTTCTTCACGTGTGAACCTCACACATATACACACATGCAGAGAGAGAGAGAGAGAGAGAGAGAGAGAGAAAGAGAGAGAGAGAGAGAGAAAGAGAGAGAGAGAGAGAGAGAGAGAGAGAGAGAGAGAGGAAAACAAGTACTAATTCTATGTATATCGTAGATCATGGGTACCCTTTCTATATTAAAGAAGGAAATAAGGTCACATTATGAAGAGATTGGCTTTTTAAGTTATTGGTTTTATCATTTAAATTAGAAAATGTAGCTTTCTGTGTTACAGCAGCAACAAGAAAGAAGTGTTTATTACAGCTCTTTCCCTGAGTCATCCTTTCTAGGACACAGTATACAAAACCTACCTGGTCAGCAGAGAAAAAGAGATTGAGTCCCTCCTCCCTGTGGTGCTTGGATAAAGACCACTCTTGAGTCTCTAGGGCTCTGGGAAACTCAGTGGGCTAACAGGCAATCCCAGTTGAACCTTGGCAGACCTTCCTACCAAACCTCAGGGGTTACTGGATTGTAATGCAACCCCAAAGGCATTTATGAATCAGTTCAGTGGAAGTGCTTGCCTTTGGCATCTTGCCAAGACCCTATTAGAGGTCTCTCAGAAGAGCCTGACAACAGATATTACAAGGCTGAAAAAGAATAATTATGATTTGCCTTTTGAAGAATCAACATTTGGACTACACATTGTTCACATTGTTTTTTTTTTTCATTATATATGAACATACAATGTATGCAAATGTAACTTTCTATCCAGGACCATCTACTGTACATCTGATATCAAACAGTAAGGGTGTTTGTAATAATCTCAACTCTTCCTGAAATGATACAAATACACAATTTGCCTACACATTTGGTATCTTAACATCATCCATTCATGGTTTAATGCTGCATCTTTTATTAAGCAGTGTGGTTATCTTTTGAGAAAGACTTATATTCTGGAGCTGACTCCTGTTTTTAGGATTAGATATATTCTGTGTTTAGGAGCCTGTGTTTGAAAACTCAACACAGTGATAAGAATACTACTTAAAATTGAGAGACATAAAGAAACACACACACACACACTTACATGCACACATATGCACACACACACATACACACAGAGACAGAGACAGAGAGAAAGTAGGGAGGAAAGGGTGATGGAGAGAGAGAGAGAGAGAGAGAGAGAGAGAGAGAGCGAGAGAGAGAGAGAGAGTCTAAGATGATGGGGAAAAAAACAAGAGATCACAATGCTCAAATCAATTAACCAGAAAGATTTGAGAAGATCATTCTTTCCAACATTCAATTCTTGGATTTGTAAGCTGCTCTGCAGTGAGGTAGATCTCCCATCCGGGACTGGTGAGGTGAGAATCTGGTGTAGATCTTGGGCAAAGACTGAAGCCTGAAGATCAGCGACTTAAGAGCAGCGATGGCAGACAGGCACAAGTCGAGACTGGAGCGAATCTGTGCAGACCATCTGTGATGTGTGGCAAGTCAGCGTCTGTAGACAA
Organism: Ctenodactylus gundi; assembly: GCA_004027205.1. Lineage (NCBI taxonomy): Eukaryota > Metazoa > Chordata > Mammalia > Rodentia > Ctenodactylidae > Ctenodactylus > Ctenodactylus gundi. The sequence continues at coordinate 72,986 of PVKB01001675.1, read as the reverse complement.
TTATGAAGGCGAGAGCTTTCCTAGAGGAAGAAGCTGCAACAATCTTTCCTCTTCCTTCCTTTTATACCCTTGGAGTTCCAGTTGGCCCCCTCCCACATCCAGACGGGTGCTCTTTTCTCATTGGCCAGCCTACAAATGACTCGCACTTTAATCCAGACCAGTTCTTGATCCCCAATGTAGGCGTGGTTCACAAATCCTAATCCTAATGGAGGTGTGGTTCCTAACTTCCTCAAACTGACATGATCTCTTCAATGGTCATAGGTCACAACAGTTATTGGTCTGCTGCTTTTCTTTCTCTTTTGACCCTCCCACCCATGCAAACCTATGATCCAAATACACACTGGCCATTCTAGAACTTAGACTTTCAGTTTTGATTGAAATTATTTTAAAGTTTGGGGGACATAAATGCAATCTCTGTATATGATAAGAAAAATCATAGCCATTTAAAAGCACATTTAATAGAATTTACAATATACTAGTTTTTTTGTGCTTCAAGTGCCAGTTTAAACTTGTATATATAGGATAGTTCTTATGATAGTCATCTGGGAATTATATACTCAAGTGAAAATACCATAACAAAAATCTCAAAGAAGGTGTATATTTGATCTTGTTAGTGCTTATGTGGTAGATTTTACATTTCAATAAATCTATAAGTAAAAGCAAAATAACGCAAACACAATACAAGTATTGTAAGACAAGAAAAATTTGGCACTACCAGTTGAATATAAAATTATATGACAAGTGTTATAGATAACACTTGTTATAGTTTATTGGTCATGTATAATCTTATGGTGAGTGACAGTCAGGCTAATTAATAACACAGTAGCTTTAGTTATCACTCTCTTTATTTATTTCCTTTATTTCTTATTCTTAAGTGGTTTTAAAGAAAATTAGAAAATGCAGATAATGTACAGACACTGATTTGACAAGTGACTAAAATAAGACAAATGAAAATAAGAAAGTATTGGTATATCAAGTGCATAGTTAGAGGCTGAGCGATGAGACTGGATTCCTACTTTAACTAGTTTTTCCATTGCTATTCTGTAGGGCATTCCCCTTTGGTAGCCCTGGGTCACGCACAGAGCCCTAGATTCTGAGTCAACAAATCTGTTTTAGAATTGGGTTAGACAAATAGCATAGAGGTTAGAGTGATGGCCTAGCAAACACATGCCCTGAGTTCAATTCCCCAGCACCACATAAGCCAGGCATGGTGGTGCACACCTGTAATTTCAGCACGCAGGAGGCTGAAGCAGGAGGACTGCTGTAAATTCAAGTCCAGCCTGGATTATATAGTGAGTTCAGGAGCAGCTTGAACGACGAAGCAAGACTTTGTCTCAAAAAAGAATTGGGCTCTGCTTTAGGCTTCCTGTGAATTATGTTAAGTGATTTTTCCCCCTCAGTGAGCTTCATTTTCTCTATTTGTGAAGGAGATAATGACACAACTGTGGAAGAAGCTCTTGTAGAAGCAGAAGCTCTTGTCAAACACCGATGCATGCATAATATCCACTGAGTTTCTTAAAACAACAATCCAGCCTCAGACCTTAAAATTCTTAACATAAAATGAATACATAATTTTTAATCATGGGATAAGACTTACTGGATATTTCTAAAAGTATATATAGATTTCATTCTTAAAAAATTGTTTGTTTTGATCAAACAGGGTCTCACTCTGAAGCCCAAGCAGGTCCTGAACTCCCTATGGTGCCCAGGCTGCCCTTGGACTCATAGCAATCCTCCTATCTAAGTTTCTCAAGTGCTAGCATTACCGCCATACACCACCAGGCCCCGCTTATTTGGTACTGAAGAATGGAACTTGCGTACTTAGTGCTTGCCTTAGCACTTGCTAGGCAAGTGTTTTAATCAATAAACACTCAACTATGTCTCCGGCCTCCTTTCCGAATTTTTTAAAAATTGCATTTTTTTCTTACTTTCTCCAGGTCTAGGATAAGTTGCTCTGGCTAAGTGTCTACACTGGTCTATTTCTCTAAATATAGCTAATTGATGAGAACTCTCAATTTCTAAGTCCAACAGTCTTGGTGTGCTTTCATTCCTTTCCTCCACAAATATTTCTTGAGACTTAATAATGCTCCAACAGATGTACTTACATATTTATTTACAAAAGATAAAATTGAAAAAAATCTGGACTATGTTATTACCTCTGCAATTCCCTAAGCAGTTAATCTGGGGCGCCATTGCAACCATCTGAATCTCAGTTTCCTTACCCTTCAAGTGAAAAGTGTATATAAGGTGAATTATTTTTCCATTCTTGTTTCTATAATTTTGAAATTATGTAGGAGGTGATAAACTTTCTAGAATATTAACATTTTCTTCTATTTATTTCTACATACGTAGCTCATTATAGAACATTTTGGAAAACTTTTGGAAAGTCAGTCTTAAAAGATTGTTTGGAAATCTAATGGTTTCTGTAATATGAGAAACCCAGAATTCAGTCATTTTATAGAACCAAATGGAGGTGGGTGGTGGGGGACTTAAGGGGGTGAGGAGTGTGCAGGAGAGTCAAAGAGGAAGATAAATGGACTGTAATTTTGGCACTATATATATGTTCACAAAATACTCAAGTCCAATGTAAACATTATGTGTCACACACACATAGAAATATGAATATTATGTGTCACATATATATATATATATATATATATATATATATATATATATATTAACAAAATGAGGGAAATACAATGAAAAATAGAAGATAGCATGGTGTTTCTTTTCTCGTTTGTTAAGTTTCTTTTGGTGGAAACAAGTGCGCAAGTTATGAATAAAACACTAACTGCATATGTGTGCAGATGCAAATAAAATTAGGCATTTCATAGCTGGATGGAGCAAGAATTCCTATTCTAAGTTTCTCTTCACTTACACTGCTGTCTGGAAAAGGCAGGCAGAGAAAGACATTTCACACTCGTGGCTAGTCATAAAGTGATTGTTTTCTGGGGTAAGAAGACAGAAATGACATCTTCTCAGTCTAGGAAACTTTATAGCCAGGCAAAAACTAGGGTAATCTCTGGAGATTGAACACAAACCCTGAGGACCATCCTGGAGGCGGCTGGGAATTACTTGGAAAATCAAGAGTGCTTGCACCTGCCAAAGACATCAGTCCTACCAAAAGGAATGACTGTGAACCCGCTGTTGCTTTGAAAAATAGACTCACACATCAGATCAAGTTAGGATAGTTACCAGGTCCCCACAACCCAAAATGAGAGGATCAGTAAAGACAATCAAGATGGTATCTGTACTGAAATTAACACATTTCTTAAAGTAATTTAAGTAGTCTGTAGAAATCCAGGTATGTGTTGAGGCTACTCGCTCATTTCTCGTGAACCTTAGCATGTCTGGAGGGTTGAAATTCAAAATTTGAATGAACGTTTAAGAGCAACTTGGCAACCAGTCGAAGTCTTAACATTTCTCTTGTTACATATTTTAACAAATGGGATCCCACTTTGCTGAAAATAGAGGTTAAGATGAAACGTGCATCAATGCTCATTAGCGTTCATTAAGAGGCTCTCTATAAGAGACAAACCTGAAAGAAGTGGGACGGAACAGGGTGGGAGGAGGGACCCCACACCAGGTATGTTGTGCATAGGTTATGAGTTTTCCGCTAATCACGTTGCACGGCGATTTTGCTAAGGCTGGTGCCCACGGTACCCCGTGTGTCTCATTTTCAAACAATCATTTGTGGGTGTGAGAGGATGCCTAGGAAGGCAGAAGGGCTCTGTGTCAATCAAAGCTAATCACTGGTACAGGCAGAGGGCTTTTGCTGGTCTCTGCGCTCTAAGCTGCGCTTCCACATCTGTGTTTGAAGAGATTAGAGAGGTGCTTCATACAAGAACTGTATTAGTTAAAGCTGATCGACAGTATTTGGAATAAACCACGAAAAGTTGAGTGCCAGAAGGGAAGGCATGGCACTCGGGAGATTGAAACTGACGCGGGCTAAATCTGCCTCCCCAGCCCCACCCCCGCGCGTGTTCGGGGTGCGCTCACTGGAGAGAGTTACCAGGTGCCACAGGCTCTTGCCACCTCCTCGCAATCGCGCAGCCTTGACGCGGCTCATTGGCAAAGGGCTCCAGATTTGTTTGAGGTGCTTCAAGGGAAACAGATTAGCCCAAGTGAGTAAGTGGGATTTTAGGACCAAGGATGGGAAGGAATGTAAAGTGGAAAAGACCACGGGGAGAAATGAACACGAAGCCCTCTCTGGGCTGGCAGAGCTCTTTCCCTTGCATGAAGGCCATCCACTGGCAAATAAATTATGAGTGACAAGTATTTGAACCAATAAAGAGGGCACTATATTTTATATGCAGTAAATTTAATTCCAGATTGTGTTTCACCTCAGCAGGGTGACATGTTTATTGCCGGTGAAAGATGAAAGCCGAGGGAGTTAGAGACAAGCGTCAGCACTTCTAGTGGGCACCCGCAAAATGAAGATTTGACAGACCAGCGCCTGAGCCCTTGAAATGAAATGCCAGATCAAATTTTACTCCAAAGGGGTCAGATGTACAGTCGTGCCCTCAAACTCGCAATACCGGCTGAGTAAATGAGCCCTGTTCAGCAGCGAGCAGAGGGCAAGAGCGAGCTCTGGGGATTTCTGTGGGCAGGCTCCTGGCGGTTCCCAGCACGGGGATGCCCGTGAGCCTGGGATGCTGGGTGCCCGAACGCGGACACGATGGAGGGTGCACAGTGCTGCTGCCTCTCTGTGGGGCCCTAAGTGTCGTTTTAAAAATCTATTAAACAGATCGAAAAGTAGCAGTGAGTCTACATTGATCTGCCCGTCTCTCAATTTCATTCTACAAGCTCTCAGCTCAGGTGTTCAATTTATTGAACCATAACCCCCTTTTAAACAATCAACATCAACACGCAATAAATATGCTCGGCAAGGGCAATATTTACATGAGCGACTCATTGTTTTTGGAAGATTTATTTTAGGGGGAGGTGACTGGCAGTTGCCTCACTGTTCTTTTGGCAGAGTGTGGCCCAGTGGCATGTGGACCTGGCTCTGGTCATTGCCAAAAGTCAGCTCTTTAATAGAGGCGAACGCTGTTTGTCCCTACGTGGTAGGTACTACACCAGTCCCTGTAAACCTGGGGAGGAATTTACATTATAACCTGCATATAGCTTCACTCTGGATCTCCAAAAAGAGAAAGAGAGAGAAAGCAAGAGTGAGAGAGAGGCAGAGAGAGAGAGAGAGAGAGAGAGAGAGAGAGAGAGAGAGAAAAACAGACAGAGGAAGGAAGGAGAGAAGGAAGGAAGAGAAAGAATAAAGACTAAAAATCAAGAAACAAAGTTTTCAATCTAGGAAAAGCATATGAAGAGTTTTGTGACACTTTCAATAACAATGTTGGCAATTCATGTGACGTGATAGCCAATCCTTCCACACATACAAAAACAAGTCCTAGTACTCTAGTAGCTACTAAGTAGATTGTGCTGGCTGAATGCTTTCCAACTCATTTGTGTGGACATAGTATATCATTAACTCTTGAATCTATTGCATTACAAGAGTTAACGTTTTAACCCTTTGACTCATCCTGCCCTGTAGGGCACCCAGAAGAGTCTACTATATATTCAACTTCACATAAATGATTTTAAGAATGTTTCTCATAATTTACTGTTGCAAAAATAAAGGGAACCATTTCTGGATTCTGTATTTTCAAAGCTACTTCATCTTTCTCTTGACTAACTCCTTATATTTCCTCTTTGAACAACTTTTCAGTATCACCACCGAAGCTGTAGGCAACAGGTACATGCATTAAGCACCCATGGAAGACATGGGATGGAGTAATGCCACCAGCACCATTTCATTAATCTTTGAGGTTTTAAAGGGCTTATTTACTGGAAGAGTGACCTCACATCTGGCAACGGATCTCTGGAAGAAAAGCAAGCGAACCTGGCATTCTCCTGGTGGTATCTGAAAATTCGCAAATATTTGCCACAAGCAGTGATCATCTCTCTATTACTTGATCTTTGCAGATGCTGTCAGTGTGAATCTTCTGTAGTCAGAATGTATTCATATTTGCAGTAAGACCTTTAGGTGACACTTGCTGTAAGAAGCTTTATTTGCACACGTGGACAAAAGGCTCTCAGGTATGGAGCTCATGACTCTTGGATCATTGATACTAAGGCCATGGTCCAGCATTTTTTCCTGACTATTAATTTATTCTGTCCAGACTAAATTCCCTCTCTTATTCCCGTTCCCTCATTTGCCCATGTAGCATGACATTGAAATATTTTAAAGCATTTTTTTTTCTGTGCTGCTCCAAATAGTGCTGAAGCCTGTCTTTCCCCCCATGAATGACATCCCTCCTTCCCCCAGGTTCTGTGTGCCCTGACACCCTGTGTCGTCGTGTTCCCTGTTGTTTCCTTCATTTTCTTTCCAGGTTTCTTTGTCTGTTCTTTTCAAACTCCTGTGTCAGCTGTGCTTGGAACAGAGTCCTGTTTGTTTGGTACATGCTTTTTCTCTTGGCCAAAGAACCCCTAAAGACTCCACAGGCTTTCACAGCCATAGAGTGTGGTTTCTTGCCAAATTAATCTATTCAGTTTGTTTCTCTTTTTCAGATCTTATTTACTGGTTATACCTAAAATTATAGGTTCTTCAGACAAAAGAAGTGGGAGCACTGGTAGGTTCCAGACACCTGGAAATACTAATGATCTCACAAAAGAAATATTTAACTTAATATTATCAAATCTACTATCATTAATCTACATACAATGTATTTTAGAGTTTACAGTAAATATATGTCACACCACATCCATATGGTATAATTTCATTCCCATTCCATTTATTTACCTTTTCTGTTGTCAAATAATTTTGATACCTTCTCTGAACTTGCTCTTAAATTCATTCTGGCCTTTCCAAATCCACAACTGATGAAAATTTCTAATCCAATCCAGGACCTCTTACACAGGGTGTGGAAATCTTCTCTCTAGGTCATGACTTCTTGGAGGCCATTTCCTCTGTGTCTCTTCTATAAAATGAAACTAAAACTCTTTTAATTTTATTTAGAATTCTCCATTTTCTGACTCTTCTAAACCCATCAGCCTGACATAGGGTTTAAGTTACAATTATTTTAGGCTAACACTATTTCTATACATCTCCCAGGCTTTTTGAAGAGAGTGATAAAACACATATAATACCTCCATGCCTGGCACATAATAGCTGCTACCTCTTTATTTATTATAACAAATGATTCTTCTGTTTCTGACTAGCTAATCTGCTCTTCCTTTCTAGAAGATGGACTCATTTCTCCATCCCCTTTTGATCTATTTGTTCATATTTTCATGCATGTTTTCTTCTATTCTATCTTCTTTTCCATCTGTAAGACTTTGCTTCAAGGTCCCTTCTGGCCAGCCAGCCTTCCTCACCAAGTACTTTCAGAGTTTGCCAGACAGGAAGAGAGAACTAATAGATACCAATCAATGCAATGCATAGTTTCTGTTATCACTATTCTATATAGCTCATATAATTTAGGATTATATCCTGGAAGAGTATCCAAATCTATTCAATAACAACTTCTGTTAAATTAGGCTGCATATTTGCATATTTGCATATTTAAATTCTAGCCGTACTTTAAGATCCATTCTTAAAATGTCTTCTCCTCACTCTCTACCCCACTCTAGTTCACAGTATGAGTGATCTGAGGCCCTTCGGCTGTAAATAGAATGATTCTTTATTTTTTTAAGCCAAAATTTGCTGTTTGATATGAACGGCATATTATCAGATACTGTAGTAGAACCAGAACATCTGTGCTTTACTGGAAGTGGGGTGGAGGATGATCTCATGGGGGAAAGGACGAGGACAACCCAATCTGACAAGTATTTCCCAAAGATCTAGAAGAACATTGAGCCTAGGGGGATGAGTGGTGAAACGCAGAGGCCCATACGTCTTCTAGCTGACACATCCTTATGTTCCAGAATGGCTGGGGAGAACTGGGAGAAAAGGGGATGACAGAGGATGGGATATTCCACCAGCACTAGTCAGCAGTTCAGGCTGCATCGGCCTCCATTGAAAACTTAAGAAGGAACTTGGATTTGATTCCACTTACATTAGGATCTACTTAAAGTCTTTGAATAGGTAAGATTATTTTAAATATGGAGACATCTATCATTGTGTCCTCAAATAGCACATAGCTGGTGAATACTTGCTGAGTGACTGGAAAAGTACATGACATGCATTTTGACAGACAATGTGCTTGAGTTGTTTTTCACATCTAGTGACCGCAGGAAAATCAACAGCAGTTGAGCTCTACAGGATGTGCTTGTTTTCTAAGGGGAGGGCTATCTGTACGGTAGGTTGTAAGGTATCAGTTAAAATCGATTGTAAATGAGGCACAGCGGTGTTGAGTTGGGATGGGCAGTGCAAGGAAAACAAACAAGTGGAAGACTTGCGATTACTGTGTGACTAAATGAGGATTTTTAGAGCAATGTTGTATAAAAATATCGCCAGAGATAGCAAAGTTCACTTGTGCTTACATTGCTAAAATTTCTTTAGCTCTTCTTCCGTACACTGTTCCCTTAGAAGGTGCTAATTGATGTTGGCACTGAATCTTTCTAAGCGGTGGGAATCCATGCTTTAAAATGTCCAATTAGCTGCCAGCATGAGTGATGGAATGGGTAGCTGAATGTTTTTAAAGTCTGAGAAGCACCTTCATTCGAGGGCATCTAAAATATTGTCCCATGGCTGCCTCAACAATCTTTCCTTCAAAGTTTACATTATCTGTTTGAACAGAGGCTAAGAGAGCAACACATAGCTTCCAAAAGGAGAATTCTCCCAGTTTTCTTCCCAAAGCCAAGTGTTGTAGTGAATGGTAAATAACCTTTCTGCAAAAAGGAGCCCTCTTTTCCTCTGTATGGAACAAACTGTTCAAGTCTATTTAAATAAAAAGCCCACACATAGATCAAATTAAACAAAATAGCATTGTTCCAAAACAGATCAGGCAGTCTTCCCAAACTTGTGTCAGTAAAATTTCATAGCTCCACGCCACGGTGCAGCAGCCATCTTTCTAGTCCTCTTTACATGTGAGAGCGGAATCTCTATTCCTAGACAAAAGAATGCAGACAGAGGCTATGTTTCCCCAAGCGGTTGAATAAAATAAAAGCCCAACTCTGGACTTGGATGACAAGAGAAGAAAATGGACTCTTGAAAACATGGGGAGGGGAGGGAGTACCGCACAACATGTTAGGAGCATTTGAGAGGCATGAAGCTACTGTGCTTATTGCCAGGACAAATATTTTCCCATTTGATGAGGCATAACTCTGGATTGATGTTAATGAACCAGGAAGCTAATTGTGGTGTGTGTTGAGACGGGGCAGAGGCTGGGGCGTGCTGGGATTGCCTCAGACTAACTCAGAAGAGCCAACTGTTAAATTTCCAGGATTTCGTAAGCAGTTGGCTATATACTGATAGCATAAAAATTAATAAAATTATACACACTTCCAAGTTGGTAAGTTATACTAGAAAGAAGGATAATATCCTAGACTTGTTATTTCTCAGTTTACTGTTTTGCTACAACCTGTACTTTTGAGGTTATTGACATCTATTGGAGCTGGATAGAAGGGATACCATGAAATGGTGTGAGATTGCGTGTCTGTTCCCCACACTGGGGTTGCCACGTTGATAGCTTAACTTGACCCACATTATAAATAAGGATAATACTGCATCCCCTGCTCCTTCTCCTATCCCAGGAACTGATTGTTAAATGTTTATCAGCATGCTAATGGGAAGAAACTTTCTGAGAACAGATAACTTTCCATGGAAGCTTAGGCTACAGAGCTGAACAGGATCCTGGGCAGAGACTGCCCTCTGTACTTCAAGGTTGAGAAGACTTGTCTTCACACAGGACTTAGAGTTACTGGGGCAGAGCTTGCTCATGCTATTGCCTTCCATAAAAGCGTACTAGGGAATTGAAATACATTCCCCCAACTTGACATCTCTAATTGTTTTTTGAATATCATCTGGATGATATTATCATAATGAATTGATTTATTAGGAACCAGTTTTTACTCATTCTCACTGGGTGTAGTATTTCATCAACCATACACTATGGATAAATATGATATACATTTAACCAGAACCGGGAGTAATTGAATACAACAAGGGGATTTTTAACTCCAACTTTTCACACTCGTCTTGTTCTTCCTGAGCTGCTGCTTCTTGTCAAACAGAAAGTGGAACAGGGGAAGGGGAAGAAATTTGAAAATATAAGGGCATAGTTCATAATGGTTATTATTCCAAACTGAGGCTTTCCTGTCTCATGCAACTTTATGTACTGAAAGCTAAAAATGACACAATTTCTTATGGTATTTGTTGCAGGTTTGAAGTCACTAAAAGTTCATAAATAATTATTTTCCCTCTAACTGAGCCTTCGTGGCCATATTAAACCAATTAAACTATAATAATTTATAATTAATTTGAATAATTACACTAGACGTACTCATAAGCGATCCAGAATTACATATATCTGGGCTATAATACTATCTATAATATATAACATACCACAGCATTATGTATGCATATATTAGAAAATATATGTGTGTACATACACATATATAAAATTAAATGAAATACATTTTAATGTAAAATATCTGTTCAGAGGTTACCAGGTTATGTTCTGTTAGGACCAAAGCAGCATTTTTTTTCTATAGACTCATCGTATTTTGCAAACCAAACAAGTACATATATCGGGGCTGGAAGAATGGTTTTGTGGTTAAAGTGCTTGCCTAGAAAGCTCTAAGTACCCGAGTTCAATTTCCCAGCTCCATGTAAACCAGGTGTGGTGGCACATACCTGTAATGCCAGCACTCAGGAGGCTGAGGCAGGAGGATTGCAGTGAGTCCAAGGCCTGCCTGGGCTTCACAGTGAGTTCAGGACCAGCCTGGGCTACAGAGTGAGACTCTGTCTCAAAACAAAACAAAACAAAAAACCAAGTACATATATAAGGAAATTGGCATTTGTAATAGTGACTATACTGTTTCATGATTTAATGCTACCAGAGAGCAGTAATTATCATAACATCCCTCACTCAAGTTCTCGCTTTTGTTTGAATAAAGTCCTTTCAGAAATGTCACATGATCTTACTCTTTGGTTCTATGCTTAGGGCATTCTCTCAATGTTTAAATTGCAAGACACAGATACGGTGTAGATTGAGGACCAAATTCCTCATATCATGATGCTAAATAATTATTTTGGGCCCTATCATTGAGTTTCAACTGCCTGAGGTGTCTCTTGCATTGCAAGTACCGTCAAATTAAGAATGTATACAGCAGTAAATTAAAGAAACAGATAAGCAGAAGCCGAAAAAAACCAATAGGAAGATTATCCTTGTAATGTTTCATTAAGCATCTTCCGTTAGGAAAGAAAAAGATCATTAATGCTAACCCATGTTTGAACTTAAAACACAAAATTCAAACTGATTCACATAGTGTGTTTTTACAAGTAACCTGTGCTTTTAATAGTCACTCTTTGATACATGACAAGTATCATCTTGAATTTTATGTGAACTGATTCACAAAAGTCATTCAGCAAATTAATGTAGTTTTGAAAAATTAGCAGCAAAGTAGGCATGCCGCCAAATGTCTAATGACAAATTGAAGGGTTTGGAGATGTGTCTGTCTATTTGCAGTATTGGAACTGTTTTCAAAACAAAAACACACTGAAAACCATGCTGGCGTGACAGGAGAAGCAGTCATTATGCAATTTTAATTGACAAATAATTCTACTTTTATGGGAATAAATTCACCTAGCCAATAACTACATTATCATCTATCACGCGCTGGTTTCTTTTTCATTACATCTGCCCTCTAATTTTGATGAATTTGATCAAATGTACCTGGCAGCCTCTCTGTGTCTGGCCAGTAAAGGAAAGACCACAGTGAGCTGGAGGTAGGAGGACGGCGACTTGTCACAGGGGTGGAGATTGTCTTTAGTATCACCTGTTGTGTAGCTTATTATTATCCTCTGTCTACCTTCCAGCCCCTAATATGTAGATTGTGAAGTGCCCTAGTCTTTAGACAAGGTGCTAAGCATCTCTCCAGTTTAACTCGGATGGACAAGGTTGTCCGTGCATAGGGCTGGAGACTGGGAACACTGGAAAGCTTTATCGATCTCAATATAATTAATCGTCAGATGTTAACTTTATAGTCCAGCATAATAGCCTCAGTGTATAGCCCGGTTCCATACAAGGAGCAGCTGAAATGTAAAACGATCCCAAATAAGAACATACTCTAGCTAAGGGCAGGTTTTCCAATGGCAGCATTAAATATAAATACAATAGAGTATTGACATAATGTAGGAAGGTTCCCTCGCTATTAAAAGGCTTTGTTCTAAAGCGTATCTGTGTACACAATGAAATGATGAACGCAGTGCATCACATAGCTAAATTTAATATATGCAGGGGTATGATGTTTGCAATGCATGCATTTCAGCAGGTCCCATTAGTGAGCCTTTCCCCTCCAGTGAAAACAGAATGAACCACAGCCCCTTCTGGTTTGCATAAAGCAAACAAAATTAGATTTGCTTTGCTGAATTGAAACCCACTTGGGATTGTGAGCCTCTCTCGGGGACAAATTACTTCAAACAATCCCTTTGTACCATAACAAAATCAAAAAATTCAGGCCAATCAACATGGCTCAAAACCCTTAACACAAGAATTAATAATACAACCTAGTCTATTTTTATCGCTTCTGTGCTACAGCCACTTGTTTTAATGTAATTACACTTATTTGCCGTCCACATGTTAAGTAAGCTTGCATATGTTAACTACTGCGACATAAAACAACTTTCTTAATTTTACCACTGCTACAAGCATCGTTCCCCCGGAATAAGATTTGAACATTGGACAAGTTGAACACTAAATTATTAAGTTAAATCTATTTTTAGGTCTTTGATGAATGAATATAGACAAAATGTCAAATGTTCCTTGAGATAGGTGAAGAAGATGATTGACAATCAGATTAGTCTATTAAAAATATTGGTTTATAGAGTGTTGCTCATTTGCTACTCTTAGCTTTTAAAGTCAGTTCTCCTGAACACAGAAGGGCTTGTAAATCTATAAATATGGGGTATCTTAAATCAGGTATCAGTGTAATGATCACTTGAATTCAGAAGCATGAGTTACTATCAAGATGATATATATTCCTATTGCTCTGAACACGTGAAAACCAACAGAGGCTATTCACCGCTAAAATTTTAATCTGAACTACAAGTTTAGTGACTTTTAGGTTTGAAAAATGAGAATGTGGGAAAACTTTTTACCAGTTGCTTTTTAGATACAAAGTTCAGCAAGAAGATTTGAATTCACAGAATCTTGATCATTTGTTATTAAAAACGGTTTTCTCTGTTGCCTAGTTCAGCACAAACATATCACACTTAAGGAGGAAGAATATGCCAAACATTTATTATTTTCAAGAAGGTTTTGCATAATTGTTAAGATGTAGTTAGTTTTGGATAATTTAGGTGAGCTTCACTTGGCGCTGAAAAAATACCTAGTGAAAAGCTGAGAAAGGGTTTTTAAAGGCATGGGTGTATCTATATAATTACAGAATCATTTAAATACAAGTAACTTACTAACTTCATCAACAAACTATGACTTCTGTTCAATAGATCATTTAGACTCATTTGGTACTAAGTGGATAAATAAATACTATTGACAATTTTTTTCTCTTTGCTACCATCTGTATAGATTCAATCTGATTTTCTAACACACAAGCAAATTACTTATGAAATGTTTTATTAAAATATTCCCTACATATCTGACATTTCCATTAAATATTGTAGACAACTGATCAGTGCAGCCAATCTGCTCCATGGAGCTCAGTAAGTGTGGTTTTTGTTGTTGGTGGGGTTGTTTTTCAAGGACAGTGTTTACACAAAGTAAGACTGGAAAGAAGAACTGCTCAATTTCTATACCAGTCTTTTTTATAGTCAGGCCATGTCTGACCCCTGAAAGCACTTACATTTGAGCCCCCGATGGAGACCCTACTGATCAATCACTTAAATTGAAATAACAACCAATATATTCAGTGGTTAAGAGAAACGCACAAAAGTCGAATCAAGAATAGGGATTTCTCCATGTAAACAAAATCTACCCTTGAGAGCCACAAGAGAATCCGTGTGTGTGTGTGTGTGTGTGTGTGTGTGTGTGTGTGTGTGTGTCTACATTTGTGCCTCGCCACCTCTCTTCCCCTCACCCTCCAACTAAGAATCTGTGTCCTAGTAGAGGTAGAGGTGGGAAAAACTGGTGCCATCCCAAGAGAACAATGAAGGTCAGTGGATCACATTAACATCCTATTTTGAAAGACCATTCTCCAGTTCTTCAAGTCACAAAGTTAGCAGCGAATTCTTTAAAGAACAACGGATGATGTCATTATTTTAGTTTTGTTCATAAGAGGATGCAAACTACCTTCATTTTCTGCTATTTTTGCTTTCTATTATCTATGTCTTCTATTAAGTCCTTGGATCAGTTCCCATCCTATTGTGATTCTAATTTGATTTGTATACCCCCATCTTTCTCAGAGGTACTTTAAAATCTTAGATAAAAGAAAATGAATTAGTTGTATGTACATGCCAGAGCCGGCAGAGCAGGGATATAATATCAGTGAGCTGAGTTCAGCTTCAGAAAGAATAATTAAGTGATCTGACACCTGCTCTCACTCCTTGCTCCTTCACCTCAAAAAAAGTCACTCTTGTTTTCCAGCTTTACCTCAGTGTCCCATTTTTGTCTAGTGCCACTGCAAGGTACCCACCTGAGCCTTCTATCCCCCTTTCTTATGAGCCATGACAGCTTGGCTAAATGCTTTGGCCCTTTAGAATTTTGCTTTCTCTATCTCTAAAGTAGTAAATCCTGCCCACAATGGATTTTCTTAATTTATAAGGTTATCTCCTCTGAGAACTGCACTGCATACCACATGTTCACTATCATTTTCTTATCCATTGTCACCTGTTTCTCCTTAAATTTTCATGTGTTCACTGAGTTAGAGGGTGCTCCGTGGCCCTGAAAAAGTAAAGGGGCACTCTCTTGGGTTAAATTGTTAGCCTTTGGGTATTTTTTCCCCAATTTTTTTTCCCATTTTTTGACCCTCCCGCCCCCTCCCTATTTCTTTCCCCAACTCTGGCTATCACTTCCTGTGGTTCTATAGAATGTCTGTGTTCTGGGTTTTCCAAGTCAGAGAGACTATACAGTACTTAACATATTAATCTTCGCCACCTAAGTCATTTCACTTAAGTCACCACTCTCACTCAGCTTTCTATTCCTCGAATGGGTCACAGTAGTTAAATCTTGATGCCTCTTCTCTGAATCCAACCAATCCCTTTATTGGGATATTTACCAAAAGTTTTTTTTTTTTCCTGTATTTTGCTGTATCTTTGTTGCTATTCTTAAACCTGGCCTTACCTACCAGTCCACATCAGAAAATAGCTACAAGCATGTAGTTCAAAAGAGTAGTAAGTTAGGGAAAGAAGAAAAAAAAGTTAAATTTCAAATGCCTTAGTGGAATACTGGAAGGTACATGTTTGTACATTCACAGGGGTATCTTTAAAAAGAAATTTCTAAAAATTTTAAACATTCAATGTTTCATTTCCTGCTTCTGACTTACTTCACTATCTCATGGAACTTAAAACAAAAAACAAGGTGAACCAGGGGGGTAGGGTGGGGAGGTAGGAAGGGGAGGGTAAGGGAGGGACAAAAGGAGAGTGGGAAAGTCCTTGTAACCTTGACAAGATACATGGGTGCACAAAATGCTCAACTTTATTGTAAATCTTAAATTTTGCACTTACACATATAAATGAAATGGGAAAAATTTGAACATTCACTATTTTTGATCACACCTCATATATTTACTAAAATTTTTTTGTGTGTTTTTCTTTTTTCCCCAGTATTTTTATTAATATCCAAATGTAATACATAGTATTTACAATGAATTTGGGTATTTCGTGCACATATGTATCATATCAACTTTACAACTAAAATGTATCAAGATTTATAAAGTATGCTTACAATTTTTTAAAAATCTAAGAAGAAAATGAGCAAGAGATTTAAAAGATGTTTCACGAGGCACACAAATGGCCCTCAAACACATGATTAGATACTCGATGTCAGTAGTCATCATAGAAATGCACATGAAATCATGACAAAATGCTACTGCTATGACACGTCCATTGCAGTGCTTAAAAATTTTAAAAATTAAGTATTAAATATTAGTAAGATTATAGAGCAAGTAGAATTATCATATACTCTTACTTTGAATACAAAATTGCCACTTTGGAGAACTATTTATCACCTCTTAGAAAATTTAGGGTGAACTTAACATATGACCAAAGCCATTATCCTATCAGTAATTTACCAAGACAAATGGAAATGTCCATACATGCCAATTTCGGAAAGCACTTTACATTTTCATTAGAATACGAATGGATAAACCCATCTTGTATATTCACGTAATGGAGCACTATTCAGTAAGACAAACAAATTCAGACAAATAAATCTCAATAACATTAAGTTTAGGAAAATATATCAGACAAAATATAGTAAATGCTATGATACTAGTTATATATTCTAGAATAAACAATTCTCATCTACAGTTATGAAAAACAGATCAGTGATTATTTGGGGCTAGGAACATGGGACAGGGATTGACTGTAAAAGGGCAGAAAGGACTTATTTAAATATTTAAAATCTTGATGTGGTATTGATTACAAAATTCATTAAACTCTATGTTTGAAATGAAATTATTATTGCATGTAAATTATTACTTCAAAACATTTAAAAATAACTAATATCTAAATACAATGTTAAATTGTCATAGGTTGTTACTATGACAACTCTTTATCTTGATGCCAACTGCATGCGTAATCCAATATGGGAGAACGCTTTTCTCTCGGGTGAAAATCATAGTTGGAATATTTCCTGCTAAAATAATGCATTTTATATTTGTTTGAGAATTTTGCTTCTCTGTATTTTTCTCTGTTTAGACCGGCCCTCCAATTTTTTTTTTTTTCAGCAAGTAAGCCAGCTTCATCAGTCTTTAGCTTCTTCTATGAAGAAGAGGGTTGGATAACATTTAGATTTAATAAAAAATTATTCAGCAACCCAGGCACCATGCAAGATGGTCTCATATACTTCATCTTCTTCTACTACTGCTCTTACGTGTTCCTCCACATGAAAATAACAAAGTTTTAGAGTATCCGACTTTTTCATTTTCAAAGGAAATACCTCTCTCCCAAAATGTTAGTTTTTATTATATTGCCTACCAATCCTGCTAGCAAGCAGAGAATTTTTAAACTTTAATATGAAGTATAAATCTGATTCAATGTGCCTGGTTGAACTGTTACTTTACTCTCTTCTCAATTCACCTCCCACAGCTTGAGTGAATAACTTACAAAGTTTTGAACCAGATCCCAATAAGCCTCAATTGCCTAGGCCACAGACTCCTCAGCCTGATGGAATTTTACTCGGGATAAATTCAGCCCCAGGATCTAGGGCAGGAGGTGAAACTTACTGAAAAAAACCTTGTTATAGGAGGTTTTCTTGTGGAAGTGCCTACTTCCTCTGCAAAGAGGTAATGGTTACATCACTCAAAAATGCAAATTCAATTCATTTGTCTTCCCAAAGGTTTCTTCTAGGTAGGATGAATTCCTATGCAGTCTCTGGAAAGCCTTTGGGTACTTAAAACATGGTCTACTGCAGAGAGTGCATGTCACAGCGATGGTATTGCAAGATACATAAGGTGGTAGTTGTTAGCAATGCAAGCTTTGTTACTTCTGGATACTATAAACCATTTAGTATTCTCTTTTTAGATTTGTTTCTAATGTTCCTTTCTCCTTCCATCTGTTTTTTTTTTTTTTTAAATTCCCAGAGGTCTTAGCCTACTCTATCTTCCCATGTTTTACTCTTGTTATAATTTTCTCAAAAATTTTTTTTGTATTTTTTAAAATTTGTAACACCTCTTAAGTAGAGTAAAAACACCAGAACATTGTGAAAGTAGCAAAACACAGATAAGCAAAAGGAAAAGCATATACTCATAAAAAACAAATACACAAAGAGTCATCTTTGGTTTAAAAGATAGTAGACCCACAAAACAATAAAGAATCTTTAAATAGACTATAATTACATTTAAAATGGAAAATTTAATATATGATAAACAACTAGTGTAGCATAAAGTTTGGAGGATAAAATTGCAATTTCATTTACTGACACAAACATTCAGAAAACCCCAAACCACGAGAAGGCAAGGAGACAAAAGTGGCCCACTTGAGAACTCGTAGCTCCTGAGCCTGGGTGGAGCAGGTTTGAGCATACAGGGGCTTATCCAACAAGAAGAAATAGATCTGAAATTCTAGCGATAAGATATGAACAAAAGATTGGAACCGAAGACCTTACGTTCGTGCTTTTTGCTCATTGAACAGATGACTACAACTGTCTGTGTTATCTATGTATGCAGCATGGGGTTTTTATTACATGTCAGCATGGGTTTTTTAAGACGGCTCTTTTTAGTAATGACAACTATGGTTTTAAAAACCTGGTTTTTCTCCGCATACCTTCAAATGTTCTTAAATTGTTTCATATATGGTCAGTTTAGATTATTAATAACTTCATATTTAGTTTGTAATAAAAGTTTACAATTTTATTTTTTTCAAAAGAGTAGAAAAATGACAAGTACCACCTGGACTTGAGCTTCCTTTGAGTTTTCAGGGAGAATCAGAGTCCATCAGCTGATGTGTGGGCCACGGAGCACACAGAACATCACCCTCTTGTAATGCTGAAGAAGAGACTGTAAGGCAATGGCAAGCTTGTGAGTTGTCTGGACTTACAAAGGATGAGCTGTATCCTCACTTTCCTGTAATGACCAACGAAAGACAGAAATGTGAGGTTAGACCTAATGGTACTGAGGCAAAAGTGAACGAGGATGCTTTGAGAGGGTGTAAGTGTAATTGGGAAGGTTGAGCTCTAATCAGAAACATGAAAAATCCGGAGGTTTTTCTTCTTGATTCTTACTGATGGAGATTTGGAGACCAGGAAAGGAGGAGCAGCATTATAAATAATAGAAAAGATTTATTTCCAAAATAAATCGTATTAGACATTGTGTTGAAATGTCCCATCAAGTATTTGGATTAACGAATAAAAACAATGCTGCGTTTGGACATATCCTGCAGTATCAGACATGCATAGAAAATTTTAATTTCTAAAATGGGAGAAAATATGTCTGTTACTACAGATTGAGAAATCTTAGTGGAATAATATGTTACGGAAACCTGTATGAAACAGTTGAAAAGATGTGAGTAGAGACAGACAGAAAGGAAACCTCCGCGGATCACAGCCAAAGGCAACACCACGGGGCCAGCTTCTTTCCCGGCCCCTTTAGGGTTAACATCTTAGCACAATTTGCCCCAAGTGCTGAAGATATGATAAAAAATAAATTATAACTTAAAAGTTTTATAACCAAATGAGTTACCTCCCTCCTATAAGAGTAAAATAAATTCTTTTTAAAAACTGGATCATTTATCTCTAGCACATACATTCTTAACAATTAATGGGAGTATCCGCAGGCGGGCAAGGGAAAACAGGAGACCCAGCAGAGTTGCTGAGTCCAACCCAGCAAAATGAGATGAAAATGGCAGGATAATTCTGGATAGGCCTGGATAGGAATAGATAGATAGGAATGTATAGACTATCTTAAAGCGTAGAAAAATGTGGTGATTGTGACATTGTCCTTAAAATTTACAATGTAACTTAAGGAAAAAAATAAAGTCAAGCAGTGGGGAAAAAGAGAAGCTAAAAAAGGAAAAATCAAAAGGAAAAAAAAGCTTACAACAGTTGGAATATATTTAGAGTGCACACTATTTTGGCCGCACAGTGAACAATATTAAATTATTCATTAAAATATAAACACTACTTAATACTTTAGAATCAGACTATGGGTGAAATAAAGCAATTTAATTATAGTTTCATAATAAAGTATATACAGTAACATTATACACATGCAAAGAAAATAAAACCATTAGGTGAGTAAAAAAAAAAAGGAGTTTTCATAGGGGAAAAGATTCCAGAAATGATAAGCTTATGGTAAACTTAGGTAGTAAGTAAAGAGTTATCAGTTATAGTTGATGGAACATGAAATTATGATTTTGGAGTGAATGTCCCTCAAAAGCCTCATAGAATTGGGAGGTGATTAGATTATTGGAGTTAATTTGATCAAGTGGATTAATTCATTGGTGATTTCATGTGCTACTAACGTGTGCTGGTCGGAAGGGGTAGATTACTGGGGTGTGGCCTGAGAGGGGGTGCTCTTTTCCTCAGCTGTCCTCAGGCTCTCTTGCTCTGCCTTGCGTTGTAACGCCATGAACGAGCTCCTCTAGCTGGACCTTGTGCAAGGCCCTCTCCCCATTAGCTGAACACGCGTGGATTGAGGCCTGTCAGCTGTGAAATAAGTGTTTCTTCTCGTCAGTCGTGGATATTGAGTAGTTAGTCCCTAACAACGAAAAAGTGACTAAGACAGAAATTGGAACCAGAGAAGTGGAATTGTTACTGTAATTTGACCTGACTATGTGGTGTAGAAGCCCTTGGAAATGATTTGTAGGAGGAGTTTGGAAGAGCTTGGAGATGCCCACAGAGACGCTTCAGGGTACTGTAAACTGAGCTTGATGAGAGATTTTTGTTGGAGCTCTGAAGACCAGAATGCAGACAGAGCTGCTGGTCTCAAGAGCTTTCAGATGGGAAAGACTTTGTTGGTAACTGGCCTAAAAATCCGTGTATGTTACACGCTGGCAAAAAGCACGTCAGAATTTTGTCCAATACTATGTCTGAAACTGAGATTAAGTGTAGTGGAGTGAAATAATCTGGCAAAGGAAATTTCAGGACAGTCCAAAGTACAAGCTGTCATATGGCTCCTGCTTGCTGCTTTTAGCTAGATCTACCCTGGAAATAAAAAGAAAATGGCAGAACCGTGAGTTATAAAATGTTTCCAGGTACACCAGAAAGAAGGTGACTGAAAAATTGGGACAAAGGAGATTATGATTGTTGGAAAGACTAGCATTAAAGTGAAGCAAAGAACTTTGCATGAGGACAATAAGAAAGATGGCTTACTAGCGTCTCAGGAATTGGCCAAGCTTTACACTTTGAAGAATCAGGATTTTAAAGACTTTGCTTTGAAAAGAGAACTCCCAGGCATCCGGCAGGGACCTGGAAAAAAATTAATCTCTGAGAAGTTCAGACATCCGAGAACTCAGAGGCTCCCGAGGGCCCTGTAGCTGTTTCCCAAAGGAGCCTGGCTACTGCTCAAAGCAGCAGCAGAATTTGGAATCACGTGTGTACTGTGAGTCTCGTAGGCACGCAGAGTGCAAGAGATGCGGGCTCATGGAGGCTCCCACCCAGATTTCTGAAGGCCTTGGAGGCGGGCAGCGTGCCCTGAAAGAACAGTGTGTGAAGGTGTGGGAGGGAAGAAGAGGAGATCTAACGATTTTGAGATGTCTGGAATGTGAATTGTCCGCTGAAGAGGGCTGTAAGATGTGAGTAGAGACAGACAGAAAGGAAACCTCCGCGGATCACAGCCAAAGGCAACACCGCGGGGCCAGCTTCTTTCCCGGCCCCTTTAGGGTTAACATCTTAGCACAATTTGCCCCAAGTGCTGAACACAGAACTATAGGAGTCAGTGTTTGCTCTGCTAGATTTCTGTCTTGTTTCTGTCTCATTTCTCTCTATGCTCCTTTCATTTCTTTTTGAGTGGGAATGTTTATTCTGCACCTTTGTATGTTGAAAATATCTAACTTTTTTTTCAGTTTTTCGCATGACTTGCCTTGAGTTAGCTTTGCAGCTCAGAGGAAACTTTGAATTTGAAACTTTTGGCAATGCTGGAACCTAAGACTTGGACAACACTTAGAGTTAGACTAAAAGTATTTTGCATGAGTGTTTGGAGGCAAGGGTGGAACGTTATAGTTTGAAACTAGAAAGTCCCCCCAAAGCCTCCTATGTTTGGATAGTGATTGGCGTATGGGGGTTAATTGAAGCAAGTGTATTAATCCACTGGCAATTTCATGTGCTGTTAACAGATGGGACCTTGTGGGAAGGAATGAGTCACTGAGGTGTGGCCTAAAAGGAAATATTCTTGCCCGTCCACCTCCCCTCTGGCTCTCTTGCTCTGTTTGAAGTCCTGGTCATCTCTTTTCTGACTGGACTCTCTGCCATGTTCTTTCACAATTTCTGGCTGACCATGAATAGACCTCTCACCTGTGAGATAAAATAAACCTTTTCTTTCTTAGGTCATGAATGTTGTGTATCGTTTCCCAGCAGCAAGCAAACAACTAAGACAATGAAGTAAATTTGTAAGTACTTTATTATAGACTATAAATTAAATGCAGGAAAAATAAACACCATATCACAACTGCATTTGAAGAGGTAAGATACGAACTAGTGTGTTAGAGATAAAATGCTCATTATTTTGTAAAATACTAATAAATGTCAAAATTCATAGTTAAAATAAGTCGTACTATAAAACTCATTTCAAGACTTGAATAAAAAATTCCAAAATAAATGAAAATACAACACACACACACAAATTAAACATAGTTTCTTCTGGAAAGCAGGGCTAGAATAAAACACAGCAGCAGTACAACAGTTTTTCATTGTGGTCTTCATTCTATTTCAAATATTTTTTGGGTAAGATTTTTAATTATTAAAATTACAATATGAACTAAGTTTTTCAGGTGTCTTCCAATCATTCACTCAATAAATATTGTATTCATGAACAAAGCCAGACTCCTTAAAGCATGTAATGTAGATCAGAATCCACTTCTCAGATACCATTGGGGCCAGATATGGTGCCCAAAGGGAGTTTGGGCATTGATCGGAAGCAACCACATATATTGGCTAATGGCAGAGCTGGGTCCAAGAAGCCCACTTTTGTCAGGAGGAACAGTGCTTTGTCCTTTCACTTTAGGGTGAGATATTGCTGCGTGTGTCAAGTGCACATTTTACTAACGCTTGCAGATTCACTCTGGGTGCTCTAAAATCGAGAGTCAGACAACAATTTTTCTCCCGTTTTCCAGATATTTCTTGTTGAAGTTATCATTAAGTAAATTCAACATTATTTCCTTAAAATAAAATTTTTGTTTAGAGAAGTTATAGATTTGCAGAAAAGTTAAAAAGTAATTTTCCCTCCTATATCTTCACACTCAGTTGTTAACAACCTATACCAGCACAGTACACTCATTGCTACTAATGATCTAATATTGATATATTATTGACCCAATTTCATACTTCATTCAGATTTCTTAGTTTTTTCCTAGAGTCTTTTATTTTTCTGTTCAGGATCCAGTCCCACAACCAGATCACATTTATTTGTGAGTCTTAGGATACACTGAGCTGTGACACTTTTTCAGATTTTTCCCTTTTTAAAAATGTTTTTGCTAATTTGGAGATCTGCTGCTCAGGCAGTTCGTCGAATGCTTCTTGGGACTTGTTTAATGTTTTCCTCGTGATTAGAGAGAGACAGATGACAGGTTTAGGGGAGGAAGTCTTAATAGGAAGAACATCATTTTCATTAACTTGTACCAACTTTCTGTGTTGTCAAAATGACTTATCGTTGTAGATGTTACCCACAATCACCTGGCTGAGATGGTGCTCGTCAGACTTTCCACTACAAAGCTACTGTTTCTCCTCCTTTCCATATGGTATTGTTTATAAGGAAATCACTATACACGGCCCACATTTTGGAGGCAGAGTTGCACTCAGTATTTTTGATGGTGAAATATCTATAAAAAGTGTTGAGAATTTTTCTTTACTGGAGATTTGTTTGTCCTTACTAATTTACTTATTCAATCATTTATTTATACAAATAGGGGAATTTGGTTTATGCTATGAGATATCAATCCAATACTTATTTTTGTTGTTCTGGTTGCTCCAGCTTTAGGGACGGTGAATGTGGATCCTCTGTCCCTTTGCTACATTCCCATTCTTTTATTCTGAGGATTCTTTATGAATAAATATTTCAAGATGCTACAAGTTCGTTTTGCAATTGTTAAACTGCAGGTTATTCAGATCCACCTCTTATGAACTTAAAATTTTTTCTTCTATTCCAATTGTTTTTTTATAGTGAAATTTATTTTGGAGCAATTTTAGGTTACAGAAAAATCATCAGAAATCAATCATATGACCATACGCCTCATCTCCTTAATACACATTTTCTCCAATTATTAATAGTCTATGTTAGCATAATGCATTGTTATAACTTCTTAACCAGTACGGACTTTTTTGTGGCTCTAGGGATTGAACACAGGGCTCTTGCTCTGAGCTATATTCCCAAACCTTCTTCTGGTTTATTGGAGACAAGATCTTCCAAAGTTGCTCAGTTCCCCAGGTTAGACTGCAACTTATGATTCTCCTGCCTCAACCTCCCATCATGCTGATATTATAGGTCTGAGCCACCAGGCTGGGCCATATTGTTATTAAGTAATGGAGCTTACGTTAAGATTCTAGACATACATTTTCTGTCTAGGCAAAATTTTCTCCCATTCTGTGGACTGTCTCTTCACTCACTTGATTGTTTCCTTTGCTGTGCTTTTCAGTTCGATGAAGCCAGAATTAAGACTGGCAAAATTGCGAGCTTACACTAAGATTTGCTTCTTGATTTGTGCAGTTCTATGGCTTTTGACATAAAAAATAAAAAAAGTGGTCAAAGAGGATAAATATAGGCACAAATACCCAAGTATTATGTTATTAATTAAATACCCAACTATTATGTTATGAATTCACAGTTCACTCATATTCAATAACAAAATTCCTTGTTGTCCTTTTGTGGCGTGATTACTTATTTTCTCTTGTTATAAAACAATATTTTGATGCTTGGATGAAATACAGTTTATTAAACCACTCACCCCCCAAAACACTTTGAGATTATCTCCAACTCTTAGTGATTATGAATAAGGTTGAATTATTGTACATGTTTTTGTGTGGACATAATTTCAACTCAGCTGAGTAGGCACCCAGTAATATTCTCTTTGTTTTATCTTCTCCAGACCCCTCTTTGCTGATTTCTCTTCTTGTAATTAAATGTTGCATATTATTCCTTGTATTTCTTCTCTGAGTATCATTTATACTTTCTTTGAAACGTTGGTGGTTGCATAACAGTGTCAAAATACATTTTGAATAATCAAAATTTACCTTCACATAACAGCACATAATTGAATACATTGTTATCGCTTAAAACAAATAATTATAAATAATTATACATACACCAATTAAAAGTAAAAAGCAAAAAATATTTTACTTATTTATTTCACCTCTAATGAGTCTTCCACTTTTTTTCCAAAATTTATGGGTTTTTCCTAATATATTTTTCTGATTGAAGAACTTTTAAAACTTTTTTCAAAGCAGATCATTTAGCAGTGAATCTCCTCTGTTTTTATTTGTCTGTGTCTGAGAAATATTTATCTCCCTTTTATTTTCAAAGGATAACTGTGATGGAAGCCTAATTCTGGGTGACTGGTTCTCTTTTGATCCTTTACATTTTTCTCTTTATTGTCTTTATTGTCTCTGTCCTCGGACTTGTAAACTTTCCAAATAGATCCTTTTGTTATAATTTCTGCCAACTTTGCCTCTTGTAGAACCCAACTAATACACAGTTTAAATGCTTTCTGTTGAGAAATCTATTTTAATTCTTATTTTTATTTCTCTAGAAGTAAGGATTTTCTTTTCTTTTCTTTTTGAAATTTTGTCTTTGGTTTTCTATCTGTATGATTTTTTTATTGTTAGTTTTGCTTGTTTATTTGTCTTGAGGTCCATTTCTTGAATTCCTTGGTCTTCTGGCTTGGTTTTCTGTCATCATTATTATTATTATCACTGTTTGGGACAGGGTCTCACTCTGTAGCCCAGACGAGTCTGGAATTCACTATGCAGCCCAGGATAGATTTGAACTCACAGCAAATTTTCTGCCTCAGCCTCCAGAGTGCAGGTGGCAAGCATGCACCACTACATCTAGCCTGTCGGAAGATCAAACCCAAGGCCTTGCACCTGCAAAGCAAGTCTACACTCTAACCACTGAGCTATGCCCCCTCCCCCCACCCCAGCCCCATAATTATTTTAAAAAATTTTTTTCTCAGATATTATTACTTGAGATACTTCATTCTGTTATTTGCATGAAGTGCCTGTGTTATATATGTTATGCCTTTTATCACTGAATGAGTATTTTTTTTTAAATCTTATTTCTCTTCAGATTGGGAATTTCCTATTGTCCTATCTCCAAGTTAGTCAATTCTCTCCTCAGCTGTGTTGAGTCTAACAAGGAGTATGTTAAAGGTATATTTCATGTCTGCTATTATATATTTGAGTTCTAGTGTTTTTATTACAGACATGATCCTTTTGACTTTACAATGGTGCAAAAGTAATAAGCATTTGAAAAGATGCTATGAATTGAAATTTGATCTTTTTGGGGGCTGATGAAAACTGGTACGATACACACTTGCCACATCAAGTGACAGTGGGGAGTCCCAGTCAGCCACGTATTTACTGGGGTAAACAGTTAATGCTCCATAAGGTACTGTGTTGTTAGCTAAAAGGTTTCATAGGTGTATTAAATGCATTTTGACTTAAATATATTTTTTAACTTATAATATGCTTGCCTTGAACATAACTTGCTTATAAGTCTATCTCTATTTCTTAAAAGTTTCCATCTCTCTCTCCATATTACCCTTCTATTTTGTCTTAATTACTTCTTCTTTGCTGTGACTCAGTACCCAACATCCATAAATTAGGACAGAAAAAGTTTATTTTAGCTCACAGTTTCAAAAGGTCATGGTGCATTCATGGGTAGATGGCAACAGTGGAAGCATCATCAGAGGCAGAAGTGGAGTCTGTCCCTCACAGCATTGCAAATGGGAAGAAGGCAAGTCAAGTCAAGTCGAGTTGAGTCAAGTCAAGTCTGAGGGGAAGGGTGAAAGTTAAATTTATCCTTCCAGATCTAGTCCTAGTGATCTGCCGCTCTTGGGTCCAGCTTCAATGTTCCACCCTTTCCACATGTCTGCAATCCAATCCAACACACCTGTCTTCCATCCCAGGCCCATAATCCACCCGTTCAGACCAGGCCCCAAACTGCCAACAGCACATGATTATCTAGATAATTCATAATGTCCAAATACATGAGACTTTTGGAGGCCATTTCAGATCCAAAGAATAAAACATTTCTAATTTCGTCACTTTTCTCATTTTTACCTTTAACATATTAATTACAGTTATTTTAAATTCCATTTTTAATAATTCCAACCTTCTTGTTGCTTCTGAATCTGGTCCTATGTTTGCTTTTTCTCATCAAATTTTATTTTCCTATACCTTTGTTCCAATTTGTGGTATTTGTTGAATCTGGATGTGTTGTTTTGCTTGCAGAATAGGCTCTTAGTGAGAGAATTCATACTACTCTGGTTAGAAGAGCTGTGTTTAGTGATTATTATAATTGTAAGTAATAGAGGTTGCAAATTTCTCCCTTGTAGTGTTGTGATTACCCATTGCTGCCCTGTGAAAGTCTGTGTCTTGCACCTGTTTTTGTTGTTGTCCACAGTTATTAAACTGGAGCACTGTGAGTGTGAGTGTGGATGTGGGTGGGTTTATGAAGCATTCTACACCTAATTGTCTTTGATGGGGCTAAGTCTCACATCTGTGGTTACACAGAAATTTCCATCTCTCTTTGAAGCCAATGCTGTTTTTCCAGTGATTTCCTCTTTACTCTTTCTTGTGGTTTGGATATGGAATGTTCCCCAAAAGCGCATGGATTACCTGTGAAAACATGTGCTGTTAGGAGGTGGAGGCTTGGCCTGCAGGTGTAGAATATGGGTGTGTGGCGGATAACAGGTGTAGAGTAGATTACAGATTACAGGCATATGTAGGTTTAGTGGCTTAAACCTGGAAGGGACAGAACAATGAGGCTGGACCTGGACCCGGGAAAGGCTGGATCACTGGGACAGGACTTGGAAGGGTATATGCTACTTCCTCCCTTTCTTTATGGGCTTACTTCCTGTTCACAAAACCATGAGGATCTGCCTTCACCTCCACCATGTACTTCTGTTGCTGGCCACCCATGAATCTACTGTGACCTTGTGAAACCATGAGATGAAATAAACTTTTTCTCCCCTAATTTGTACGTGTCAGTTATTCTGTCACAGCAATGAAAAAGAAGCAAAAATATTCTGGTTTTTCTGCTTACCATGTTTTTTCTTTTTAATTCCCCTTTGTTTGAGACAGAAAGATCTGCAAGGATATAGATGGAGAGTTACTCTGTTCCCCCAGCTGTAGTAATTTTTTTTAAAAAAAAATTGTGTGAGGGGCATGTATGTCTTTTCCCCTGGAGAGTGGGCCTATGTTAATGGACAAAGTTTTAGGCATAACTTAGAATCAATCTCAGCATTCTGGTAATCCCAGCACTCAGGGGTTGAGGCAGGAGGATCGGTCAGAGCCCATGAGAGCCTTGGCTGCTTAGTGAGTTCAGGAACAGCCTGGGCTACAGCGCAAGACCCTGTCTTAAAAAAAAAAAAAAATTATTCTCAGATCTTCTCAGTGAGAACAAGGGGATTTCCTGAATGGAAAAAAAAATATAGGAAAATATGTGGTCTCCCTGAAATAGGATCCCTTGGAGTTTCCTAACATTCACTGTGATCTACACCCAGCGATTTGCATTTAAGTGCTTCCACTAGTTTTTGACTCCATCAGCCCCTGTTTCCGGGGTGCTGATCTCAGTCCTTTCTTCTCTCTTGGATTCACCTGCTGCTTTGGGTTTTGAGGTGACAATTTGCTCCGGGAAGCTAGATCTCTGATGGGTTCAATAAAAATTATTGGTTTTCACATTGTTCAAATTTTTGATGTTGGACAGATGATTGGAACTGAAACCAGAGGTATCTCTCAACTCTGTACCTAATTATAAAAATCTACTTATATAAGAAATATCCAAGCAAGAAAAACATTCTAGAATTATTAAAAAATTAGGTAAGTAGACAAATTCCTTGTCACTTCACAGGTGTATTTTGGGAATTATTTGCTAAGTTCTGTATTTATAGTTCCTTCAGGATGTGCAGTTGATTTTTCTGTGGCTCTTTGAAGCAGTTATGATTGTAGTTTCTGGTTATGGGTATAGTAGTGGCTACAGTTAGATCAGAAGGCTGGCCTCTACATAAGTTCTTTGCTATTGTTAACATAATGTCAAGTATATAACTACTGGAAAGGCCTAAGTGTTGACTAAAATCTTTTTACAGTTTTCATCTAGATACTTGACCTTAGTCTTTGTCTTCAGCCTCCTCAGAATTTTGAGTACTTACTTATATTTATACAAAGAGCAAATAAACTTTCATGTATGAATGAATAAATGTGTTAGCTACTATTATGCCAGTAGCTCCACTTTGCTATTTTTACATAAAAACTTGAATGCTGATATTGCTATAAATAGCTGCTACAAATGAATTTTGGGTGCATTGCTGGCAGGTTTCTGGTATACAAATGAACATGACTTGCAAATAGCAATTTTACAGTTTCCACATATGGAAATTCAGTTCTGTGTGTAATATTCTGCTTCAAGTTTTAGAACAAGTGTGCAGAGCAATGTTCATTCACACAACTTTGAAAAATGTATTTCCTTAGCTATTTCAGTCTCTCCCATGGAAGAGTCCTGTCTCTACCAAGAATTACTGTGTACTGAGTTCTAGGTTGCTGAGATCAAGGATATCAAAACAAATTCGGTATGCATCAACTATATGTGAATTTTCTGGTGGTTCTTTATTGCAGAGTTAGAAGTGAAGGTATATTTTGCATGTGGTGTAAAGGTTTTAAGAATTACTTCTGCAGTATTACTGGAAAGCAACCGAGCAGCATGGGATTACATATCATGACATCCTGTTGTTTCTACAGGTTGTCATGTGACTAGTGTGGGGCTCTGAAAGGTGAGCCCAGTGATGTGGCTTTAGGAATCAAGTTCGTGTTTCCTCTCCCCAATCCTTTCTGCTACGTAAGTAGCAATGATTTGAAGCGTTAAAATAAAGTTGTGTCAAAAGATGGCAGGAGTTCCATCCCTTGGAAGCAACAAATGGAGGAAAGCTGCCCACCAACTACAAGTGCTACATTGTTCTTTTATACAGAAATGAATTTGTTCTGTTGAGCTCTTCTCATGTGCTCTACAGTGTCCACGTGGGCTCAGGTCTCCACCATGACACACTGTAATTGCAGAGGAACACACCTGGCCTCTGTTGGATTTCACCCTCATCTCTCTGTATACCCACTGTCTGTCTTCATGTGAATGGACTACAGGCACCCAGATCAATACTTCCAGTTCAATTCTTCAGCTTCTCCTGGCTCCACTCCTTCTGGGCTTTCTATCTCAGTGAATGACTGGCTTGTCCTCTGTGCTGAATAGTTAATGAATTAAAGCAATTTTCTCGAACACCATCAGTGATCCTTTAATTTAGGCCAGAACTGTCACTTGCCTAGACAATAGCAAATTCTTCAAACATGTTCTTCATTTTTCCATTCTTGTTTTTTTTTTTCCCAATCATTGTCAAGGTAGGAGACACAGTGATATTTCTGACTTCTGTCTGATTATGTCACTTCTCTATTAAAAAATTCCTCCTACACTTTAATAATAAGTGTCTGGTTCATTAATAAGATTTATAGTATATTCCACACTCTGGCTCTGGGTACCTCCAAGCTCATCTCTAACCCTGTCCACTTTGCCTCTTTAGTCTACACTTCTGGGCTTCCTTTGGTTTCTCAAATACTCAAACATATTCTGTCTTTCTCTTTCTCTTCAATACTCTTTTTTCTTTCCTTTAATTTCACCAATACAAGTATAAGAAATAATAGAAAATTATTTTGTCAAATAGATTTTGGCTAAAAATTCTCCAACCAAAAAAATACCTACAAACCACATGGTATGAGAATCCTATCTGATCAAATCCCACAGAAAATTGGACTTTCATAGATCTGATGGGTGTTTTTCCTTGAGTTCTTCAAGTAACTTAGAGACTGTATATACTGACACAGTGATCTTACTGTTTTAACTAAGTCATCCAGTCTAATCAATTGCATTATACAATTTTTTAGGTAACTGACCATTTTTAAAGACTTCGTTTTGCACTACACTGATTTGATGTCTTCAGAATTGCACTTCTTCTGTAGCTTTTAGGGCAGTCCCATCTGTGTTCCATTCAGGAATATATAAGCTGAAAAGAAATATTCTAGATTAAGCAAAGCATCTTTTTGTTTTAATATTGCACTTCAAACAGATAGTTGATTAAATGCTCGACATGTACCAAAGCTGAGAAAGTAAAGCCATAAAGCCTTAGGACAGACACTGAGTATCTCGCTACTTCTGCCAAGTAAGGAAAATAATTAATGTGTTCTGAAAGGCGGACCCACAGCCCGGCTGCGAGGCACGCTCCTTAAGGATTAATTCTCCAGCGAGTGCAAGAGAATTTTCAGCCTCCAACAACAACACGTCTGCACGTTTAGCTCTTTTGCAGGCACAGTCTAGTCTTCTGAAAGGTGAAAGTGGGCCGAGGAGTTGCCCCACGCCACTCTTTGAGCAGGATGGAAGGCAAGATGGGTCTTTTAAAGTGTATGCTGTAAGCCTGAAGGAAAAAATTGCAACGTCCTTGGAGCCGTCCAAGGAGAGGCAAGCCGGGCTGACTAATCAGTGCTGAAACCCAAAAACCCTGCAACTTATCAGGTAAAGGGACATGAAGGCTACAGTTGCTGTGATGATGCAAATGAAGGGCAAAATGGTACAAATTCCGGTCTCCCAGAAGGTGTAATTAGAGAGCCAAGGTAGAAAAACAGCTACCGCTAGAAATGCAGAACAGATGCATATGCAGACTACCTCAGGCTGGGGCTCGCAGTTAAAAGATATCCACGATTTTCACTTCTCGCCTCCATTTCATATAAAAGTTTGCCTGAGTTCCAATTGATAATACTAATAACAGATCAGAAAATAGATGCAGAGCAACATTAATGCAGAAACCATGCGCGCAAAGCACTTAAAACGTCTGAGCCAGAGGAAACCAGGGCCAACTATGAAAAACATATCATGATAATCAATCTAAAATTATGCACATAAAATCTCAGTTTAAATCATGTGAACTATTTGACATTCTAGCCATAGGAAAACACAGAGTTCTTTCGAAACGCTTTGGTTTGATAAAACTAAAAAAAAAAAAAAAAAAAAAAGAAAAAATTCTACTTCCATTCTGCTCCCATTTAAAGGGTATTTATGTACTACATCGTTTATAAGCTGGCACAACAATTCACACATGTTGGACAGGTGCTGTGGTACTTTACCATTTAAAGCTATGCAAGTTGCCGCAGTGTAGGGCCGATGTGGCAGTTTGCTTTGCAAGGATATCAGTATTTGAGACTTGCAAAGGACTTTTCTCATATACAGAAGCAGAGAACATTTCAAGTGTTTTATGAGTCTGCATTAACCAATAAAACTCCTAATTTAGCTTACTGTTGCTGGTGAGATGGTCTTTTCTTGGTACTGCATAAGTCCCCTTCACTTTTCTTCACGTTAGGTGATTTTTTTTCCTCTTTATATACTTTGCTAATTAAAATAACAAATCTTCATAGCCGTCTTTTTGGGATTCCTTCTTATCACTCCAAACTAATTAAACTGGAGAGGAGAAAAAGAACTTGCCAAAACTGGGTAGCAAATCTTTAAGCATCAACTATATTTAGTCTCTTTTATAAGATAAAAATATTTTATCACGGGCAACCCTCTTCTTCATTGCTGATGTATTGTTTCTTGGGATACTCAATCTTTTTCTATTTCTCTTTCCACGTAAAGAAAATTCTGTGTCTCATTCTCAAGTGGACAATAAAAAGAACAGAGCACACTTAGCAGTACTCTTATAGAGTGAAATAATCCAGAATCCAAGAAATAATCCAGGACCTTCACTCTGAGAGCCAGTGGGCAAGAAGGTTTTGCCTACAGAATGGCCTACAGGGAGCTTTTCTGAAAAAGGCAAAGTCTTGCCTGTGATTTCCGTGGAAAATACAGATATTTTCTACAGAGTGAAAGTTTATTGTCTGCTAGAGTTAGCAACCTCTTCTTCTAACTGTTAGGACTTTTGTAGATTTGTATACATTTTCATTGGCTTGAACAATTTTAGGTGTGGCCTGAATATCTCACGTTTCCTCTTCATCATCTGATAGTGCAATCTAAGGCAACTTGGTATTTTTTATCCTCTTTGAAGCCTCATGATATATTTTAATGGTCAAGAATTTGGAGAAGTGAGGTAAATCTTGGCATCAGAGTTTTTCTGTTTATTAGAACTATACAAAATAGTTGAGGTATATTTCAAATCGTGCATTTTCCTAACGAATGCTGCCTAGGAAAAGCCAGACTGATCTGCAGTTTTCCCTTAGTTTTATTTTGAAGTTTCAGTTCAAGCACATTAAATGTGAACAATAAAATCTCAGTAAATAGTTTGAGATTAAGTAAATTAATTTCTGGCTTTAAAATTCAGCAAAATACTAATTCCTTTGCAATATAATTTTTTGTGTGTATGGCACTCAGAGAGGAGTTCCAAAAGGAGTTAATATTCAGAATTCAAGTGCCCCAGAGCATTTTGGAGTTAAATTATTAGTATGAGGCACATTTGGTAGGAGAATGGGCAGAATGATGGATTACCATGTGAGGACGTTTTGAATAGAAGAAAGTAGCAAACTGAAATGGAAACTTAAAGCAAAGGTGTGCTGGTGGATTGTAGCTGTGGGTTGAATTTCTAATGTGAGCAGGTCTGAGGCAGCTTAGTGGAAGGGGTTTGTCTGGTACCACTCAGTTGGTTTTGACCTCAGAATCTAGTTTTCTTAGACTCAGGGTTATAGCGTTCCCTCGGCAAAATGAGGATGGTGATACTAAAAACCCTTTTTCATTATATTCTGCACCAGTCATTACTCTAAGTGCTTTATATATATTTTTTCATGTGGATGTCAGAGGAACTTAATATATTAGGTGCTATATGTTAACTTTAGAGACAAAAGGACTAAGACATAAAGTAGTAAATAACTTGCCCAAAGACACTGAATTCACAAAATGAGCCAGGATTTAGCTCCAAGAAAGCTAGTTGCAAACGTAACACTACCCAAAATGTACTATAATAATTCCTTAAAAGCTTAGTGTCATTATTTTCTTTAAGATTTCTGGGATAACTGCTTTCCACAACGTCTTGAAGCTATTGAGTTCATCAATGCTTAATACATTTAGAACAACTAAGATTAACATGACTAATTTTTAGAGCAGTGAGGTAAAATTAATATTCTTGATATTTAAACCCTGAAGCTTACCTTTTGGTAAATGTATGTTGAAACCAAATAGGCAAAAGTAATTCTAGTTACTGTTCTATTTTGAAATATATAGCAATGCCTACCAGCAAAATGCTAGTATGAAATTATTCTTCATTTACATGAGGATGAGTTTCAAAATTTTTATTGAAATGGGTGTATTAGTTAACTTTCTTATTGGTGAGGTAATATATCTGAAATACATACAACCTAAAGAAGGAAGGGTTTGGTTTGGTTCATAGTTTCTGAGATTGCATTCAATAGTTGGCTGGGTTCATGGCAGGAACATTATAGCAGAAGAGCATGACAGAATTGAATGTCTGAGATTATGGTGGTCTAAAAGGAGAGAAGGGAACAATGCCAAGGAGTACCGGTGAAGGGCCAGGCATAGACCCCAAAGCCATGGCTCCATGACCGATACAGACACACTTAGAAGTGTGCTTCAATAACTCTACCCCCTACACCCCAGGGTGGATGCAAAATCCATTCAAATTGACATCACCCATGAGCTATCACAATAGAGGTGATAAGAAGATTATTGCTAAGCCAGGTCTTATTGGAATTTCTTTCATGTACAAAACAGGTATTAACTTGCCTTATTGCTATAACAAAATACCTGAGACTAGGTGATTTATAATGAACCACATTAAATTTCAATACATAAGCTGTAGAGATGTAAACATTCAGTCCATAGTCTTTGCATATTTAGAGATGATAAAATTCTCCAGAGGCCCAGGCTTTTAATGACGCTGGAAATTCATAATCAATCCATGTCTGTCGTCTGAGTTCTAGGAAGTATACCAAAAGGAAATACATCTTTAGATAAATGAGTTTTTTTAAGTTTTAGTTGACTTTAATGTATTATAAGTAATTATCTCTTCAAGAACATCCTATTGTTTCAGAATTACAGATACAATGCTAGTATATTTTGCTAATTTAATAGGATTATCTCTCGAAAAACTGTCAATTTGCTTAAAAATAGGTAGGAATACTCAGCTCATTTTTCATATTACTCTGAGTTTGGAGGAGCTCAGCTGAGCCAAGATGAGCATGGGTGGATGAGATGTAACCTCCTGGAGTTCTATTCATTGTAGGAAGGGGTTTTCAATTCTGCATCCAATAGCCTCAAAGTATAAATTAGTCAGGACTAATCGAGTGTGAGATATTGCTTTCCCAAAACCTGTTTAAAACTACGTGCTGGTAGAACCACCGAGTTCCTGATTCACAACAAGTAACGCTTTCTTGTCTTCAGTTATAAAGTTGGACTCGCACTGATTCTTTTAAAATTTATAAGTAAAGTGTTGTTGGGTCGGTGCTTGAAATGGAAACCTACACTGCATGTAATAGAGATATCCAAAGCTCAGTGAGTATCTGACTTTTAAAGGTAAATTTTAGGTTTGGTTGATATTGTATACTATGTATTTTATACTTCTCTAAAATTCTCATGTACCAAAGTTGATTGCCAGTATTTTAAACTTTATCAGTAATCCATATTCACTCAGCACATATAAATCTGTTATTAGAAACATGCAAGATACTAGCTCAAATAGGAAGCTTAAATATTTCAAATCAATCACCTATGAGAAGTTTTCACTATCTATAGGTGACTTATGCTCCTTTATCAAGCATTTTTTTATTAAAAAAAGAAAAAGAAAAAAACTAGCCAATAAAGAGTTATATCAAAACATTAGCCAACTCTGGAAAAGCTTGCAGTCCCTGTTAAATTCAGTCTATTTGGTCTATTGTATAACTGATATAGGTGTACCCCTGTTACTACGTCTATTCCCTTAAAACTATCTTCATCTTTTACATACACTTAATAAAAAATGACTATCACCAGAAATGAGATAGTGGTGCCATCTAGGATCGTTAACACTGCTGTATGGAAAGAGGATTGTTGATGTATTTCAGGAATGAGAAAAGGAAATAGAACACATTGTGAAGATACTAGCGAAGGAAAAATTTTTTTTCAAGTGGAAGTTCATTGTTCACTTTATTAGTAAGAGAACTGGCAGCATGTGATGACACACCGATGGCACAGCTGAATGGTCAAGGAAATGAAAGGAATATATTTGGAAAATTGTTCATGAGGAACAGCTGAAATCTGAAGCTATATGTAGACACAATTCTCAGAAACAACCAAAAAAATGAAGATGTTTGTGTTGCACAGAAATGTTCAAAAAATGTGACCTCAGTAGAGAAGGAGACGAATAATGTGGTAAGTAGGTCAACGTGTTAGGTGGATTCCAGTCATTCATCCTCCAGCCACCATTGTCAGCACCCAATGGGCTCATAAACCAAGTGGCCAAGGTGTCAGGGAAGGAGAACAATACATAGGATCAACAGTGTGAACTTTCAATTCACCAATGCTGACCAGACGGTTACCCCTACTGTTGAGTGCCCAACTTCCCAGCGGCAAAGATTAACATGAGAGCTTCCTGTGGCCCCTATTCCCTGGAGTGAACATCTATTACAGTTACTTGGTAGCAGGTTCACTGCATTGGGCTATGTCCATCATGGAAGGGACAGTTTTTGTTTTTATCAGATTGGACATTTACTTTGGATATAGATATTTCTTCCTTGCATGCAATGCTTCTGCCCAAACTACCATTAGAATATTTACACATTCCCTTCCCCACTAGGTTAGTACTTCACACAGGATTTCTAGTGACAAGGAATTTATTTTACAACCAAATAAAAGTAGTGTTTGGCTCATGTTTGTGTGATTCACCAGTCTTATGATGCAGCCCAATGTCCTGATGTAGCTAGTTTGACAGAATGGTGTATGGCGTCTTGAAGACTCTTACATTGCAGGATACGTGGTTGTAGGTGACTCTCCAGAGGGCTGTGTATTCTCTTGAATTAGTAGCCAACCCTTGTTTCTCAAATAGCCACGACTAAGGGGCCAAGAAGTAATGGAGTAAAAATTGGAATGATACTACTTATTAAGTCACTGCTAGTGACCAATTAGCACAATATTTGCTTCCTATTTCTGTGAATTCCCTGTCTATACTGGCCTAAAGGTTTTAGCTATGAATAAAGAAATAGTTCCACAAGGAGGCATAATAATGATTTCATTAAACTAAAAGTTAAGACTACTCTCTAGCCTCTTTGGATCCTTCATGCCTTTTAAGTCAACAAACAATCAAACAAACAAACCAAAGGCAGATACCATGCTGATTGGTGTAACTGACCATGACGATTGAGGGGACACTTAATATTACCCTGCCCTATGGTTAAGGTAAAAACAACCTAATGCTTACACTGCTGCCAGTGGTCCAAGCATTTTAAGAATGAACTTTGGTTTAACCCACAAGGTAAACAACCATGGCTAGTTGAGGTGTTTGCTAAAGGCAATGGAAATTCAGAATGAGTATTGGAAAGTATTATAAATACTAGCTATTACTATGTGCCTACTTTACAGAAATGAGAATGAATTTCATGAGTTCTCTTCACCTATTTTGATATAAATGTTTGTGTATGTATATGTGTGTAAATATATAATATGTATACTTTCTTGGTTTTCTTCCTTCTCTTATTCAAATAACAGAATATGCATTCGATTTTTATGGTAATATTTAAGGACTGTCAATTTTACCTAATAATATTTAAATTATGGTACATCAAGAAGAGTAAATGTCAAGGACTTTGCTCTTTCTTCTGTGAATGGGATTAGTATAGCTAAAATTATATGCAAGATAGATTTATCATGTTAAGCATAATTAGAATGTTATGTTCCTTTAAAGACTGAGTATGGTTCAGAAAGATATGCGCCAAAGTGACAAGGGCTGGACTTCTGATGCTTAATTTTATCCATCAATTCGAAAAGAGCTGGGTGCCCAGATGCTTGGCTAAATGTTATTCTAGATATGTCTGTGAGGGTGTTATTGGATGAATGAAACTAAGATCTGAATCAGTGGACTGAATAAAACAGATTGCTCTTTCCAATGTGTGTGGGTCTCATCCAATCTGTTGATGGCTCCAAAAGAATAAAAGACTCGGTGTGATGCTGAGGTTTAATAGTGTCAATTTGATTAGCTTGGAAACCACCAGAGGGATTAGCAAAGCCCATGTAGCTACATCTGGGTGGGTCACGTTCCTTTGTTCCTGGTACTACTCCCTTTTCTGCCTCCTGATCACCTTGGAGTGAGCATCTCTGTTCTACCACACTCTTCTGCCATGATCTTTCTGTGTTAGAGCCAGGCACCAAAATGTGAAATCCCTGAAACTATTGGACCCAATTAAATCTCTCTCTTTTAAGTTATAGGTGTTGGGTATTATATTCCAGGAAAGCTGGACAGTTCAGAAAATTGATACCAAGAGTGGGATCATTGATATGAATGTAACCTACCATATGGTTGAGAAGCACTTAGAATTGATTTCAAAAGGATGTTTGGAAGAGTCAGGAGATTCGGGCTACAGAAGCCCTAAACTGGAGTAAACATAACCTGATGGGTGATTCTAGTCAGAGCTCAGAAGACCAGACCATTGATAAGAATGTCTATAGTAAAAGCCAGGCTCACAAAGTTAAGAGTTGAAAACGAGGAGTTTGTTCACAGTTGGACCCAAAGTTATGTGTGTTACACTATGTCACAATCTTTTTTGACATTTTGCTCATGCTCTGAGATTTCTCAGGAGCCTGAGGACACCGAATTAATTATTTAGGGAGACGAATTTTCAAGGCATTCCAACACTCAGGTTGTGACACAGGAACTGCTGGAATCCATTAGACAGATTTATAGTGAGAATTTGGGGCAAAAAGCACAATTTTTGACCTCCAAAAACAAATGAAAAGCTGGGGCTAAAGAAGTTATAGTTGCAGAAGAGATTAGTACTGTTAAAAAGAATCCCAGTATTTTATACAAAAATAAGAAGAAAGATGTCTTGAGGGCATCTCAGAAACTGTATGATGTCACCCGTTCCAAGCTCAAGGGTGTAAAGGACTCAATCTTTCATTTGACAAGAAGGTTCCTGGGACTGCTGCTGGATAACGGTGTCCAAGGGAATTGGTTCTCTGAGACTCATTTTACTGTGCTCAGTCATCCAGGCGCTCAGAACCTGCTGCGGCCGTGGTAAAAGTGTCTGGCTACTTCTCTTGCTGACAGCAGACCTTGGAGTCATTTGTTTGAGACTGGCTTTATTGGAATGCATAATTCAAGAGTTGTGGAGGCATGGAAGCTTCTACCTACATTTCAAAGGAAGACACGAAAACTTATGCAAGAAGTGCAGGAAGCTGTGAGAAGGAAGCCAAGGGACACTGAAGACCCCCTGACACTAGAGATGCCAGGAACACGGAACTTCTGCTGAGGAAAGCACAGGCCATGAGTGGAGGAACCTCACGTGAGAGGCTATGTGGGCTGCAATCAGCAAGCCCATAGGAATGGGCTACCAAAGGCCTCTGGCACACGCATCTCACCACCATATGCCCAGCATGCCAGATATAAACTATAGGACTTGATGTCCTGATGTAATCCAGTCTTTCATTCATGTTCTTGTGGACTGCTCCAATCCTCCTTTTTGGAACAGAAATATTTACTCTGTGGCATTGTACCTTGGGATAACATAAATTGTTTTTGGTTTTTCACAGTGGTTCACAGCTAAGAGTTTACCTTGAGCCTCAGGAGAAACTTTGACTTGAACTTTTGAAAAATGCTAAATAGTTAAGACTTTAGGGAAGAAATTAGTGTTTCAAGTTGTATGCAGGGGACTTGGAGCATAGATCAGTGATTAGGACATTTGCCTAGATTGTGCAAGCCCCTGGGTTTGGTCCCCTTGCACCACGTGAAAATTGGCTGGATGTGGTGGTGCTCATTTGTATTCTGAGTACTCAAGAGGCATAATAAGGTGGACTGCCATTAGTTTGAGGCCAGCAAGGTCCATACAATAAGTTCAAGAACCGGCCTGAAAGATGGAGCAAGAACCAGTCTCAAATAAATAAATAAAGTTGTGGGCAGGATAGTTGCAAATGTTCAGTAGAAATATTAACTTGTTATTAGGTTTATTTAAAGATGTGGTTTAGTGAGATGTACGTGGGTGTCAAATTCACAAGGGCTGAAACGTGGTGACTAAGCTGTACTTTGCCAATTCAACTGGCTTGGAAGCCACTGAGAGAAATAGTAATGCACAGATCTGGCTGTGTTCTGGTGGGTTATGGGGGTATAACACTGTGTAAAATATCTGGTCTCTGGCCCCTTTGTTTCTGACACTTTTCCCTGTGCTACTTCCCAGTACTGTAAACCAAGCATTTCCCCCCATTTTATTGGTATTTATTAGTACAAAACCTAAGGTTTACAATGAAGTTGAGAATTTCGTGCACATGCATATCTTGTCACCAACATACCCATCAACACACCAATGGATACACATAAACCAAGCATTTTTGATCTATTCCACCTTTTTTGCAATGATGTTTCTGCCTCTGCCCACTGACTGAATCCTCTGAAATCATGAGCCAAAGTAAACCTCTCCTCCTCTCAGCTGTGGGCCTCGGGTGTTGTGTTCCAGTGATGAGGAAGCTGGCTAATGTACTAAACAGGTAGTGGTTCTTCCTCTCTGCCTGATGGGGGCATCAGCTTTCTTCTGCCTTTGAGATTGCATTGGAAATTTTTTTCCGTGAGGCCTGCTGGGTCTGGCTGATGACAAATCTTAGAATTCTCAGTCTGTAAAATCATGTTGATTCTGTTTCTCTGGACAACCAACACCAATCCAAGTGACTAGGGAAAAACAGGTAATTTACAATATCCTTAGAAGATTATTTAAAAATGGTCAGATACAAGTTGAAAATTTTTAGGCATTTTTTAGAAAAATTATTCTATACTTGAATAATAATAATTTTAATGTTAGCTAATGGCACATTTTCTCTATCTTTTCTCATTTTAAATACTTTTTTGAAAAATTTATGTGATCTAATAGATTTATGGTTTTTTTATCTGAAGTAGTTTATCAAATAAGATTCAATTTTTAAGTATCTGACTAATGTTATTTTTAATTTTTAATTTTATTCTATTATAAAATAAGATTAATGTGTTCTAGAGTGGAATGGACTCAACTACTTCCTGTGTGTTTTTGCTAATTCTATTCTCACTTGAAGAATCTGAATGTCTTTTCCAGATTTCTACTCTAACAAGGCACCTACAAAATAACTCATGCAAAAAATAAAACTGGCAGGGGACACTGTGCTTTGATAAGAGGTGATTGGGTGAGAGGTTTTTATTGAATGGCAGAGCAACAAGATTCCGAGGAAACTAGCC
This sequence comes from Ctenodactylus gundi, assembly GCA_004027205.1. Classification (NCBI taxonomy): domain Eukaryota; kingdom Metazoa; phylum Chordata; class Mammalia; order Rodentia; family Ctenodactylidae; genus Ctenodactylus; species Ctenodactylus gundi. The sequence continues at coordinate 31,435 of PVKB01001675.1, read as the reverse complement.
AGCTTCCAACTTCTTGTCCTATAACAGGGGAGTCATGACTCTTGAAAAATAATCAGAAGACACCTTATCCCTTCCTCATTGAATGCACAAAAGTTTATAGACTCCAGGTCAGTACTCCACATCTTTAATCATCCTCAAATGAAAGTGCTGCTTCTTAGGATACAAAGGCTTTCTCAACCCACACCTTCACCCACATTTCTCCCAAACTCACCATATGCCCCCATCCATGTAAATCCATTTAGATGACATAATTCTAATAAATCAGCTATGCAAGTGGTACAGGGTTGATTTTTCTAGAAATTGAACTGGGGAAGCATCATCCTGCAGTGTGGAGCAATTAATGGACAGTGGAAGAAGCTCCGCAACTTGTGCTACCCAGCACTTTCCCTTTCCTTCATCTTTAGGGGGTTGAAAGAGTTAAATAACAGAATTGAAAAATGGTTCCATTGCAGCCGAGAAGAACTGAGCCAGATTAACTTTTACTAGACACTGATGTATGGCTGAGACTCATGTATAAGCATCCTTTCATCTATACAGATAAAAAGAGAGATGACTCTCTTAGTCCCTGGTACACAATGGGTGACATCAAATGAAATTCGTGTGTTGTCTGATGCCAAACACTGAAGCTGAATGCGGTGGGGACAAACAAAAATAACAAAACAAGGCCTAATTTTCAAATATAAAGAGAAAATTGTACTGAATCTCATGGAAAATCGGAAAGTGATTTATTACAGAAATCTGAGCATGTGTAAGAATTCTATGTGGCACTCTCAGATTAAATACTAAGACATGGCCTCTAGGAACCTGCTTCTGCTTGCAGCCAGAGAAAATGTAGCTGAGTAAAGTTAATGATTTTAGAACAGATTGTGTGTGTGTGTGTGTGTGTGTGTGTGTGTGTGTGTGTGTGTGTATGTGTATTTGGAACATATCCAACTACAAGGAAACAGCTTAAATAATAATGGAATGTATATAAGAATGGACATACAAAGAGATAGATATTAGATGGGACAGATAAGTAATAACAAAAATCTCTTAGGATTTCTTTTGGTCATATTTGTTGGTAAAAATCTCTTTAGATAGCATTCAACCCTCATTCATAATTTAAAAAATATTTTCTACAAGTTAGGAGGCAGAAATCAATATATTCTTATGTCATCTCAAAAATAATATTTAATGTTAATTAATGAACAAGAAAATTTGTTAATGCCCTTAGGAATTAACACAGATATAGACTCTCTTGCCAAAGTACTAAATTGTAATACTGAATAAGAGAAGGTGATTTTTTGTTCTTTGAGACAATATGACTTTTAACAGAGAACTCAAGGGAATTAGAATTAATATTCAGGTTCATTATAGTGATTGGATACAAATTAAATGGTAAAGCTGATAGTTTTTCTGTATAGCAGCTATAACCAATTAGAGTACATAATGAGAAAGGTGCTATCCACAAAATAATAATATCTTATTAAGAAATGCACACAACCTATACAAGGAGTATTGAAATAGTTTACTAAGCAATATAAATAAAAATGCCCACAAAATGTGAACAGAAACTCTATTTACATAATTAAGCACTAGATTTTATACAATGTGGAAAGAACTTCAAAATTAATCATAAAGTTAATACGATGTTATTAAGGATCATGATAAGATCATTCCAAAGTTCAAGTACTAGAATATGTAGGTGAAGACATTTGTAAATATTATGGAAAATAAAAAATAAATCATTTTTAAATATATACAAACAGATGCTTAAGTAATTATGCTAAAATAATCTCTGTTTCTCATTACAGTCAGCTTAACAGAACAGAATGGAGCATATTTCAATACTCTATAGTATGTAAGAATACAGATCATGTATAAAAAAGACTACATCATAAACTGAAGATTAAGAGACATTTTTTAAACTTTTTTTTAAAAAGAGGATGGCAGGAATATGGAGATAAAGTTCATTATGAAGGCTCTGATTTCAATACTCAGTACAAAAAAAAAAAATAGGGCCCTTGAAAAATAGTTAAATAAAAAACAGAAAAAAACAAGACTGTAAAAGACTTAAAGAAAGTATTGTCTAATTTTTAATCTGACCTTGAGACAAGCAAGTAACTTCCATTCGGGTAAACTAAAATGTGTCTGGAGACATAGCAGCTCAATGCATGACACACTTTATGAAGTAAGGGCTTATAATCTATAAATATTCTGTAAATGCTATACACTCCATTCTCTCTTTGAAGGTTCAACTCATATTAGCTTCCTAAGAGCTCAACAAACATGAAAGAAAGCCATTTAAAATTATACACCTTCCTTTCTTTCGAATTCATTCAGTCACACAATCTTACTTATCATAATTTTTCAGATATTTTTCAGACACTAAAGTTAGGAAGAAGCTTGCTAAGTACAAAAGTATGAGTAGACATGGTATTTTTTTAAAATGATAAAAAATCATATAAAATTCAAAACCATTATTAATGACTTAAAATTTTTATGGCAAATAATTCATAAGTAATTATTAGGAAATTACATTTTGGTGAAGTATTTGTAACAAAAATGACAAAGCATTAATGCTACTACTGTATTTTTAGAGGCTTTGAACCTACTTTAGAAGAGAATATCAAGAAACAAAATAAAGGACAAAGGAATTAATAGAAGAAAGAGGAATGATGGGTAGATTTATTTAAAAGTCCCTGATAATTAAAAAACAGATGCGTTTAAACACTCATAGGACAGACTGTTATTATTCTAGCATTTGAGCAATTATATAGGTATGTTATTATTAGTAACAAAACATATAATAATAATATGTTTTGGACTTTATGAAATGCTATGAAAGATTAATGAATTCTTTAATTATTTGAAAGAAATTAGTATGCAATATTTCCAGAGGTAAAAGGAGAAGAGAACTTTCATATATTTGGATGTGCTTCTATAATTTTTAAATTTACTGAGGGCTTTTGGCAACTAATAGAAGGAAAATTGTAATAACTTACACACTCCATGTAAAACTTTAAGGTTAGATTAAATAAGAAGCAATACTAGAACAGAATTTATTAATGGGACTATTTAAGAAGAGTTTGTATATGTTAATGAAAAATTGGAATCAAGTTAAATGTGTGCTAAGGGGGAAACGATTACAAAGCTCAGGTCATATTCAGTCTCTATAATTTATAATATATAAATGTTATATATTTTATAAACATTACTATTGTGTTTTCATAGGACATGGACAATGGAAAATGTTCATGATATATTATCTTGTGCTAATCTAGAGCCTAACTTTATAATAACTGAAAAATTGTATAGAACTTTAAGAGTTTTCAATCATCTCTATGTTTTGTTTCACAGTGATGTATTTAACTGTGATTTTCAAAGATTTTTAATTCTTATATATTTTGTATATTATCTAAAATAAGCACACATATTTTATGGCAGATAGTATTTAAAAATATATTCATTAGTCTTGTGCCCTCCCTCCATCACAGGCCTGAAATCCTTCCATTTTTTTTTTCATCTTGTTTCTATAAGTCTGGATTATTCATTTAGCAACTGTTTTTCAGCAGAGTGATTTTCAGACTTAGTTTTTAAAAAGCCCTAAAATGACTTGAAAATTCTCTCAGTATTTGACAACGTTGGCCAATAGAAACTTACTTTGCAAATTGTTGTCCCCTTTGAGTCATAGAAGAGTCTAACCATGGAAGATTAAAGCTTGGAAATTATCATTTAAACACAAAGTGAGAATTCAAAGGTAAAGTAAAAGTGATGTGTTAATCCACCTAATAATCAATCTAATATTTCATGGATTTATTGATCAAACATGTAACATGCGTTCCATTACATTCTGTGTTATACATGAATCACTGGTGGCATGGTGCTCGTCTGTTCTAGTTTTCTACAGACAGAAAAGACCAGCTTAAGCATTAACCCTGGGGAATCAAGGTTGGACCCTCGGGCTCTGGGAGGAAAACCAAACCGTAACAACAGTAGCAGGCAGTCTACGTGTAATAGAAACAGGCAAGAAACTTCTCACTCTCTCTCATAAGACATAGTTTCCTTGAAGTCCAGAGATGGCTTCATTCTCAGGAGACGTAGGATGCATGTCAGCATATCCGGCACAGCAGCAGTGTTTCCTCAACTGCATTCCACCGGGCAGGGTAAGTGTGAAGAACTGACAGCCGCTGGTCACCCAAGTGGCTCCTGCAGCACCAACAGAAACAAAGTGAGAAGACAAGAACCAATCTCTTTAAAAAACTCTGAAGGAAATATTCTGAACTCACAAAGCGTAATTTCTGGAAGCTAAAATAGACCAGCGGCAAAGGGGCTGGTGCAGTGGCCCATCATTTTCTGAAAGTTAAAAAAAAAATCTTTCTTGAGTTACAAAACACATATCATAAAATTCACAACTTAGCATGTAGTATATGAAGAGTGTTATACTACTATCTCCACATTCTAAGTTTGGAAGAGTTTCATTGCTGGGAACTTGAAAACTTAAAAAAAAAAACAAATTTATGGAATGGAATTCTTCAAAAACTGACTACATATAAATTAAAAAAAGGTTTGATTAGCTGAGATTAGTAGCATTCATTGGGAATCCCAGTACGCTAAGAAGTTGAGGCAAGAAAATCAAGTTTGGAGATTTAGCACTAATAGACAATGAATCCTTATTTTTCAAATTATTGTTCCCTTGTATCAGTTTGGATCCAGGCTGAACAACTTAGCAAGATCTTATTTGGAAAAAAGAAGAAAGAAAGAAAGAAAGAAAGAAAGAAAGAAAGAAAGAAAGAAAGAGGAAAAAGGCTTGGAACTGTAGCTCATTGTGAGAGCTCCGTGTTCAGTTCCTGCCATTCACCACCACTACACTAAAGCAGTTTGGTAGGTACTGTTTTTAGTACTTAAACAGATAAAGTGGTCTTAATTTTTTGCATGCTTCTATATAGGTATTGCACACCAAAGCACAGAGTACAACTTAATATAATGCATCCCATGATATAAATGCACTGCCACTCTTCAAATCCTGTCACGTCAGCTAGTGTATAATGACTTAGAGACAGGGAACTTACAAATATGTATATATGAGACCATAGTAATAGATCTTACTAATCTTCTGAAGAAGAAAAAAAGGAAAATTGAGCTAAAATTTCTGCTCTTTTTGTGCTATGCTCCCAACTTGTAGAACATTCCGTAAGAAGTAGATGACCTTCAGGAAAGCAGCGAAATCTCTCAATGTACACAGTCTGCTGAGTCATTGCTTTGAAACTGAGAACTCTATCCTTGGCAACATTCTGATTGTTAAAAAAATAATTTGAAATAATTTGAGATTTGTGAATAGAGTAAACTGCTAGCAAGAAATAAACTCTATTTTTTTTCATCATAAGTACAGAATTCTGAAATTGCTAACAATTAGTACCCACTAGAAATTGAAAGCCTTGTCATAATCTTGAAACGCAGCCCATGGCTATGATTCGCAACTTTAATATAAAGCAAAACCCCAACCAATCTCAATGCTTTGAAATGAATTGACACTGACTGCAAAAAACTCCATGTATCTAGTCATTCAGTAAAGGCTTTTTAAAGGATAATTGTGAGAAAAGTGTATAGACAAAAAAGAAAAGGAGCAAAACAAACACTGGGAAAATGTTACTATTGTTTTCTGAAGGCCAATATAGTTACACTTATTAGAAGAGCAGTTAATGATGAGTTAATCTTCTTTTCAAGAAGGAAAGCTATTTAGTATTAAACCTTCATCAGTTGAGTTTTCCACTCAATGCTAGTCACTTAGTCTTTTATCCAGAAAAGTCTGACTCCATAAAACTTAACCCAAGTGTTGCTGTTTATTTCCAACAGCCTTAGGCAAAGATATTCAGCTTCTATGCCTCATTTTCTCCATCTGTAGAATGGCAGTAATGATACTTACCTGGCTTTCAGGAGTGTTATGAGGCTTAATTAGTTGTTTGTAAAGTATCTTGGAGGTGAAGAATTCAGTATAAACGCTAAGTACCATTATTATTATGGCAATCGTATGTTAGGTGCATAATTGCATTTTTTTCCTTTCAAAATATTGCAGTTTTCCATCTGTCATCTGTAATACATCAAGTGAATGCTAAATTTTTGAATTTTCTCACATTACCCTGCCAAGAAATGCATCGAAGTAAAAATCTCAAGGCAGTATACACAGTACCAAGGAGCTTTGAGACAGTCCCTCAAAAATCACTGTTATCAAATAACAATGACTTAAACAGTCTACATATATTTATGTTTAGCAATGTTCCTTCTCCTGAAAATTAGCTTGGTGCTGAGTATTATCAGAGCTCAATTTAAATCCACAACAGTGGAAAGTCATCTAAAATGAGGTTAGCTTTGCCTCCTTCTCCCTCTCCTGACCCCTACCCCCCTCTCTCTCTTGACTCCTGCTGTGCTGGTTAAGCTTGATTGTGTCACCTTGATTGGCTTGGGAGCCACCAAGGGGATTAGTAAAGCCTACTTCTGGCTGTGTCTGGGTGAGTCAAGCAGGCATGACCTTGGGTTCCTTATCCGGTTGATTATCGCTTCCTCTATGGCACTGTTCCTCTGATCTGATTCTTTGCTATCGTGACCCGAACAATGTTTTTCCTCCCTGACCTCCTACCACCATGCTTTTGCCTTGCAGCTAGCTGACCACGGACTGAATTCCCTTAAAACGTGAGCCAGATTAAACCTCCCGTCCTTTAAGTTCTGACAGTCTAGCCCTGTTTCCAGCAGTAGAAAAGCTGATTACTTTCCATACTTTCCTTCTCCCACATTGCTTCATTAATAAACAAACAAAAAACACACACAAAAAAAAAACAATTTGAGTTCATAAATACCTTTTTTAAAAAAATTGTGGGTCTTGTTTCATTTTCTCTATTTTTTTTTTGTTTGTTTCTTTAAACATAGTTTTCTCAATCCTTTTTTCTTCTATTTGGGACTCCTTCACTAAGCCAACATTAAATAGTGGGCAACAAATAAAGACACATTACAGCAGGTCTAAGCACAATTGTCTCCCCAATCCATGTACTTGATAAATGCCCTGTTTCAGCTAAAAAAGATGTATAACGTTTCCCTTATACTAAATTTAGTGGTGAAAATCTTTAATAACTAAAACTGACTATAATTTCCTCCTTTCGACTGTTCTATTTCAAGGTCTCATAAATCCTTTTTATTGATTAGTTTTACACAGAATGCTGTAGAGCTCTAAACACAAGAAATTAAACTGAATGGCAGGTGGACTTTTTCATGGGTTTTCAGCTGGCCAAGCAAAAAGTCTTAATGTAATGGTTAACTCTGTGAATAATTCTACTTTTTTATTATTTTTAAAAATTCTGCTAATGTGCGTAATCTTACGCCATTTACTTTAAAGCTAGAACTTTATTGCAGAATCTAATAACAAACAATTTACAATATTGGCACAATTCTACTTTCACTTCTTTGAAGGTTACCTTTAGAATTTACTGGTCAATGTACATCATTTCATAACATGATATAATGAAACCCTTCATCAGAATGATTTGGCACATAATTATGAAACTGAATTCTTAGTGGACTATCAGGGAAATATTTTTGCATGAAAATTAGGAATTGGGAATAGAATTTCGACCTCCCTTGTATATTTGGAAAATATATTTTCCTTAGATTTAGTTAATTAATACATGAATGGGAAAATTTTTTACAAGCCCACGAGAACTTGAATGTGCATTTTATGTATGAACTATTACAATTATGTTTAGAAATTCTGTAAAAATCTACTAACATAAAGAGTAATAAATACTTAAAATAATTAGGTGCGTAAGGAAACAAAGGATTACAAGTGTTTGGAGGTGACTGGAAGTCTCTTTACATTCTGGTATTTTTCGCTTTTCTGTGGGTAGGAGACTATATCCAAAACCCACGACTCGAAGGAGTAGAAGTTTATTTCTCTCATGGTTTTTAGAGCATTTGGTCCATTGTTGATCGGCTCCAAGTCTGAAAGGGCACGGTGGCCTGGCGGAGGACCCCCGTTCATCCTGTGGCAGTCGGGAAGCTCAGAAAAAGGGAAAATGCCCAAGACAGCAACAGGACCCTCTAGCATGTTCCACCTCCTAACAGCAGGTTCAGCTACTGAACTCATCAATGGATCTGTCCACAGATGTGTACAGAAGTCCCAAAATCCAGTCACCTTGCGCATTTATGAGAATCAGAAGCTGCATTTTATGTATAAGCCGTAAGCATTTATGTTTAGAAATTCTGTGGCTTATCTCTTATTTGGTTCTTTTTTATATCTTGAAATTGAGAGACAAGCTTACGTTTTCAGAAGAGAAAAAGGGAAATGAGCAGTGCCACCGAGGACTCTTGTTTTCTTTATTTACTGGTGTTAACATTAAGTAAATATTTTAAGACTCTTGCAGATTTCAGCCAAAATTTTGGGGTGCAGAGATAAAGAGAACAGGTCTTGAAGATCTCATACCTCATATCTCGTCACGGAGAGGCCCATACATGTGACCCACGGATTCTAGTAATGGAATGGGCAGTCACTACCTTGACTGGCAGGGAGATCCCTGTGAACTGCCTAGGATTCACTTATTTTAAAACCGTGCAAGTCAGACCTTTAAAGGACAAGTAACTTATCCCAAGAGAGCAAATGAATGGAAAATTGAGAATAACCACAAAAAAAAAAAAAAAAACAGAACTAGAAATGTGTTCTCATGGTTTTAATTTAGAAATCATGCAATCTGGGAACACTCATATCAGTAAATAAAAAGGCAACATATTAAAAGCAAAAGAAATTTCAGAATTATCCTCCTAAATAAAAGTCTTAAGAAGAGCTTATAAGAAAGTTAAGGGAAAAATGTGATGCTTTATAAATCAGGTTAAGTAAAAAGAAGGAAGTTTAGGAGACCCACTTTCTTTTAGATGCTTGCGTCATACAGAGGTACACAGAAAAACCAGTATGAGAAGCCAGCGCTGTGTTTGCCTTTGGCTCTCCAGTCATGAAAAGATGTGATCCAACATGAATATAATAGAAATTGTCTGTGCTGGGCCTCCTAAAATTAATGATATGCACGTGTCTACTAACTATAAATAACATTCAAGTTCTGGCTCCTTCTTCCTCAATAATGCATTTTGTTTAAAAATCTCAGTCTTGGGCTGGAGGAATGACTCAGCAGTTAAAGCGCTTGCCTCGCAAGCACTAAGTCAAGTGCTAAGTACCCAAGCTCGATTTCCCAGCACCACATAAGCCAGGTGTGTTGGCGCATGCCTGTACTCCCAGTGCTTCGGAGGCTGAGACAGGAGGATTGCTGTGAGTCCAAGACCAGCCTGGGCTGCAGAGCGAGATGCTGTCTCAAAAATATATACATAAATAAATAAGTAATAAAACATTAAAAATTTCAATCTCAATGACTCCATCTCCCCAGCTTTGAAAAGGAAATAGGTCATTAGTACTCAATCAGGTCCTGGTGTTGACCCAAGACCCCGGGTGCAGATGATTTTCAAAGACAGTGCCAACTCATTTGTTACAAGGTCACTGACAACTAGCCCAATGTGAACTCTTCCTTTTTTTTTGTAGTGGTTTGGGGGTGGGGGGAACATTGGATTCTTGGGCATTGGAGAGAGGCATAAACCTTGATTAAGCACGGTAATTTGGGCTTGTTACCGTAAGAAAGAGTTCACAGTAATAAAGTGGTAATAAAGAACCTTGAGCAAGTAGAGGGCTATGGTTTGACCTCAGACTGTGCTTGATAAATGGCCACTGATACTTGTATCATTGTAATTATTATCACTATCATTCTATGCCAGTAAATTCATAATATTTTTCAAGACAAACATCACAAATTCTTGTGCTATTTCTTCTGTAGTACTGAAAAGAGATTTGAGAATACGACTTGTTAACACCAGAAAGCCTTTCTGTGGTGGGGAGCCACGTTTAAGACATGAGCAGTTGGCCCAAGTGCTCCTTAGAAAAGAAGTCACAGAAAAAACTCACCTTGACCTAATGAATCATGTTATATTAAAATATCTTTAGAATTAAAATATAGTCTTGAAAATATATCTGTCACTAAGGTGTTTTGTCCAAGTTTCTGAGTAAAAAATTTTATTGTTGCTTCTACAGAATTGATAAGACAAAGCTAAGATTGCATTATATAATGTCAAGCATGGTAGGGGTGCATGAGTGTGTGTACACGCATATTTTACTTTGTGTTTTTTTTTCATTCTTTTCTCTTTCTTTCTTATTCTCTCTTTTTTTCTGAGATAGGGTCTTGCTTTGTAGTCCAGGTTGGTCCTCAACTCATGGCAATCCTACTGCATCAGTTTCCCGAGTGCTGGCTTACAGACATTTGCCACCATGCCAGCTCTCCTGTGGTGCTGAGGGATCGAACCCTGGGCCTCAAGCTTCCTTGAGAAGGCCTCTGACACCTGCGCTATGCTCAGTCCCTCACTCATCGTTTCTTTTGTCAATTCATTAATTCAATTGTTTTCTTCAGAAGAAGAATGACTAGAAAATGTGCGTTTTTCTAACAATGGGACAAAATTGAATCCGCTTCTAGATCTAACCAGCAACAAAAATATGGATCTCAATAAAGTCATAAATACAATTCTTGCCACCGATGCACTTGGCTGATTTGAAAAACAGATTAAAGATTCTTATGTGCTGCTTGAGTTCAGAAAAATCCCGCGTATCCGAACTACATTGTTAACCCATTGCTTCCTAAAGGCCCATTTAAAAGTATCTACATGGGAGGCAGCTTCACTGTTTCCAGCTCACTCTGACGGCACCTTTTGGCTGGTTTGGAGTGCGTAAGCCATCTGCCATGTGTGTACCTTTCACAGGGCAAAGTGATTGACAAAAACTTGGAAAGAATCTTTGGCTGAATCGCCCTGTTCCGTGAACAAAGACTGGTTTATCCTAGCAGCTCAGAGCATAAGAGCTATGTTTTGCCCTCCCTTTTACCCTCTAAGGAAGAGCTGGAATTATCAGTTAGATGTTTCTCTTTGCATAAAACATCGTTTTCTCCTAAGTAGGGATAAATGTACACGTACAAGTTGTTATTTTAGGATTCCTCATCATAACCTAAAACAAGGTTCCGTGATCCAAAAGCAGTTTCCTGTTAGAAGACTCCTACCAACAGAGCTACTCATGTTGAGGGAGAGAGAAAGTGGGAGAGAGAGAGAGAATGGGAAAAACAACCCTCTCGACTGCACAAAGGACGACTTGATAGGACATCTTCAAACACAGAAAATCAGCCCCGCGTCCTGCTGATCATTATTGAGACATCTGTATTCACTTCACACTGACCCAGCCACTAATCAGCCAGGAAGTGCAACAGGCGCTGGCACAAAGTATACAAAGATAAAGCACCGAATGGTATGAATATTAAAATCATAAATACAATAAAACAAGATAATGAGTGTCCTCAATTATAATAAAGCTAAAGCCCAATTAAAACATAATCACTGACTTATTATTCAGAGTTTTTTTAGAGATCATATTTAGCTGATTTGTTACACTCATTTCCCTTTAAAAGATTTCATCATCACTCTCTTTTTTGCATATCCACTTTAAGGAGATTCATTTATCCATCTAATTGAATAATTAGGCTTTTCTGATTAATTGTTTTAAATAGTTTCATGTCATGGGTATCATCTCACTGAAATGCTTTCATATTATCTTCTGTGCCTTGATGTTCTTGCTATAAATTACGAGTAATCACATCTTTTCACCTCTCCCTCTGGCACCTCCAAGGAGGAGTGGGTTCAGTTGGAGAGTTTCCTACTGGCTCTTCTCCCCGTCCCTTGCTTTCTTTTCTGGTTCTCACAGCTGCAAGTAGTTCTGATCCTTCTCACACGTGACCATTTTCAACAATGAAGCTGTGAAGCAATGGTGGCCCCTTCCCCATCCTACGTTCATCCCTGCCACTGCATGCAAGATTCACAGCTTCAAAGGTTTCCCCAGGGGTCCTAGCCCAGCAGAAAATCCTGATTATAACTGACATCTGAGTGGATTTTTAGAATTAGTTTATTAACAATTATATCCAACCCAAGGCTCTTTATTAACAGTATCAAGACAGTCCCCCAGCATAGAACCCAACGCGACTGTGTTATCTGTGCATGAAAACAATTTCCCACATGAGAAATGATCTCAAAGATTATCTGAAGGTCAGCACCGGCAAACGATTCGTCCCTCTAAGATTGGAGAGCCTAAAACCATGGAAGCAAGTCAGGAGGCTGCTCTTTGTGACAACCACCTTGTTTCTCCTTCAGGACCAGACATTTCCATTTGAGAAATTAGACAGGCAAGTCTATCTGCCGGGGCTTGCCAGGGCAGCGTGTCTTCCACATATCTCACCCACTAATCCCGCTCTACAAAAGAAGCCGAAGCGAAGCATTTCTGTTGCCTTGAATACAAACTAGGTTGTCCCTTGTCCCTAAGAGTGGTTGAATTGACTCAGAATCATTTAGAATATTCCCTGAATATTGCTCTTTTACCAACAGACGGGTGCAGTTGTAATTGTTTTTTAAAATACCAATGATTTTCATGGGACAATTTTATGAAATATGGCACTCGTGGTTTGTCTTGGGCTTCTCTCTTTGATGAGTAACTTGAGAAGCCTGAAATGCAGAAGTGAGAACCTTGTGCGATGCCTGTTTTATTTTCAAAAGTGAATTGTGCCTGTCTGAGAATAAAATACAACCAGGTAAGGCCTTTTTATGAATCAGGATTAGAACACTTAATTTTGGATTAAATTTAAATGGAATGGAACTGTTACTTCTCAAAGACAAGGGGTGGGGGGGGAACAGTTCTCTTTCCCAGTGTTTTGCCAGTAATCATACCATCGAGGAACAAACGGGGAGCCATACTATTTTTTTTAAAGCATCTGTGATTGCAGAGTATAATTATGGCTATTTTATATATTGATTAACTTGTTTTTTTCTAAGGTAATAACTACATTACCATTTGATTTCTAAGATAGGAGCACGTTTTCTTCTAAGGGCTGGTAATGCTGAAGATTATGGATAAGTCAAGTATCAGGACAAGGTGATTACTTAACATCTGTGACCAAGTAAAAGGCTAAAGGAGAAAATCAACCAACATCTGCACTGTCAGTAAAATACTTGGGGGAAAAAAACACAAGTGAAGTGTGATTAATCACCATGGATGTATGATTGAGTCAATTGACTGTTACTTTTTCATGATGATTAATCAGCTACAAAAATTATAATTGTCCCACTTCTAGTGGCTGCATGCTGTGCCCGATGACATCAGCTGGGGCTATAGATACTCAGTGCGTGGATTTCAAAAGAATATGCAAATATGACTGGGGAAGGAGGGGTGGGGCTTCAACTCCATTGTAAGAAACACCACGAGTCCTTGCCCTTCTATTATGGTTGGGGTTTTCTTAGCAGCTCCCAGAAAGGGCAGATCTTGTGCTATTATGACTATTTCATAACCTCTTCATCACCAAGAGGGAGAATTAGAGAAACCCATTTCTGCAAATCGGCCGTTATGATCTCGTTCAGAGATGATGTGATTCTCTGTGAAGTATTTTCTTCCTTTTCAAGGATTTCTTCTGTGAATAGTAGAAAACAGTGATATAAGTTTAAGGAATGACATTTTGGAGAGTGGCCACGGGCCTGGGCTTTTGGCACATTGTCCCATCTGGTTGTCTAGCGTGTTTGTGGAGCAAGCCAAAGACAGTGGGTTTAAAAATGTTCACTAGAATTTACCAGACCATTTACTTACTAACCACTACTCTATGAGGAAGAGTGATATCACCATAGCAAACTTGCTCACAGATGTGGAAATTTTTTTTTTAATGACTACTTTCTAACATTTCCAAAACTTTTAAGGTATTAACATATTTTTGCAGTTGGCTCTGCATACCTGCTCCTTAGACTCCTGAGGCAATCTGGCACATAAGTTGGGGTCTTATGATGACACTGAGAATACTCTCGTAGGGTTAAATGCAGCTTTTTATCACTGATCTGATGCCTAATCATCTCCTAAAATGATTAAAGTAGTGATGAACCTAAAGAACTTAAGGTATAAAAGTCTAACACGGTGTCCTAACTGATGAATTATCTCTCCCAATGCAACTGGGGACCATCATGGTGGATCTAAACTTATTAATGCATGGTGCAGAAAAGAGCAGCCCAGGGCACAAGCCCCTGTAACTCCATGCATTCACTCTTCCTGTCCACTATCTTTCTGAGTTGAAATTCGGACTTTAAAGATAGGTGATTTTTTTCTTTTGAAAAATCCTTAGAGGTAACATCTTTGAGGAAAAAAAAATATCTTTTACATTCATTAAAAGAAAAAAAAAAGAATTTCAAATTTCTTCCCAGCTAGTTCTAAGCAGGCAATACCTTTCTGAGCCTTCAGCTACACATAACATTCCCACTAATGATCTGTAATGAAGTGCCTCTTTTTTGCACATCCAGCGTTTTCTCTTCTAAAGTTAAAAAGAAATAGCACAAATTTGCCAACACTATTCTCCTTTTAGCACATAGACTTTATTTCAGAACTGAAACACTAACACAACTGCAAAAAAAGAGTAATTTTTTTTACGTGTGGTCTTTACATATCTGTCAATTCTAATGTGATAAGATATAGCTATATAAACATGTATCATCTCCAATTTGTTTAATTTTAAATAGAATTGTTTGGATTTATTATATACACACATTCTCTAAACCCATAGAGGCCTTCAATTTTATTAATCTGAATCACTGAAGTCTCTCTAACTTCTTGTATTTAGATAAGAAAGAGACGTGGGAACACTAGTCTCTTGAGCTTTCTCTTGGTACCTACTAATTGTTAATTATTAGAGACTAACTAAGTCACTGAAGTGAGTCATTTGGCTGGTGTCTCAAATGCTGTCATTTACTACTACACAAATCAGCCTGGTGATAGAGTGTCTTTAAATTAGGTTACAACCATGCAGTTATTGGACAGGAGTAATTGATAAAACCATTAGTAACACTTGTAGAGATAACAGCTAGCAAAATCATGCAACCATAATTATTCCTAATGGATACATGCTATAAATTGAGGCAAGAAAAAAAAATCTTGCATTATCTTTCAATCAAATCTGACAGTGCTGGAAGATTACTCTAGGCTAAATGCTTGTGTATGAAAAAGTGACCCATCAGAAAGAATCTCCTTGCTTTTCCTTATCTTTCTTCCTCAACAAATAATGGGATTTGTTCTTTTGTCATTTCCTTTTCTGATAGATTTCAGAGAAAACAAAGGAAAGATCTTGTTAGCTATGAGTTTTAATATATATAGACACACACATAAATATATTTAAATCATATGTAAGGCATTTAGGACATTTTATAAATTAACAGAGATACAGTTACAGTCTAAGGGAAAGAATTGCAAGTCATGACCTAATTCCAATAGCAATACTTATTATATAGTAGTATGTAACTTTTCCCTGAATAATGATGTTAAAAAAGAAAAATTGGTATTAAAAAAAAAACAATGTGCTGACTCACTCTGTTTCTTCAAGAAAATAAAAAGATAAATATCTATGGAGAAAATACAGGGATAAACTTTATCAGAACCAACCTTTTTCTCTCCTGATACCTTCTCACAGGTGACATTCCCAGGACGTGTGCACACCACCAGCTGCACAGGAGGAAAATACACCTACGTCTCTTCCAGCATGCAGGAAGTTTCAAATATGTAGAGAGAATTTCCTAGGCAAGCACTTTAACCACTGAGCATTCCTCCAGCCCCTTAAACATAATTTAGATTCTGAAGGATTTTGTACATGTCCGTATCCACAATGTTCAGTTGGATCAACATTAACATATTAGCTAATAATAAAATTAGCAATAAATCTTATTGGTTACAATATTGTCACTGTGCAAAGCTAACTAATCATGCAGAGAGATACATTTTAAAGTTTTAAAAACATGTGTAAAAGCTGGATGTTGTGATGCATGCCTGCAATCCTAGCATTTGGGAGGCTGAGGCAGGAGGATTGCCCTGAGTTTTAAGTAAGCCTGGTCTCCATAGTTAATTCAGTACCAGCATGAAATGTCTCAATAAATAAATAAATAAATACAAATAAAATACATATCATAAGCACATGGCATCTATATTTCTTTTCAAATTGGACTTTGAGAAAGGGTGTGGAAGAGAAACAATTACATAAACTATACATCGTGCCTACACATGTGGTTCCTGCCTTAGTCCTCTCTAGCCTTCCCTTTTCCGATAATGTTCTTTGCGGAAGGAATAGAAGAGTTACATAGGATTGTATCTTCCAAGCAAGGGGAATGCTTAGGAAGACCCACACAGATGACTTCGTGAGTACCATCAAAAAAAAAAAAAAAAAAAGGCAGAGAGCGTGTCAAAAATTTCAGACCAACATTTCTCATTTTCATTAAGAAGAGATTGCCATTGAGAAAATATTTTAAAAAGACAGAAATAAAATACTAGATAAAATACTAGAATAATATGTAAGTTTACAGATTCAGAAGAGAAATGGAGTCAAGCGATAAGCCCACTTTATAATTTAAACCTGTGAAATGAAGCATAAGGAATAAGTAGAGACGCTTCTGTCAACAGTGGGGCCATGCAGTTCAGACATGAAGAAAAAAAAAAAACAAAACAAAACAAGAAAAATCACAAAAAAGAAGAAAATGGATTAAAAAGAACATTTTAGACCTTAGAGAAAGTTAAAGAATGCTCTATGTAGATATTTTCATTTTTCTGAAGAATGCAACAGAGCAAATGGAACAGAAATAGCAGTCAACGTTGTCACAGAAGAAACCTTTCATAAAATAGAAAAAAAGGCAAGTCTTAGTATCATACAGGATTTCAAAATGGAAAAATATTAACAACTAGATTTTCCTTAAATAAATGTTACTGCAAAGGTAAGAAAGAAATCATCCTACAGGAAAATGATGCAAATTACTAAGTAACCTTTTAGAGGATGACAAATAATGGCCACAAGCACATATTATTTTTAAATGATGAACAGATGTTCACAGTATATAAAAAAGATTTTTAAAAAATTGATCCAAAATTTGATGATTTGTCCAATTGTAATGTATGCATAAAATAACAGAAAAAATGTTCCAAAACCTGTAGAAATAGAAGAGGTAAAGAACTCCGAGGCATTTTAAAAGAGAACTGTTTAGCAGTAATGTCTAGTCTGAATCAGTGCTGAACCTAAGAAGGAACAAACTGCTTACTAGCAAAATGGAAACCTTGACAGGCAGGAAACTAGTAAGGTAGAGAAGAAGCTCAGTGGTTAAACACCTGCCTCGCAAGTTCAAGGCCTTAGGTTCGATTCCCCAGCACCTCATAAACTAGGCATGATGGAATTCATCTGTAACTTCAGCACTCAGGAGGCTGAAGCAAAAGGATTTCTGTGTGTTCAAGGCCATCCTGGGCTCCACAGAAAGTTCAGGACCTGCCTAGACTGCAGAGGGAGACCCTGCCTGAAAAATAGAATGATAAGATAAGATAAAATAAGATAAATTAATACACCTAACCAAAACTAAGAGATTGTTAGCAATATGATATGGAAAAAAATATAAATGACTCATCTTGTCAATATAAGTTGTTGAAAGACTATATAAGCACAAGAATATATATTGAAGAGTAGTTAATTCAATGAATAGTATTTTATTCATTTTTGTTATTTCATCAGCAAAAAAATGTACTGAGCAAGCTCATTTTATTTATACTCTTCCAAGAGCTGAAATACAATCAGTTTAGGAAGAAAATTTTTTTGTATATAATTTAAAAACTAGAGAAGTTAAAGAAGCTCAAAAGTAGCAAAACTCACTACACAAAATAAGAAACTAAGAAAACATCTGTTACAGCAAAATGTAAATGACATGCATTTACCCATAAAAAGAACGTCTGCCTGTGTGGTCTAATATAATTTAATTTTATGCAATGTATTAGACATATAACTGATAGTGATAGACACTACTTTGTTGGAAAAGAAATGAAAAACAAAGCGGAGGAGAAAGAGAGGAAGAAGAAGAGAAAAGGGGAAAAGCCAAGCTCTCACATATGAAGTACAAGAAATACACAATTGTAATAAAGACAAATGATCCAAAGTCAAAATGTATAGAGCAAAAATTACTAGAATTAGAATATTCTTCAGTTTCTAAAGTATAAGTCTATAAAACTAAGCATAACTCTTGAGATATGGATGAAAGGAGGATGTACGCTTGAAGCTACTAAATGTAACTATGCACAAATACTTCTTCAATGTCAAGTTACAGAAAAATCACAACCTAACAATGCAGAATTAATCTCGACTATAGTCTATGATTACAGTATGACAAAACTAAGCATAGACATTGAAATTGTGAGCAAAAGTCTCAATAACATCGGAGGTTCAAAATAATAGTCTCTAAGAATTATAAAAACATTAAAAAATTAAAATGAAAAAACAAAGTAATTTGGAGTCCACAGAGAAACTAAGATTTAATAAATATGCTGCATATTGAACCTGTAGGAAGGAGCATGTTCTTGGAGAAAAATCTGGAAAAAACAGAAAGAGAAGAAAGGAAATAATTAGAGAAAAGGAGATGATGAATTGACAGAAATCAAAAAAAGTTGTATTTTAAAAATTGATCAAAAAACTTGTTATCTGAAAAAGAAAACTAAGTAAAAGATAAATCAATTCTTCATGCATGAAACACAAATTAGACACTAGAAATACAAATTCGTAGATGATCACTAGACAGAGAAAAGTCAAAGAATACTTTGACAATTCTATGCAAAAATGTTTAATTCCTTTATCAGATGGCTAAATTTCTCAAAACTTAATTTCAATAATTCAAAAATGAATCATGCCACTTATTTGGAATTAATAACCAAGTAATGTTCATCTCCATTTTACCAATACTGAAATTCTCCATTATTATAACAGTAAAATTCAGTTTAAGCTGTTTTAACAGACTCATAATGAAAGTCACAGAGTTGATGACTATTTTTTCCATGTTATGAGAAGATGGATTTGCAGGGATAACTGGATAAAGAAAGTCAGAATGCTCCATTCGAGAGTTTCTTTCATTTTGTTTTATTGAATAACTAACCTGGGAAAATTCCTCAAGTTTTTTTTTTTTTTTTAGTAGAAAAGCTTCTATCAGCTATTTCTCTTATAACTTAGCTGCAGAAATACTTTTTTGTTCTACAAAGATCTTCACAATAAGGCAAACACACAACAGGATAACAAAAAATACGAGGTCTTACACAATTTCCTCTTCCTTCCTACTTCTGTGTTCATGACAATTTCTTCCTCCTTTTCTTCTAATTTGTAAGGGCTATTTGAGAGGCTGTCTTTTCACAAAATGCTTAAAATACTAATTATTTACTTCATAAGTTGATAGGTGGCACTGAATTCATCTTGTAAATATGAAAGTGTTAATGTGATTCTATTAGTTTCTGCTCTGTGTCCAAGCACACATGTGTAAGCTCTTTTATCTATACATTTCACTCTCTTGAAGACAGCAAAATTATGTTGGAGACGATCACTGTATTTTAAACGGTAATGTAATTATTGTTTTTTGTTTTATGTGTTTGTGCTTTAATCAGCATTCTCACTCCAAGTTGAGCATCCCTAATACAAAAATCTGAAATTTGGGTATCTTCAAAATTCAAGATTTTGAGTGTTAACATGACACTATAAGCTAAAAATTCCACAGCTGACCTCATGTGATACTTACAGTCAAAATGTAGGCATACTAAAAATACTGTGTAAAATTACAATGTGTAATATTGGCAATATAACTATGTGTATAATATGTATATAAAACTTAAGTGAATTTCATATTTAGATTTGAGTCCTATTCCCAAGATATCTATCTCATTATGTATATGCAAATATTCCCAAATCTGAAAAAATTCAAAATCTTAAGGCAAGCTTTTTGAATAAGGGGTACTCAACTTATAATACAGGATTATATAAACTTTTTGTAATTTAATGTAAATGAAACTCACCATTATTATAAACTTGTTAGTGTCTGTAGGACTGGTGGCAATTTGGTTTCTGTCATGGTTCAATTCATAGTTTTTTTATAAAGATAGATGAAAAAATGATAAAGGAAACACTAATCAAGCTCTAACCATTTTGTGTGTGATTGGCAAACGCAGTTTATTGAGTGATACTGTGGTTGGGTTATAGGTACATCCAGAGAAGATAAAAATAAACAAGTACACTCACTCTCTGACAGTTGGCAGTCTACAATCATTTAGGAGAAAAGAATCATTACAGAAAATAAAACTGTTACAAGCACATACAGAAAAAATTAATAGAAATATTGTACAGAACAAAATACAAGAGAATTGGATGAAGTAAGATTCAGGAAGTTTCTGACAGCTGTTAATTTTGAACAGTTAAAGGATATAAAAAAAATTTGAGGAAGAAACATTTCAATTGTCACACTGAAATGTGATTACTTTGGGTTATCAACTCAAGATTTCTACAGACTAATATATGCTAGCAGATTAATCACAAAACAAGCTAATTTATCTTCAATTTTATCATGTAACAAATCTCAGAGCAGTGATTCTTTTTGATACCAAGAAGCCAAATATGCTTCCATAACATAAAGGACCTAATATTGCCTTTTAACTGATCATTTTGATATACTTTATGACTATTAACTTGTTAATTCTCAATCTACCTGTTTGAGAAAGATTTTAAAAAAAGGAATTAATCTAACACTGGGTTATTAGTTAGAGAAAGATGAAGCAGCTCAGACTGGGTCACACAATTGGTTAGTAACAGAGGCAAAAAC
This sequence comes from Ctenodactylus gundi, assembly GCA_004027205.1. Lineage (NCBI taxonomy): Eukaryota > Metazoa > Chordata > Mammalia > Rodentia > Ctenodactylidae > Ctenodactylus > Ctenodactylus gundi. The sequence goes on along the minus strand of PVKB01001675.1, from coordinate 10,675 downwards.
GAACAATGTCCGAAGTCCCCAGCCATAGGCAGCTATGGCTGCCTTCAAAACATCAATCAGTGAACATATTATGTTTTTTTAATGACATGTTAATGGTTTTTCTTTAAAAAATCCCTCTCCTGGCTTAGAATATAAACTGGTATGTGAATATCTCAAATTAAGTCAGTTAAATTAGTTCCAGTGAAACCCTTTGTCCTTTAAATGAAAAATTAACCAACTTGGTACATAGATCAGAGCCAGACTAGCTTTAATACACTCAAATTCATATAAACCTCACACTTCCCTGGAGAAAGTTGAGTGTCTAAAGATTTAATTCAAGTTCCAAGGTCAAGCTAAATAGATCTGAATTTTTTCTTAAAATGAGAGTTTCATTCCAATAAGTATCTGACTTCAATTTACTGCTTCTTCTCATATTGGGATGGCATGGCCCAGGTCACCAAAGAAAGATCAAATCACACATTGCTGCAGAAGAATAGGCTGGGAAGGTTATTTTTCCAATGGTCAGGTGGGGGTGAGTTTGGCAGCAAATAAGTGATTAAATGAACAGCTGCTTCTGAGAAAATGAGGCAGAGAGTACAACCCGTGGTCTGCTTTGCCTGGAGAAAGTGGAGTGAATTATACTGTACTTGTTTCTTGAAGGACATAGGTTAACACAAATGGCTTTGGTTGCATTTTGTGGACTTAAAAGTTTCTTGTAAATAAGTGACAAAACAAAATCATTTTAAATAAAATACATAAAAGGAATATGTTTTTAATTTGCTTTAAAACATTCTATATTTTAAAAATCCCAAGGTTTAAACATATATGAGAATTTATACTGTATTCTCTAATTGATAAGCATAATTCGTTTCACCTGCATCTTAATCCTGAGCTTTGTTTTTTATTTTTGTTCTGGTTTGCTTGTTTTAAATAATTCCATATTGTTTATAATCATTGTAAGAAAGGAAATGGATGAAGTTCCTACCTTTGTAATTATTTTGCATCTATTAGATTCGGGGAGGTGGGTGGGTGGGTGATACCCTTGAGTTTTAATTGCTGTTTTATTCCTACTAGCAAAATTTTAAGAGATAATAGAAAAATGCTGAATGGATGCGAATTGTATTTTATTGAAATTTCTGGAAAACGTGCTCATTTGTGTACTAAAAGTATTTCAATAATAGTGATGATAATGTCTGTGTTAGTAGCAGAAAAAACAATTCTCAAGGACTTCATCAGTGAAGTAGTGCCATATTTTTAACATAATCTCCGATTAGACCTTATTAAATTGAAGGAAATAATGAATCTCAATTAACAGCATAATTTTTAATCAAGCTCTTAAAAAAATCTGTTAAAAGTGCAACTTAAAAATAGCAAAGCCTTGATTTTATTCCTAAGAAAATCACAACTTTCAAATACATTTTAGAGAGATGGCAATCTCAAAACTGCAGGTTGACTTTTCCGTAGACCTTTGGAAAGTGATTTCAAAGACAAATATATCTAGATAATTAGAGCATGGTATGAAAATATGAGACCCTGAGTAGACGGTGCTCTTTGGAGACTACGTCAAACTACAGAAATTGCAGATGGGATATGGCTGCTCTTGAAAAGAAGGTAAGGTTGAAGAAGTGAAGGACAGACTGGATCACCTAAAAGTGTGAAGTCTAGAAAAAAAAAAAACCAACAATCTTTTGAGCAGATTTAGTTCAAGTATTTAAATTTTTAAGTGGCACAGATAAAATTAACACGACTGCTATTTTCAGTGTAGCATAAGAAGACAGGACGAAGGGGCACATGAATGGCAATCAAAAGAGAATAAATTAAGAACAGCATAAGTAGCATTTATGCCGGGAATAATCGATGTCCCCAAAGAGATTTTATAAGAAAGAACATCGTAGCAAAAATCCTGAGGTGAACTGGAGCAAAACAGAACCCTTGTAGTCTAAGAGGGAAATTTCAGTCACTACTCCAAGTGTAGCCTGTATGGTTTATTTCCATTCCGCTCAGCCAAGTAACTTTCATGAAAAGTGACTCCTATTTCCTTGGCTACTACCTGTCAGCGTTCAACCCTGGGTAAGCTAACAGTATATGTGCAATTAAATATTTCACAGTCGACATTTTGAGAACATTAGGAACATTGGTAACTTGCTTCTCTAACTCAAAAGGAAGTTGAAAGTGAGAGTTAAGTATCCAGTGTCTTCATCTGTTTGGGCTGTCATAGAAAAATTTCACAGTTTTCAGGCAACATGAACTTATTTCTTACAGTTCTAGAGGCTGAAAGTCTAAGATCAAGATGAGAGCAAGCAGATATGGTGTCTTATGAGGGCAGTTTCCTGATCCATACATGACACATCTCTTTCTGCATCTGCCCTGGCATTCTCTGGAGACTGTCTTATAAAGGCAATAATCCGATTCATGAGGAATCTTCTCGCATTGCTTGGTCATCTCCCCAAAGTTCCTACCTCTTCAGAGCAACCACCTTGGGTGTTAAGATTTAAACTTGAGAGGGGACTCAGACGCTTAGATCTTAGCAGCCAACATTTAAAATCAAAAGGCCATTCAATAAATCTATAACAGTGCTTGTCCCACTAGCTTATCAGCAGGGTAAGGAGTTTTGTGGTACAAAATGTGCTATCACAAAATAAGTCTTAGAAACTGCAAGTCACATGCTGATCTTAGAGATTACGATGCTCATGAGTTTATTAAAGCTTTTGGGAAGTATTTCTGTAAAAGTATAAGTGATTACGAATTGGGTTTAACTTAGTATCTGTTTTGGGAGCATGAGGAAATATACTGGGGATTGAACCGAGGGCCCCCACACTAAGCTATACTCTCAGCCCATTTTTTCCAATTTTGAGACAGGGCCATGCTAAGTTATTATGTTGTCCAAATAAGCCTTAAATTTTTGAGATTCTTTTGCTTCAGGCTCCCAGCCTGTTGGGATTAGTATGCACTACCACATCTAGTTGCCAGTGTTTCTTGGGGAAACCTGACAGACCACAAACTTCAGTCCAAGAATAAACCTGGTGTCAGAATTAGACATGGATCTGCTTAGCACCATTTCGTTGTTACTGGCCAGCATGTTTGACTTCACAGAAACCTTTTCAATCTATTTTATTCCATCTGGTCTGTTTGCTTTCCCCTCCAGTTCCTTGTTAGTCACCTGAACTGCTCCTTCCTCAGCACCTTAGATTCTGAGTCACCCACTACGTGACTCTCTACTCACTCACCAAGATAGATGGGTGCTGCTAGAGAAAAAGCCTTCCTCACATGATCTTGAGCGCCAGCCAGCCCATCCTCATCTCTCCTCATTGGCCCTCTTACACGTTCCATTATTTTTCCACTCCTAACTAGCTACCTGAATTCCTCGAAGTTCATGCCCACTCTTTCTATTTCTCTTGTGTCCCACCTTCAGGCTTCTAATAGCCCTGGCTCAGAGAAACCGTTTGCATTACGTCACTAGAAAACTCTGAAATGCAAAGGCCGCCCACATCTTCATTGCTGTACCTAAGGACAGCTCTTTCCCTTCCTTTTTGACATTTATTTTGACATTTATTTTGACATGGTTAGCTTTCTTTCTTTTTTTTTTGATACAGGGTCTCACTCTGTAGTTCAGGCTAGTTCTAAATTCACTACGGAGCCCAGGCTGGCCTCAAACTCATAGCAATCCTCCTGCGTCAGCCTTCTGAGTGCCAGGATTACAGGCTTGCATGACCACACCTGTCTTGGTCATTCCAACTTGAAAGTCTTTATCTCACCAAAATTTATCAGACCTCATGCCTTTTTTTTCCTTGAATTTGGATTATTGAAACACGGTGTTCACTACTGACTGTCATATCTCTGGTACTTTCCTCAGAAAATCCTACATATCACTGATAGCCAAAGGGAGCTATTTAAATGCAAACGTGACCCTTCTGTTTCCTATTTCTTATGACAACTGTATCAGACTTGTGGTCCTCAGGCCACATGCAGCTCTGGACATCTAGTGACAGTAATATAGCACCAGAAGACTGTAAACTTTTAACATTATTATTTGAGTTTTCAGTAATCTTTTTCAAGACTCAATTTCATGGTGCAGGAGAGCAGAGGGTGTAGTCAACAACAGGATGCTATGTAGGAGAGGGCGCAGGCACTGCGAACTCTGCACCCTGCATGACCAGCTTCTGTTCAGTCAGTTGACAGGAAGCTCATATACATCAGAATGTATTTTACCTCAAGATTTATTGGTATAGATATGTGATATACAATGGTCCCATTGAGCTTGAGGGTTTTGTGGACATGTATCTCACAACAACACACATCAAAATTTACCTGTACTTGTACGACTTGACAAGTATAATGCAGTGATTATGATAATATTTCAGCTATGTACAAGAGCATATGCCTCTGAAGACAAAAATTTATTTTTATTAAGCAGACCTACCAATTTTCTTACTTAAGCTGTGCATGGTGGCATACGCCTGTAATCCCAGCCCTCAGAAGGCTGAGGCAGGAGGATTGCTGTGAGTTCCAGGCCAGCCTGGGCTACACAGTGAGCTCGCAAGACCCTGTCTCAAAATGTTTGTTTTTTTCTTGCTTAAGTATTACTGAACTTTTACTTATGCTATTTCATTTTAGTTTTATAATAGAAATGTCAAAAATATAAACAAAATTTTGCTGATTATATAAATTGTTTATTTTATATGTGGCCAAAGACAATTCCTCTTTACCTAGTGTGGCCCAAGCAAACCTAAAGGTTAAACACGCCCAAGCCTCTCTCATCCCATAATCCAGGTTTGAGAGGCTACATCTAGAGGGGACAGGAAGCTGGTCTCTTCCTGTCTTTCACCTCCTTTTTCTTTACTCCACGCTTTACAGAACAGATTGCATTTACTCCTTTTATTTGCTCCTGATGCTTCTGAAATATACTCAAAGATCACCCCACCACTTGCTTGGATAACTTCTGCTCATCCTTCAAAACTCAGCTGATGGTTATTCCCTCACAGAAACCCTTCCTGAGCCTTCAAGATGCTGTAGTTATCTTTTCTCTGCAGTCTTTGAACATAGCTTACTCTATGTGTAATAGTTTGCTTACTACTCTGTAACTTAATTGTTGTAAGTTTGTGTTATTATCTCGCTTCCTAGGTTGTGGGTTCCTTGAGGTAGAGTGTCACATGTAAATCATTTCGAATAGTCAATACCTGGCACTCTGTCTAGAACAGTACAGTTGTCAATAAATGTTAACTGAAGGGAGTAAGCACTGCACAAGGACAGTCCAGCTTACGTAGCCCACTGTGACATGGAGCATTGCCTCGTCTTCCAGCAGGTGACAAAATAAAAAATGTGGACAAATTAAGAATTCCTCATGTAAGATAAATAATTATCACATTTTGTCTATCATCTTATTTTAATCATATTTTAAATATACTTTGGTATCTTTTAAATATAGGACTTACTCCAGTATTTCTTTTTTCTTCTTTCCCTTCTATATAAAAGATGTGATTTTTCTTCCCTTATAAATTCATATTTTCGGGTTTTGAGTTACTTAAACTGAGACATCATTTACACTAAACTGTATTTAAGAGTTCAAGGAAAACAGCCTCTCTTAGAATGTGATTAAGCTTCATACTCCTTGTGACTTCTCCAGTTTCATGGCATTTGCTCATTAGGATAATGAGGATTTCAGCAGTTCCATGGAAAAAGCTTTGAGTTCCTCTAGGAAGGAAATCATAAAGTACTCTTCAGAACCGCAAGTGCGATATTCTACACTAACTTACGTCTTACTGTCATTATCTTAAAAAAATAGTGAGTGGATTTTTCCCCCGGAATTATCTTCAAAGACTCCTTTGTAGTTGTATTAGTCAGGAAAAATTCAATGTCATAGCCTGAACTTTCCTTTTCCCCCACAAGTCCATATATGTTCCATTGTTCCACAAATAAAGAGAGGTGACTGGATGATAAGGGGATTTTTCAGTCATTTTCAATTAGCTGCAGAATGTTTCTTTACAGTAGCTTGGTTTCTGGTTAGCTGACCCACAGAACAATGACGACCACTTTACACTGCAGAGACAGTGCTGACAGGGGGATAATGAGAGAAACTGTCTCGGGGTTTCCCATTAACAAGTGTAACCAAAGCCCCCATTGGCCTTGCTAATGGGTAATAGCATATTACGCTATTGGTGAAGGCCTTTAGGAGATGGCGGACAAAGTTGCTTAATTAGTGGCATCTGAAATGTTACCTCTACCGCGCTCCCGAATCTTCAGTTTCCCTACAGTTTCTAATTATTTCCCTTTGAATAAGAATACAGTACCAGATTTCCCAACTTGATTATGCCTTTCCCCCCTCATCTGAATGGGTAATCAAGCACTACTTATTTCAATCAAAATACACTCAAATAGAACCTAACCGCAGACATATGAATACAAGCAGTTCTGATATTGATATTGATTTTCCAGTAAATCATCTTAAGCCCAAATGATCAAAAATCAAGACAGGTCAACATCAAAGAAACAGGAATATTGGCATGAAGGCAAGCACCGTTGATTGGTACAAATTAAAAGATCATTTATTAGTGATTATGCTGTATAATACTGCCAGAGCCAAATGAATGCAATTAAGACGAAATGGGCCCCTGCAGCTATAGGGGTTAATAAAGACTGAATTCCTAATGATTTTTCCATTAATTATGAAGATGTCCACAAAACAGCCTTAACAAAGTGGTGGCCACCTCAGACAAATCTTTGTAATCTGGATAAAACACCTTCTTTAATTGGCACGTTACTAAGATAATGTAAAGATTTCAACAGTTCCGAATCATTATCTGCTGTATACAAGATAGGTAGAAAAGGGGTTTAGATCTTAAGTGAAGAACAAAAACAGGAGAGCTGATGTTTTGAGGAACGTGAAATAACTCTACGAGGGTCTGATTAATGACATTGTTTCAAGCCCAGAAGACGAAATATTAAAGAGCGTCTTCCTATTTTGCATAATGAAATTACTCTCCTGTACGCTAACAGACTTCTTTTGGCTACAACTATAATTTCTGAAAGCTCAAAAGATGAGAAGAGGAAATGGAGAGAGAAAGAAAAGACAGAAGAGATGAATTTATAAACAATTCTGTGTTAGGTGTAGAATACCATTTTTCTTTTATGAATGATTAGAAATCGGAGGAAATCAGTGAAGCCATCCATTCAACTAGAATTTCAGCTTAAATTTACAACTCCACCTTGAGCTAATGACCTGATGATCCTAACCATGGCCAGATTAATTTATTGCCTATGAATCCAACAAATACACAAATCAGATTTAAGGAATATGCAGTGTGATCAAAATATATAGTGCATATTTAAATTGAAAAAATATAGTAATAGAAACTGCCCCATTAATTCCTCTCAAAATACTCTACCTTGCTTTCAATATACTTGTCCCATCATTCTAGCCACTTTCCGAATCAGTTCTGGAAGTCTCTCTCATGAAAGTCTTCACAATGTATCATCGAACATCCCGTGACTGCTGCTGTTGAGTGCTATCCAGCCGAAGAACAGGCTCGTAGAACATTACTGTGTGTCTTCAATTGTCCTTTTCACAGAATCTGTCATGTGTGACAACTGTCTCTTCCTCAAGGTTAAAATGATCATGAAATTAAATGTTTTTAGTGAGTTCGGGACATCAAGGAAGCAGTGGCAGGCAACTGAAGATACTCAGGAAAAAAGACAGAGAATTCCTCAGAAAGTGGTAAGAATGATGAGTGTTCAAAGCAAGAGGGAGTACCTTGAAGGGGATTAATGGCAATGCAATATTTTTTATTATCCCCTTATTATATATATGATTAGCATATATATATATATATATATATATATATATATATATATATATATATATATACCATATATATATATACCATATATATACCATTGTGTATCATTATATATTCACAATGGTTGCATTGATCTTGAGAATTTCGTGTGTATATACTGCATCGGCTTCATAATTCCTTCTCCTCCCCGCTATTCACACTCCCACCCTCTCCCTCATCCCTTGGCCCCTAGTAGCTAGCCCATTTGACTCTGTTATTTATTTGCATTCTTCTATATTTGAAGGTTTCTTATATTAGAGAAACTAAGCAATATTTAATCTTCTGAGTCTGACTCACTTCTTAAGCTGATGGTCTCAAATTATGTCCATTTACTTACAAAAACCTCAAATCTATCTGTCTTTATGGAAGAATAGTATCCACTGTGCACATATATCGTGATTTTTGTGTCCATTGGTCTGTTAATGGATATTTTAGCATCTTCCAAAATCTAGCTATTAAAGTTTTGCTGTTATAAACACAGGTAGGCATGTATTTCTGCTACATGTTGCTTTTAGGTCTTTTGGAAAAATACCCAAAGGAAGTATCACTGGGTCAAACAGAACATTTATTTTCAGCTTTTTGATGAATCTTCACGCTGCTTTTCATAGTGGTTTTACCAGTTTACAATGCCATCAGCAATGTAAATGGGGTTCTTTTTCCCCTGCAAAGTCACCAGCATCCATTGCTATTTGAGTTCTTGGTATATTCCATTCTCATTGGGATAAGATGGTATATTTTTGACCTTGAAAAAAAACCACTTCATTTCTCTGAACTTCTGTCTTGCTACCTGTAAAATGGGACAATTCATACATTCAACTGCTAATTACAATGTGAAATCTGAACAAAATAAGATGCATTAAGTTTCCAACACAGTGCCTTCCACGGTGTCTTTGAATATAGCAAATGTTCAAGATATGGTAGGAATATATTGTCTTCTCCTCCAATATTAATATTATTATGCTACAATCATTTTAATATTACTTACTAACTTATGTTGCTTAGAAAATTAGCACAAAATTCTAGACAGATTCACAAAATCTCAGGTAGGCCTGGGGTTACTCAATCATAAAATTTAATGTTTAATTTAATTAGTTCTCATAGTGTGCTTCCCAAAATTTTACAAAGCTGCATTTTTATGCTTATTTTTATATATTTTGCTCCTTGTTTTATCTTTTGCCTTACATGATAAATATACAATAACTAGGAAGAAGACAGTATTGTGGGAGTGATTTTCTCATGACTAAAATTTTCAACGAAATGTAATTATCACTTGCTCCTCGACCTAAAATAATAGATGAAAATATCCTTTTGGTTTTGTGCATGTGTGTTATGTGTGTGGTCCACTGTGACACAAAATACAAGTCTTAGTAGTTGTGACAAGAATTCGAGCTTCATTAAACTAGACCAGAAGCTTCTTAGGGACAGGACTGTGTTCTTTTGATTCTCTCAAGTGTCATATGCATTGTCAGGAGTAAGACAATTGATGAAAGGGGATGCGAAGTTAATGCACAACATTTTTAAGTTCAATGTAACCATTGTGTGTGTATATATATATATATATGCAATGGGGAAAATAATAATAAATGTGGGAGGAAAAGAAAAAAATAGAAATCTAATGGAAGTAATGAGAAAGGAGCTCACCTCAAGCCGAAATTTATGAAAAACTAAGTATTTGTGGAGAAAGACTTTTCCCAGGCGATAGGAGGCTCTCAGCCCCAGCCAGCACTTTTACTTCCCAGCTTTGATAAGCAGCAAAATTTCCAGCAATATTAAAATATAAATATCTCTATGAGGATTACTGCTCTGGAGGTCATTTTCTGATTTCCTTTAAAGTCATTCAGTTCACTCAAATATATTCTTCTGAGTGTCGGGACTGTCTTCCTATTGTGCTTCAAGGATAACCACAAGGGCTACATAGCAAGTGTGAACATTTTTTTTTCGGAGAAACTATTTCATGTAATGCCAAAAAAATATCATATCCTCTCAACCCCAGGCTTAAGAGGCAAGGGAACCTGCCTAGTTATTTCAACTAAAGAAAGTTTTAGAATTATTATGGGGCTGGCTGACTTCTCTTTCCTTTCCTTACTTTTTTTTGTCATGGTTTGAATTTGTGCTTTTCCAGAGATGTGGTTTTCCAAATTTTATTTTTATTTTGCACATGTTGTTTCAGACTGGTGAAATGTTCATGAATAATGCTAGTTTATTTTCATAACTTTGTTTTATGAGAAGAAAGTTGCCCAGAGACATTTCTCAGAATGGAGCAGATATGTTTGGTAGGTGAGGACAGACAGATGGTGTCAGGAGAATTTTTATGTTAGAAGGAGGATAATCAGGGCTGTGTGTTCCCAGATACCCATAGCCAGTCAGGCTCCTCTGGGAAAAGGTGGAATTTGCATGTTTCTTTCATCAAATTTTTCTGATGTCATATTAACGGCTCAGAAGAAGATGTATTTCCTTCTTTGTTTACTACTATTTGGATACTTAATGGTCCTTTTGTACAGCATTTGATTTTTACTAATAAATAAGTAAAATACACGAGGATGGTCGATCATGATGCGTCTCTATACTTCTGGGCCAATTATGGCAAAATCAGACACATAATAATTTAGTACAGAGCACGGTGGTTAATTTGTACTCATCATATGTTGACAATGAGTAATACCGCTTTTCTGGATTTCTAACATCGACTCTACTTTCTGTATATCTCCACTAATGAGTTTCATTGCATGGTAGGCACTGTATACCTTTATCAGATTCATGAAACTAGGTTAACATTGGCAAATCAGTGGCTTTGCATTGATACTTAGATATCTTGTGAAATCTTTAGACAATAAGAAATTAAATTTAGGTCTTGTTGCTAGTTA